>CM066610.1:3600000-4200000 GCA_033884665.1 Argynnis bischoffii washingtonia
GCTCAAATGTTTTTAAAAATAGGTACTCACTACTCGTATGATACATATTATTTATTTATTTAAGCATTATTATATTTATTTAAGCAAAAAACAATTAAATTAACTTAGCAAGACTCCAACTTGTTCTCATTTTTTTAGTTCGCTTTTCAAGCATCGTTTTTTTATAATTTAATCTATTATTACTAGTTTATTATTCATACAGTATATTTCTGGTAATTGAAAAGTCAGTCCTATTTTTACCCAACTACGACGAAGCCGAAAGGAGGGTGATGTGTTTGCCTTGTGTGTATGAATGAATGTCCGATTCAATATTCTTATGTAATCGATTTTGATAAATTACAATTCATTAGATTCGTTTCGAGTTATATATTAAAATCACAAAAAAATCAAAATGCCGCATTTAAAACTCAAAGGGCGTTTAAAATTTTGCTTTATTCCAAACCTATCTCGAATGCTATTCTAGCTTACCTCATTGACAATAGTCGAATACGGTATATCCTCAAAGAGAAAGTCCCAGCCATTCTGGCAGGGAATGATTGGTGTGCCGATATCAGGAGGTTTCAATGTTTCCAAAACTTGAGTCCAGTTTGCGTCAAACATGTTACAGTGATCATATTCGGCGTCCGATGTTTTTGGAATGGACAGTGACCGTCTGGAGTATTAAAAACTATATTCAAAATAAATTTTATCTAATTAGAGTATTTATAGATTTTGGGCGACCTAAAATCTGGTCTGTTCGTAAAGAAAGCATGAAAATGAAATAAATATTACACTAATAAATAAGACCTTATAAAAGGAAAAATTAATCACTTGTTTTTACTGATAAATCTAGCAAGTAACTTAATAAATTTAATTTGTTTTCAAATAATAGCTTAAGACGGTAAAATTTGCTGGAATGAAAATCTAGGTTTATTATACACCTAAGCAACTCATATATAAACTGTACATCTAATAAAAACTTAAAAAAAAAAAGAATAGATACTTAATCAGATTTTTTCGAAGTCGGTGCCAGGCAATACATATCAAAGCACACCGACTTCGAAAATATCTGATTAAGTATCTATTCTAAATGAAAACCCCCGTTTAGTTATTTTTTACTTTTCAGTGCCTGGAAGTCGGTTTTTATTTTTTATTTTTTAAGTTTTTATTTTTCCATTTTTAGTGTAGACGTATCATCAATACAAATTAATCAAGTCCAAACACCAGGTAATTGCTGTAAATCGTTGAGGAGTTCCCTCGACTATCTTTCGGGTCCATCATCAGATCGACTCCAGACCTTTATTAAATAGTAGTGCTTTAAAATACCTAATGAAAATGTTATCAAACGCACTAGTCGCCGCTACAATTTTCGAAAGTTCCCCTCGATTTCTCTGGGATCCCATCATCAGATCCTGGTTTCCTTATCATGGGACCTCTCTTGGAATATCTCCTTTATAAACGACGAAAAAATCGGCAAAGAAACATAAAAAAAAACGGTCGAATTGAGAACCTCCTCCTTTTTTTGGAAGTGGGTTAAAAAGCAAGTGCTTGAGTAACAGTTAATATTTTTTTGTTGGGACATTACCACACAGCACCATCTAGTTCCACGGTAAGCTACGAGGCTTGTGTTATGGATACCAGATAGTTGATACACTACACATATATACATGTAACTTTAAATACATACATATTATAAACACTCTTGACAGGAGTACAAACATTCGTGCTCATCACACAAATGGATGCCCCCAGCGGGACTCGAACCCGCGACTACTGGCGCAGCAAGTAGGGTCACTATAAACTGAGTCAAACATATCGTCAAATATAATATTGCCACCATAAAAAGCTCGTTTACGTGCGCGAAGAGCATCATCGTTCTGAATACACTTACAACTATAAAAATTGGAGAAATACGTCCAATACCTTAAATCCAAGCTAAGTCCTTCTAACTCAGGCACTCGACACCAATGTTCCTGAGGGGTTGCTGTTAAGAACATTTGTCCGAAATATACAAATGCCCACACAAAACCGAATGGCATCATTGTTAAAAACAGAAACCATTGGTACAGACTGAACTCGCCGACGTGTTTTATAATATTTTCCAATTTCATCCCAATATCGTCATCATTCTCAATTTTATTTTTCTAAAAAAAGACTTTGTTTTAAAGTTCAGAATTTTCAAGCATGTTAGTTATAATATGTATGTATTTCACCATTGATGCATAATAGGTATGATCAATGAAAGATGACTAAAAGGATTTGTTAATTTTAACAAGGCAATTGTTGTAGCGCAGTCTTGTACCTACGTGATTTCTAATGGCACTGCTGTACTCACTAAACTAGGCAAAAATCCGATATATTTTTTATATGACTGCACCGGAAAATTACATGCTAGAAAGTTTTTTGGAACAAACATATACAGGTATGCTTTGGGCAAAAGTCTTAATCAATTGAATAAATTATTGGGATGAATATTTTTGTCCCGGAAAAATGTACGGTTCTCGTGGGATAGATTTGTTTTTGTTTGTCTAGAGGAGAACCCGAGCGAAGCGAGGCTGAGCCGCTAGTTATACAATGTAACAGCAACATAATTAACATACTTAATTCAGACTCGGCTCACGTGACTGACTTATATCTTGCAATTTATTAGCACAGTGAGATAATCTAAGTATATAGTACAATAAAATGGGTTTTCCCACCTTTAGTAAAAATAATATCTTTCAATAATTATCGAGTATAAGCTTCATTACATTGGAGATTTATTATGATGTGATATAGATGTAATCATACATTTTATAGCCCATGCAAAAATTAAATAATTTACAACTAGCTAGGTAGTTAGAAGCCAAATCATCAAAAAAAAACTACAAATCACAATATAAATTATTATAGATCTCACTTCAATCAATTGTTGATTTAACAGTTCTTCTGAGTTCTGACACTAAATGCTTGTTTTAAAATTATGGTAAGTATGTATGTATGTACATATGTATGTATTCAGCCCTTTTTAACGTCCCACTGCTGGGCACGGGCCTCCCTTCAAGACGAGGGGAATATGGAATAAAGGGAGGGTAAGTATGTTGGTCAAATATAAAAAAATATATTTATGAATACAAAAACTTTTGAGACTTTCAATTCATTTAAATCCTACCTATTTTAATCTAACTCTGCACACATAGACAAATTGTAGTAGAAATAAAACTAAAAATAATATAGATTATAAAAATATTGGGCTTAGTAAGTACATAATATATGTACGTACGGATCAAATGGGTTTATGAAAATTCCTTCTAAGACACCCATTCCCATTTAATTTTGGGATTGCAATCCCTAATTGATGCCAGCACCTATTATTTTACATAATTATAAATCAGCATACACACTAACCTCTTGATTTTCCGTTTTCACGATTACATTGTCTACGTCCATTCTAAAGACTTTATTATATAAACACGTGTCACTAACAATAACGTGACTAGTAAACTACTAAAAATTAAATAATGATTATTATCGTATCTTTAGAAGATCATTTTTTTTTCATATTGATAATGTTATCTAATAATTTTAGTACGCTATCTATATATATAAAAATCAATTGTCGTTCGTTAGTATCAATAAAACTGGAAAACGGCTGGACCGATTTGAATAATTGTTTTTTTGTTTTGTTGGGAGTGTGTCAGGGGTGGTTTAAGTATAAAAAAATAGGAAAACCCCAAAAAAAGAGCTGGAGAATAGAAAAAAATCTTAACTGTTTATTTTATACCTATGAATGTATTATGTATATAGTAGTAGTCTATCTATTTCTTACTAACCGTTAAAACGTAGCTAGGGATGAACCCGAGCGAAACGAGGGTGAGTCGCTAGTGTTTAATAGGAATGTGTGCTGTACTAGTTTAAAGCCTTGATTTTTTACCTAATAATAAACACTACATTATTTTATTCAGCAGGACGAATCCGAGAATTGAATTTAAAAAAGTACAGAGTTTATATGATGTTGAAGACATATCTCCATACCCTGTACGTATCTCTTAAATAAAACTAAATTGTTTGTTTGTATGTTGGATAATGCAAATTGCAAAAAAAGCTTTTGCATTTTACAGTTTATTTAATAAAATATATATATAAAATCACCTTACTACCATTAGGAGATGAGAGGATATTAGACTACGTGAATGGAGCTGCGCGTCAATACTATTCAAATAAATTTTATTTAAGCTTCTTATTTTAGACTTCAGATGGATACTAACAATAAGACACTTCCATTACTCCTTCCACTTTTTGTTTAAAAAACTTTATTTATGAGCATTGAGCGCCCAAACTAAATCCCTGAACCGGAAAATTGAAAAGTGTATATCTATAACCATTAAGAACTTAAGGAGATAAATAGGGGGATGTAAGTAAAATATAAAATAAATAAATTCATCGACACAATAACCTATTGAAACATGTTTTTTTCGTGTTGGGAAAATATTAAATTATAAAGGAGAGAGCTAGGCGAAGCCTGGAGAGAATGTTAGTTTTATAGAAATACAAACCTTGCGCTTTAGTACTTTCATGTATATTAAAAAATTGATATTCTTAATTTTTAATTATGAGATAACAATTTATAATCTTAATTGATAAAAAAATAATGTGTGGTTATTAATTACTTAAGCCTAGCTGATATTTCCGTATAGACGACAGAGCGTTCTCGTATCATCTAAATATTATGCACATAAATTGTATAAAAAAGGTAGGTACATCAACTACGCAATGGGTTCATAATTTGACACTTGTATTTCAACGGCCAACATTTTATTTATTTATTTATAAGTGTGAGGGAGTACTCAGTATACTATTTTTTTTATGTTGGGAAATGCATTTACGTATACCACCTGTAGATATAGAGGTGGTTAGTTGGGACTCACCGGCCAAAAAAAGCCAGTAATACCCACACTAAAACCCAACAAAAACTACCCCGTCTTAATAGGGCATCGCATTCGGGATCGGAGGTAAATGCAATAAATAGTAAATGCATGATGAAATATGTTAAATTAAAAAAAATAAATGAATTTTAATTGTTCAGTACAAATCGGCAATTTCATACTTTAACCCCTATTATATATTTATACATATAATAAAATTCTAACTGAGTCGATCTGTACCTTAAATATATTTTGGAAAATCTTATTGAAATAAGACTTTATTATGGATACAGAGACCAAATCTATAGTTTTTAGAATTTTTGTCTGTCTGTCTGTCTGTCTGTTACCGCATCACAGAAAAACCACTGGAGGGATTTTGATGAAATTTGGTACGATGATAGCTGGATATCCGGGTCAACATATAGGGTACTTTTTACCGCGGGAGACTATCTCATTGCCACGGGAATACACGTTATAACAAAACCCAAAAAGTATTTATGATCAAAATTTCTTGAAACTTGGTATTAATGCTCTTCAATACAATTAAATAAATACGTATTTTAGCGTTTTTTGAAATTCATCCCATAAGGAGATAAAATAAGGGATGAAAATTTGTATGTCACCTACCTTTTCAAAGTTTTTGTTGTAGTTTTAGCTCGAGGGAAGCGGCAGGTTTTGCTAATTATATACATATATATATATATATATATATATATATATATATATATATATATATATATATATATATATATATATATATATATATATACATATATATATATATATATATATATATATATATATATATTATAGGGGTTATTTCATACATATATTTCTAATTAGTTCATATAACCAATAAGCATGACATCCTTGATGGAGTTCGAGATGTACCTACGGAACATACAGCATACCGTGTGAAAGAATTTCTAGCTTTAAAAAAACTCTATAACCTCGTTCACCAATATGCTTTAGCACAGAAATAAACCTCATTAGAATTGGCAAGATAATTAAATATCCGGTTATGTTGATTCTACTTAAATGACTATTCGTACGACGACCATCCGATTACTTTATACTTACTCGCGCGGTTTAATTTTAGTAAAAAAAATCTAACTTATCGATAGGTTACGTTAGATTGTTTTATATAAAAAAGACTACCTCGTTGGTAAAACCTATTTTTTATATACAGAAACTTGCACTTAAAATAATCTATTCAATCTACTTGATATTAGGGTAATTATCTTTTTTATATATTTCATTTTTATTAAAAAATACATGAAAATACAATGCGTTTTATAAAATTCATCATACGATTCGCAACAACCATGTTTCACTTCTGATATGGCAATGTATAGTGAAATTGCAGTTACACAGAATGCTATGAAAAAAGAACAGGCGTTTTGCGAGTAACATAAAATTTTTCTTGTAGTCTAGTAGGTTTTTTAGTAATAGCATGGAGCAAGTTTTGGGTGACAACCTCTTTTTTTAACCACTACAGGGTAATTTCTAAGAAATTAATTGTTAACTGAGCCACCGGTATTCCCGCGTCCCTCAACACGTTAATGTTGGGAAATGCATTTACACATACCACCTGTAGACATACAAATGGTTATGTGGGACTCACCAGCTAGAAAAGCCGATACTACCCACTAAAACTCAACAAAACCTCCCCCGTCTTAATGGGGAGTCGCAAGATCGCTTACGCACTCAACTACGGCGCCCCGACAGCAAGTCTGCCGAAGCAGACTACAACAACCATGGTCGTTTAAGTAGATATATTTTATGGTTTAAAAAATATATTTTGCCTGAAAAAAGAGTGAAGTGTCTCACATAGATCACATAGATCTCCTACTATTAGGTTAGAAATTTATTAAAGAAATGAATGATTGAGTTTCCTTTTTGTAAACCGATCGTGAAACGAACCATAGATGAATCATGAAAGGTTTAAGTCCACATTTCCCTTAGAGCATGCTTGTTATTGCTCTAAGACATTTCCAGTGAAAAGACTAGAGTTGTGTAGTCTGTATAGGTAGCGTTCCAATCTAAGTAAAGGTAAGATATAAAAAATGAAATATTTAAATATATTGCGCATGTCAATACCATCATCGAAATATATAAAAATATTAAGATTTTGTAATCTCAAAATAATAATAATTATTCATTAACATATAAAATATAACTTATCAATTGGTTTGGTATTAATAAATATGATCACACCATCTGTGATCGCAATATACGAACGTAACACGAGTGACATTTGCTTTGACTTGATTTTGCAAAGAGTGAATCAGTCGTAGTTTTAGTTAATTTATTTCTTTAACTCTTTTCAAATATATGAGGTGCTAATACAAAATCATTTGTGTTGTGTTAGGTGAAAAATAATAAGTGTAGATGTTTGGAAGCGCGTAGGAAGTTCAAGTTTGAAAAAATTGTATTTATATTGTGAGTACTGTTGTTTGCATTTATGTGAACTTTATCGTAGAAATTAATTTATTATTGTTGTTAACATGTGATTCAAGGCCGACAAAATGTCCCAACTGTTAATTAGATTAAATTAGTGGACCATATTACTTTAATCAACGCGTTATGATAACGATTTTTAAACTAAACCGAATAACGCATAATCAATTGTTTTTGTTACGAAACGACCTTATTATCATGTGCAAAATGTGTTTCCATACTACGTTACATCTACATGTAAGATTTATATCTACACTATCTTTTGATTTGTCTCATTTATGGCAATAACATTATTTTATGCTATGACACAATCTTTTTAAAAATATAATAAAAGTATTTATATACATAATATATTTAATTAGACATTATTTCCTTTTTTAACCCTTATATTTTCGAGTAATACTTACGTTATATTTTACTTTCTTATACATATACTTATATTTTACAATTTAAAGTAGTTATTATAAAACTGCAAATTACTAATAATTATTTATGACAAATTAGGTTACTCTATTGTTTAGTTTGATATAAATAATCAGAATCTTACATATCTCTATTTGCAAATATCATGAATTTAAAGCAACAGTTCATGTTTTAATCAAATAATTGTCATCTACAACACACAAAAAACCTTTCAGTCTTAATTTTTTAAAAAGTAAACTTTATTGATATTAACTATGACTTCTTAGGGTGTAATTGTTTCATTATTACATTATAAATGCAAAATAGTTTTTTTTATTTAGGCCTTAATATCAATTTTGGTCATCTTCTTACTTTTTTATAGCACAATCAATTTAATATCTCTTTAAGTCTATAGTAATATAATGAATTCTTTGTTTGCAGATTGAATATGACGCAAGATTTAAAAGTATCAACATTGTAAACTACCCAATGTGAGCTGCTTGTTATAAATTGAGCGCAAAGTAATGCGCTGAAAATGCATTACGCATACCAAATTTGCCTTCTGGGCTTCCTGGGCTTGATCACTTCAATCAGAGGAAATGTTATTGTATATACACAGGATCTTCCACATAAGGTGAGTCATTTATTTTATTTTTTATTTATTTAGTGTGGTGCTTCTATATTTTTTTATCCTGTCGAGAGGCACCGGCACGTTGGTGTGCCAGTTAACAGTAATTTAATAGAATATAAGTTGGTCCCATTTAAATTTGAAAAAAAATCTACCTACCCCTAAAGTAGAAAATAGCGGATGATTGATTTTTCACCTACCGAATTTTTAAAACACATTCTTCTTAATTTGCTACTACTATGTCTACAATAAAAATGGAAAATAAAAACTTAAAAAAGAAAATAAAAACTGACTTCAAAAAAAACACAAAAGAGGAGATGTGCCAAATGTGGCTTGGACCGAATACGAACTTCGGCCAAACATTCGATGAGAATAAAAAATTCGGCCAAACTTCGGTTCAATTTCGACTTTCTTCAGTGGCAGGAAACATACAAACAAACACGTCACAGATTTCTGCCAGATAAGATAGTCTTTGATGTTTTTACACCATAACCTGCCTCTAGTAAGTTTTAAACGTGAATAGATAGATAAGAAGAGATTGTTAAATTTGACTGTTGAAAACACCCGATATTAATTTAAAATATTTAATGTTTCTGAGTGTTTAGTTTGTGAACCAAAAACGTGATTTTTTTTAACAATTTACGAATTGTATTTAAGATATTTTCAGAAGAATACACAGTTTATTTCATATTATCTATTTAATTAGGCAACGTTTTTTAAGACTGTTAATCAAATTAAGAAGAACTAATTTAATTTAATTTTTATCACATAAGAGTCAAGGTTTACATGTTCCTAACTAAAATAAATTACCATGAATATATAAAAGGTATTTTACAGTTATAACCGACATGCTTTCTATTAATTGCACTCAAAATAGTGCAAGTAGGTATTTTTTTTCTAGTGTGAAATGTTCGGTATCCAAACCCAATTTCGGCGGAATGCCGAAGCTCGACTCAAGCTACCGAAATTCGGTTAAACCGAATGTAAAACGAATCTCGGCCCATCCCTACTAAAAAGTAAAAAATAACTGATGGTTAGTTTTGATTTACTACAGATACATAAACAAATACTTTCAAAGTTGGTGCCAGCCGATATGAATTAAAGCACACCAGATATCTATAGTACTATTATTATTTTTTTAGTTTTTTTACTAATAACATATGATTTAACGATGAAATATTTGTATTTTAATAATATAGGTTTTTTTTGGTAAAATAATGAAGTGAGTTATCTGTAAAATTCCTCATATTATTGTTTACATTCTACTTCATAAGGCTTAAACTTTTTTACCCATTTAACATAACAAATTATTTATGAATGAATAAAGATAAATATGTCTTTTTCTCATTATTTTTTTTAGTAAATGTGTATGTATGTATATTCTGTAAGAAATATTAATATTAGTCATATAGCTAATTATTAGATACATATATCTATGAATAAATAAATTTAAATTATATACTTAATTTATTATATAAAAATAATATTATTTGTGCACAGTTTATTTGCAAAAAAGTCTGTCAAATTAATTAAATTCTATAGAATGTTCTGCCATACATATGACTGTTAGCCAACACCTTATTCACTTAAAAGGTTAATCACTAGAGTCCGTCCGTGACAATGCATCGCCTAAGCTAATAGGCTTAAACCAATACATTGCAAGGGAAATAATGTCAAGTGTGGCTTCTCGATGATTCTATCATGTTTACCCTGCTGTTTAAATAATAACCTCAAGGCTAGTATTTTTATGTGTGTTTGTGTGTATATTGTATTCAGCCCTTTTTAACGGGCCCACTGCTGGGCACGGGCCTCCCTTCAATACGAGAGGGATCAGGCTTTAGTCAATAGACAATTGAGAGCTCCATACACGTCTAATCAGACAATACTCATTCGTGACACTAATTTCGCATTGTATTCGATGTATATAAATTGTTGACTGACAATAGTTTATTAAAAAACTAGTAGTATAATACACGAAATTATTTTAGTTTTGTGAAGTTAACGAATATATTATTAAACTAGCGGCTCACCCTCGCTTCGCTCGGGTTCGACAGACAAATCTATCCCAAGGGAACCGTACATTTTTCCCGAATAAAAAGTAGCCTATTTGTTATTCTGATGTATGAACTATATTATTATTAAGTTTCATTAAAATCCAATCAGAAGTTTTGTATGTTAAGCTGTATAACTTACTATAGTTGTTTAAATATCCCACGGGAACTCTTTAATTTTCCGGGATGAAAAGTATCTAAAATGTTGACCGGGGATATAAGCTACCACCATGCAAAATTTCGTTTCAATCGATCCTACAGTTTCGGAGATTAGCTCGTACAAACAGACAGAGAAACAAAAAAATTGAAAAAAAACTGGATTTGTTCTATTTCTCTTCTTACATTTTCCTGACTCAGTTTTAGCATTTTTTTTTCTATGTACAGACATTCGACCTGTACAGTTTTATTATATGTATAGATGAGATATGTACAGTGTACACGTAAAATTGCTAATAAAATTAATGTCTTAAAATTAGTTAAAAGCTGTTAATTTCGTAATATAGATTTTCTTAAATCCAGCGTTTTATACTTTGAGCGCTAGATTGTCATTTGGAAACTGTGAATCTAAATATTATTATAAATTGCGTCATTCTAAAATGATGATGACATAATATTTGTATGTTAAAAGGATGTTGAAAGTACATACAAGTATGTATATTTTGTACATTTTATTGTAAAATATACTTGTTTAGTCAATGCTAAAAACTCGTCAATACGATAGATATAACTCAGTATATATGTACGTTTATCTGTTTGTAACATATGCATTCCTTTCTTATTCATCCGATTATGATATAGCTTTAGTGAGGTGTATGTCTGCGCAGTGGCAAAGCTTAAGGCTCATTTTCATTGGTCGTTAGGAAAGATTTTATGTTACGCATGCCATAGGATCCTATGGTTGAGCCCCGCCCCGAGTATCAACCGATGTGTCCTTTATGTGTTACTAGCGACTGACCCTCGCTTCGCTTCGGGTTCGTTCCTAGACAAAAACAAATCTATCCCACGAGAACCGAACATTTTTCCGGGATGATATATAGCCTATAGCCTTCTTCAGTTAACGGGCTATCTATTGCAAAAAGAATTTTTCAAATCGGATTAGTAGGTTCTGAGATTAGCGCGTTCAACCAAACAAACAAATAAACTCTTCAGCTTTATAATATTAGTATAGATACGAGTATATGCAAAGTGCAAAGTAATTAAAAGGCTAGAAGTGAATTAGAATATTTTGTTACTAATTACCGTACAATTTATTTGATGTTATTTATGTACGTTTTATAAGCTTAATAAATTAGTAAGTTTCTTTTTACGGGTGACCATTCACTGGTTTAGTGTCATTCCTATAAAATATCTGTAGCTACGCAGCTTCATCTGTAAAGGTTTCTGTGTAAAAGTTACCAGGTATACCATCAGCGTACGATAAGAAGGAAGGAAATCCGTAATCCTTAGTCTGAATATAAAAAAAGTAATTTGTTGTATGTGAATATTTCTGTATATATATATATATCTAAACTAACATTATAAAGAGGTAAAGTTTGTTAGTTTGTTTGTAAGAAGTAATATCTGGAACAACTGTACCGATTTAGATAAAATTTGCTACGAAGGTGCTTGAAATCCTGGAAAGGACATAGGATAATTTTTGTCCCGGAAATCATCCCTTAAGATAAATGAAAGTATGGGGGATCAATCATTTCTCAAGTAAGAGTTATGAAACTGAATCATACATACATACATCTATATAAATAAAAATGAATCACGGAAATGTATGTACCCGCATAACTTCCGATCGACTGCACCAAATTGGATATTTATTTTTATTGGTGTTTGTTATTGTCAGGGCAAGCTTTGTACAAAAGAAAATCAATGTTTTTTTTTAAATCTCATGATATGATAAGTGGGTGAGTTAAATAGTTTTTATCTCGGAAATCATCCCTTAAGAGGGTGAGAATGGAAATGAAAGTTTGTATGGGGAAGCAAGCTAAGGTCGCTGGTATATTATATATCGATGTACTATAATATATAGTTTATCTATTCCATACTAACCGTTAAAATGTACCTACTCAGTTTATACTTGAACAAAACCAGGCGGGTCGCTAAGAATAAATTATTTTCGTTTCCGACTCAATAGTCAATAGGAACTCATCGCAGTTAACGGACCATAGCACCTACTGGTTGCATTCACACCATTTTATTATTTTAATTGATCAGCTTAACAAAATATTATTAAGTAAGCGATGAGGAGTAATTAAAAACATTGTAGGTACTAGATAGATAAAATTTGAACCAATGACCTAGTTTCTTAATAACTTTCGTCGTATACCTAATCTATATAAAATATATGTATATTTTAATGGAGTCAAATTGTACTTTTAATATTGTTTGAAATAATAAAAAAATAAAAACCAATTAAAAAAAAATAACACTAAGAAGTAAAAGAAATATGTTCTTTGGGTATATTAGGTATCTATAGTAAATGAAAACTACCAATCAGTTGTTTTTTTACTTTTTAGTGTTTTTTTTTTAAGTAAAGTTTGACGGCACGTTTGGCTCAGTTTGTAGTGACCCTACTTTCTGCGCCAGTGGTCGCGGGTTCGAGTCCCGCTGGGGGCATTCATTTGTGTGATGAGCACAAATGTTTGTACTTTAGTCATGGGTGTTTATATTTATAATATGTATATATTTACAGTTATATATGTGTAGTGTATCAACTATCTGGTATCCATAACAGAGGCTTCGTAGCTTACCATGGAACTAGATGGTGCTGTGTGTTAATGTCCCACCAGATCAAGTCGACGATACCAAACCACTGCACTATCAACAGAAATAGAAACACTTTCACGACACAAGTTTCAAGTCAATATGACAATTAGAAGTAGAAAAAATTTTCATTCGCTATTTTTCCACTCTTGGAAATACACTTTGAAACAATATAAAAATTGTCCAAATCGGTTAATAAATGACGGAGTTCGGTAACAAACACAAAAAAATATACAGCCGCATTGAAAACTTCCTCCTTTTCGAAGAAGTCGGTAAAAAATTATGTTTGACAATTGATATGTGATAGAATCTAAGTCTATACTTTTGAGAGTTCTAGTTTGTAGTTTAATAGAGTAAAACTCGTATTTCTTGTTTTGTAAGTGAAAACATAAATTAGTAACTATTATAGTTAAAAAAAAGCCGTCATGAGGACTGCCGACAGAAGAGAAAACTTAAAACTATAATACAAACAGTTGTTATTTTTGGATATTCAAATTAATTGTTGATCTTAAATTAAAATTTGAAAATTAAAACTGTTTACATTTATCTGGTTTTGACATCTATCGGCACTCTATGTGTTAGCGTTGACACGTCACGTGACCATGTCGATGACGATCCAAGCCTGCCTATAGAAGTTTTTACTTCAAAAACTTAAAAAAAAAACCACCTTTGACCGACTGTTATGTATGAGACTCGTTGAAACGAATTACTCGTAATTGAGCCTATTGAAATGTTCCACTACCCTCTTGGCTCAATCGACTGAATAACTCGCTCCAGTTATACTTTAAATTTCAAATAACTATAATTTAGAAAAAATCTCACAATTATAAGTAGATTTATAATAAATTATATGTTTGACTTGTATGTATGTATGTCCGATTCTATGTTCCATCATAATTACTAAATGACTTAAGCGATTTTGATGATTCATACGTCGTTCGATTCGTCTTGATTCGTCGTGATAACGCGAGTGTCATAAGCTATATACCTAGATATAACTAGCAAAACCCGCGGCTTCGCTCGCGCTAAAACTACAACAAAAAAACTTTAAAAAGGTAGATTTCATACAAATTTTCATCCCTTATTTTATCTCCTTACGGGATGTATTTCAAAAAACGCTAAAACACGTATTTATTTAATTGTATTGAAGAGAATTAATACCAAGTTTCAAGAAGTTTTTTTTTTTGGGTTGTGTTATAACGTGTATTCCCGTGGGAATTAGATAATCTCCTGCGGTAAAAAGTATCCTATATGTTGACCCGGATATCCAGCTTTCATCATACTAAATTTCATCAAAATCCCTTCAGTGGTTTTTTGTGATGCAGTAAGAGACATACAGACAGGCAAAAATTCTAAAAACTATAGATTCGGCCTCTACATCGATAATAATGTCTATTTCAATAAGATTTTCCAAAAAATATTTAAGGTACAGATTCGACTTAGTTAGAATTTTATAATATGTATAAATTAAAATTTAAAATAATTGTTACTAAATAGAAATGCATATTACATTTTTTTGACAGTGGTTTTGTTATAAAACTTAACAGATATTCTTTTTATAATACTTTCTTATACTTCGCAAATATTTGATATTTTTAACCAAAAATCGAAATTAATACGAAGACATAGTTTTATTTAAGATATTCTTTTTCTTAACATTTAAAGAGATCATTCTTAATATATCTATGTATGTAAGTACGATAATGTATTTGGCTATATAGATAATATTTATCTGCCCCAAATTCAATACTGTTCCGTGTTTAACACTAAAAAGTTTTATGTATTTTTTGCATTTATTGATATTAAAATAATTTCAAGTTATTACCAGGACTCGGAACCGATTTAAAAAAACTATTTATTTTGGTAATGTAATGGTTGATTCATCGCTCGTTCTTTAACCGGTTAATGAAAACGAACGGTTTAGTAAACCGAAACAATAATGGTTATTCTTAGAGAAAGATCGGATTTCGGTTTTGATACCGAAATAAAATTGCTAATTCATTCATAAGTAAGAAACGTGCATCCTCTTTCCTTCTACTAAGCCATTCACCATTAGCAAAGACGCGCCAAATTTAAACAAATAAAAACCGGTTAATTTTGTTCATGGCAACTAAGTTCATCAAAAACCGTTATCCCGGATTTAACCGGTTAAAGCTAACGTACCCGAAACCTTAAACCGAAAAGCCTCTCGGTATGGGGTCAATGACCAAAACCGGTTTAAAAATTGAACGGCTTTTCGAGCCCCGGTTATTACTAACGATACGAAAAGACACAAAAAATAATTTAATTAACATCAATTACCCATTAATCAAAATTCCATATAATATTCCACATCTCACATAATTTTAATTCAATTGCGTTTTCAAATGCGTATTCAGAAGGCAAGCTATTTGAAGTAAGCTTTTTAAGATCACACGAGTAATTGCAAACAAACAGACAGACATACATATTATAATATAATAAAATAGTTAGTATTAATATGGAAAGTTGACCATGTGCAACAAGATTGCTTATCAAATATTAACAAGGGAATATTACAGTTCAAGATAACTAGTCGATTACTTGCATTCGCTCATTAACCACAGTTGACAGTTTGGAAGAGAAATACAGTTTCAGTGTTTTAAAGTGCTTTTTATTCCGCGATTTATAATTTAGTTTCGAAATTTACAATTATTTTTCTAGGTATTTTGAAAGTTTTGAAGTGCATAAAAAAATAAGTAAAGATCTTAATTGTGATATATGAATATAATTTAGTTTAAAAAATTAAAAAAAAATGTTAATTTGTGAGGCATTAAAGCTTTCAGAATGTGATTAATTTGAAACCTGACCTTTAAATGTAAATTGTTTTTTCTATTCACTTTTTTTCGTGTGCTTTTCGCCACGTACATACGCGTTAGTCCTGTGCAGGAGAACGTCGGGCTCTTGAATACTAGCGACTCATCCTCGCTCCGCTCGGATTCGTCCCTAGTTACGTTTTAACGTTTAGCTCAGAGATCATATATTTTCTCGTAGTAAAAAGTATCCAGCTATCATAACAAATTTTATCAAAATCTGTCCAGTGGTTTTTTTGTGATGCCGTCACAGACAGGCAGATAAAATTCTAAAAACTAGATTCGGCCTCTGTATCCATAATAATGTTTATTTCAATAAGATTTTCCCAAAAATATTTAATGTACAAGTTCAGCTTAGGTAGAATTTTATTATATATATAGATTAACATAATATAACTTTTGTGAAATAATCTTTTAAAGTACAAATCCTAAATAATTTCACAGACTCGCTTGTGTAAACATGATCTGCATTCTGCAGATTGCATTAAGCCTTTAAAAATGACATCGTAATTAAATATATTTCTACTTTTTTTCCTTTTAAATGCTATTTGGAACTATTTTGATAATATCTATTTTAAGATTCTATCGTTATCTATTTATTTAATATTATCTATATTTTCAATCTCATTATAATTCTCTTTGTTTTATGATTCTGAATTTAATAGAATATTTTATAAAAAATAAATACATGTAACCTTTACTCACGGTTGAAGTAAAACTTCTCTGGCACTGTGGCGGATACCGCAATTAAATTAAAAGTTAAAACAAATCAAAATATAATATTATCTATTAAATTATTAGTAATGTGGAATTGATGATACCAGCAATAAAACCACCACACCACAATCACCTTAATACGTTTATTAATTTTAAAAAAATAAATAAATAGTTTCTATGTAATCTACCTTACTCTTCTATGAAATTACCCTTTGTAGAGCTAGAACCATTACAACACCATTTTTAAACGTTCATTAAATCTCATGTTAGTTACATATTCTTTCTCAGAACTGTGATGTCGATCAAATAATCTGTATTCAATGCTATAATCCAGTTTAGTGTTTGTATTTTATACAAACAATATCCAATCCGGTTTTTGAACATAAACTTGCAAATCATTTTGAATCATTTTGAACACATAAAAAAGTTGTCTTATAATGGTGTTTTGTCGTATTGCCAGGAGGGAACGTAATCATTTTAATTATTGTGGTAGTAACAGATTATATTTTTTATACACTCGTTTTTTTTCTACTAGGGACTTACCCTCGCTTCGCTTGGGCGCGTCTCTATGTGTCTCTATGGCTGTGTGTGCGTGCGCCTGTACGTGTGTGTATGTACTAAAAGTTATCCAAATCGAGCCGTTTGAGCGTAAAGGACTATTAAACACACACACACCTTTTGCATTTATAATTGTATTTTAATTATACTGTTTCTTGTTTGAGATAGTGTCACTAGCGACTCACCCTCGCGCCGCACGGTTTCGTCTCTACTTACGTTTTAACTTTTAGTATAGATTTCTCAGAGATGAGATATTTTCCCGCTGTAAGAAGTATCCTATATGTAGACCCGGATAATTAGCTGCCATCATACCAAATTTCATCCAAATCCCTCCAATACTTTTTTCGTGATGCGGTCCCAGACAGACGGGCAGACAAAAATTCTAAAAACTATAGATTCTGCCTCTATCGATAATAATGTCTATTTCAATAAGATTTTCCAAAAAATATTTAATGCACAGATTCGGCTTAGTTACAATTTTATTATAATTGTATAGATTAAGAAGTGACGTCAATTAAATTAGATTTAGAAAATGTAAACCAAAATCTCAGAATTCCTAAAATATTTCCGAATTCTATAAATCTAACGACAACACAGTTGTTAAACCTTGTTGACACTTCACACTTGCGTATTCGTCGCTTATCCAAGGCTACTATAGTCAAGTATGAGACCTCGACATTGAGACGTGCATGTGGCAAAGGTCGCAGTAACTTAATAATATACTTTTATATCATTATCTTTCATGATTGATTTTTTTAACCAATAACCAACTAACCAATTATCGGACTACAATAAAAATGCGAAGTTTGTATGTGGGTGTATGAATGTATGCTTGTTACTCCTTTACGCTGTAACAGCTGGACGGATTTCCGGATTTCGTTGCAATTTACACACTATGACCTAGAATAATACTAGACTACGGTTAGACACCTAAGGATGTACCTTACTTGAGAGAAGATAAAGTAAATTTTTAATTTTTAAATCATGGAGAGATTAGATATTTGTATTAGATTTTTTTCTAATTTTTAAGTCAAATTATATATATATATAAGACGAGATACACCCGTCTCTACGTCCTACTCAAAAATACGAGTAATACATTACTTGTATTTATCACAACAATAATTTCTGACGCTTCTACGTATTGCAGTTTTTACGATAGAACAACTTCCGTATATCAGTATGGGAACTCTTTATATTTTCATACTCTTCTTTTTCTCCGACATAAAAAGGAGTAACCCAATTCGGACCTATTGTTTTTTTGCGTAAGATTATTGATGTTTTCCCCAATAGTAAACCGATTTTCATGATTCTTTTTTCAATTAATACTTTAAGGTGTATTAAAAGAATTTGTTCATGACCCTTTTAAGTCTAAAACAAACGTCGAATTTTATTTTATTTAGAGTAATGGTTTACGAAACAAATAAATTTATATGTTCATTAAATTCATATTAATCCCATTCCATTAATACCTATTATAAATTCGAAAGTTTGGATGGATGGATGTTTGTTACTCAATTACACCAGAACGGCTGAACGGATCTGGATGAAAATTGGCACAGAGATAGGTTATAGTCTGGAATAGCACATAGGTTACTTTTTATCCCGGAAAAATGTACGGTTCTCGTGGAATATTCATACTAAACGTTAAAACGTACCTGGGGACAAACCCGAGCGGAGCAAGGGTGAGTCACTATTGTGTAATAAGTGAGCTGATAATATAAACCTTTGTTTACTGATTAAAGAACAAACTCGACGATATCTATATCTGTAGTATTTTTTATTACAAGGGCAGATTGAATAGGACAATTATTTCTATTGTACACATGAACACCGCAAAATTGTACGGACGAAGTAAATGTGGTATTGGCTGAAAAAAAGACTTTAAAAGTGATAGACGCGATTTAATAAATTTTAGTTGGTTATTCTATACTGAAAATGCCCCATCCAGCTGTAAATGGGATAATAGTTATGCATATTGCTGGATTGCAGCATATTGTAAGTAACAAATTTTATTGTTATGCTAACGGTACTTATTGTTGAATTTTAGGTGGATTTTGCAGACAATTATTATAAGTCTTTAAACTTTCATGGTCACTGACAATGTTAATACCATATAAAACTAAACATTTACCGTATTTAGAACTACTAAACTACGGGTAGAATATACCCATGACCATGGCGTTTGTAACAGAGCCGAAATATCGAGAACTCTTAAAAGTGTATGATAAGTATGGTAAATATCGCGTTTTACATCATAATGATACATTTTTTACTTCTATAATATGTATCTCTACATTTGTGTCTATCAGTCTGAGATCTCAATGTTTGCGTTTTAGTATAGAGTTGATACTAGTAGACCCTAGACTAGGACCTAGGACGTATTTTGCTATAACGTGATTCTAACAAATACAAGTTATGTCTTAAAAACGACAAACAAATACATGGATTCTAACAATTTCATACACCACTTGAAATATACACGTTTTATACAATGTACATTGTACATACTCCACGTGCAATATTTGTTCAGTGTTAATTGTAAAGATATGTTTATTAAGAGATTCAAGTAAAATATTTTATTTCTAATAATTATAATTATTATAAACTCGCGATCTCACTTCGCTTCGCTGAGGTTTGCCTCTAGGAAAACAAAAACACACCTATCCCACGGGAACCATACGTTTTTCCGGGGTAAAAAGAAGCCTATGTGTTATTCCAGACTATAATCTGTCTCTGTGCCAAATTTCATCCAGATCCGTTCAGCCGTTCTGACATGAAAGTGTAACAAACATCCATACACACTCACAAACTTTCACATTTAAATTAAAAATACGGATAAGTACTCGTTTATTTATTTTTTACTACAATTTTAGGTTGATAACACACCAATAGCTCATCTAGGTAACCTAACTGGGGTTCAAACAAATTTAATATGACAAATATTTATAGAGAAAATTTACTTTTTCTTTACAGATAACGGAAGAGTTCCTCGACGTGCCAGCTAGTTTTGGTCCGGAACTGGCCCCAGATGGTTTGCGAGGCTTCCTCGTTACAGGGGAGCCCGAAGATGGTTGTACGATTCTTAAAAAGCCGCCCATCGATCCCGACAATTTTACAGGGAAATGGGTCGTTTTACTTGCCAGGTAGGTAGTTTTTATTGTGATTTTTTTATAGTTAGAATGAGGTATACGAGCAGACGATCCACCTGATGGTATGTGGCTATCGTCACTTAAAGACATCTGCGATATAAGAGGAATTGCGAATCGTTATCTTTAAAGGACTTAAAGATACGAGTTTTGAAGAACTCCATATTATAGCGCTCAGGGAAACCTCAGGAGTAAGATCCGATCGAGATTTGTACTAGGACACATGCGATCGTTAATCTTGCACCTTGGTCGCTTGACCACGATGCTTATGCCCGAGTGTAAGAAATTATCAAACATATTCTGCGTAGAATAATGTAAAAGAAAACCGCATGAAAATTCGAAAACACACGTTTTCCTAGACATAAGACTAATCTAGATCGATTTTTCGCCCCCGAAACGGCCACATACCAAATTTCAGCGAAATCGTTAGAGCCGTTTCCGAGATCGCCGGTATAAATAAATAAATACATAAATATACAAGAATTGCTTGTTTAAATATATTAGATACTTAAAAAATCTATATGGAAAGTATAACGCAACTCGTAGAGTCAGTGTGATTGTGGACTTAAACGGAAATTACTTATTTTTTGTTTACCAAAATGACTAAGAGCTAATTTTCGGAGGCCGACACGATATTATGATATTTAAATAAAACTATCTTTTCGGATTTTTTCGCGGATTTATTTTGATTTTTGTTTCCCGACGTTTCGATTGCTTTACAGCAATCATGGTCACGGGAGAGACTAAGGTGTCAGATGTCTCAAAAGTATTATATAGTTGTTACAGACAGCCTACCCACAATTAACAAAAATGAATTCAAAATATTGAAAATTGGCATCAAAGTACCTTACAATATTTGTTAATTTTAATTTTAAACATTTTATAATTTTAATTTTATACTTGAAATAAGGAGTATTATTTATATAATTTTAGCTATTATCATTTCAATTTTTTAGAAAACTTATTATTGCATTATTGTTTAATAATCTATATTTTTAGTGTTACCATTATTATATTTATAAACATAAAGGTAGATAAAATATTAATTATTTAAGCCACATTATTGTTCTATATCTACTTTATAAAATTATTAATCAAGAAATAAAATTAATCAAGAATTACATTTACAAATGTAAAATATTAATTTGAAGTACTGTTATTTTGATCTACACAGTAAGAACTTACTACATCTAACTATCTGTTATGTTTAATTTTATTATTAGATTTTATAATATTAATAACAGGATCCCACGACGATGGTAGTACCCAGCCATCTTCCCTATTGAAATTTGGATGTTTTTTAATTTCTATGGCTTCCCGAATCATTCTAGGGCGATATCGATTTTCTTTCGCGAGGATTTGGGGTCTATCGAAGCGAATATAATGGCTTGGGCGATCCTGACTATGTTTGCAGACAGCAGATGTTGTATTACGGCGGTGCTTCACATCAGCTATGTGTTCTTTGACCCGAGTTCTTATGGATCGCTTTGTTTGTCCAATGTAAGAGAGTCCACAATCACAATCAAGTTTGTAAACTCCTGCATCTTGTAGAGGGATGTGGCACTTGACAGGTGGTAAGAATTGACTAATTTTCTTTGGCGGCTTGAAATAAGTTTTAATTGAAGCTCGCTTTAGGATGTTGCCAATCTTGTCAGTGACTCCTCTCATGTGACGAGCAACACCTGGCCGGAGAGCTGCAACATGTCAAGCAAGTTCTGCGAGACAACAAGCTGCAAGTGCCGCGCCTACGTCACAGGGACCGAGTGAAACCAGCCACAGTCGAGCGCGTCCCTGCAGTCCTACCTTACATGAGAGGAGTCACTGACAAGATTGGCTACATCCTAAAGCGAGCTTCAATTAAAACTTATTTCAAGCCGCCAAAGAAAATTAGTCAATTCTTACCACCTGTCAAGTGCCACATCCCTCTACAAGATGCAGGAGTTTACAAACTTGATTGTGATTGTGGACTCTCTTACATTGGACAAACAAAGCGATCCATAGGAACTCGGGTCAAAGAACACATAGCTGATGTGAAGCACCGCCGTAATACAACATCTGCTGTCTGCAAACATAGTCAGGATCGCCCAAGCCATTATATTCGCTTCGATAGACCCCAAATCCTCGCGAAAGAAAATCGATATCGCCCTAGAATGATTCGGGAAGCCATAGAAATTAAAAAACATCCTTTCAATAGGGAAGATGGCTGGGTACTACCATCGTCGTGGGATCCTGTTATTAATATTATAAAATCTAATAATAAAATTAAACATAACAGACAGTTAGATGTAGTAAGTTCTTACTGTGTAGATCAAAATAACAGTACTTCAAATTAATATTTTACATTTGTAAATGTAATTCTTGATTAATTTTATTTCTTGATTAATAATTTTATAAAGTAGATATAGAACAATAATGTGGCTTAAATAATTAATATTTTATCTACCTTTATGTTTATAAATATAATAATGGTAACACTAAAAATATAGATTATTAAACAATAATGCAATAATAAGTTTTCTAAAAAATTGAAATGATAATAGCTAAAATTATATAAATAATACTCCTTATTTCAAGTATAAAATTAAAATTATAAAATGTTTAAAATTAAAATTAACAAATATTGTAAGGTACTTTGATGCCAATTTTCAATATTTTGAATTCATTTTTGTTAATTGTGGGTAGGCTGTCTGTAACAACTATATAATACTTTTGAGACATCTGACACCTTAGTCTCTCCCGTGACCATGATTGCTGTAAAGCAATCGAAACGTCGGGAAACAAAAATCAAAATAAATCCGCGAAAAAATCCGAAAAGATAGTTTTATTTAAATGTCTAATATTCGCGTAAACCTAAGAAGATATTATGATATTTAGTCCCCAATACATAAATATCTATAGGAACACTAAAAAGAACAGGGCGTCATGACGCATTTGCATTGACCAACGAGCGCGTAAAACATTTCAAAATAAAACTATCTTTTCGGATTATTTCGCGAATTTATTATGATTTTTGGTTACCGACGTTTCGATTGCTTTACAGCAACCACGGTCACGGGAGAGACTAAGATGTTAGATGTCTCAATGGCATTATACAGTTGTTACAGACAGCCTACCTACTATTTTACAAAAATGATTTTAAAAATTCAAAAATGGTAAGGTACTTTGATGCCATTTTTGAATTTTTAAAATCATTTTTGTAAAATAGTAAATCTAAGAAAGTATTAAGCGCGTAAAACGTTTAATTGACTCATACAAAGGAAATATCGGTGTCGATCCGGTGTGTCGGCTACGATATGATCGTTTTCGTGTCGGTCAATGAAAAAGCGCTTCAGTGATACAAACACAAACGAGATGATCTTATGTTTAAAACTCATTGTCCAGGTTGCAGTTTATGAGGAAAATTGTGTTGAAATTTTTCTAGTGAAATATAATCGCTTGCTATATGTATATGATTTAAGCGGCATCCGCCTGAGATTTTGGACCATTTTCTTAAAAGTTTGAATCTTAAAGATTTAATAATATTTTTTTACTTTTTAATATTGAACATAATACAGTAAATTTTGTAAAAGATAATATTTTAACGTGGCGATTAAATTTTGCGTCTTGTAGACTGTAGTGTTATTATTAATCTAAATATAAGGTAAGGTTATGTCTTATAAGTTATATATGTATGTATACATGATGGTATTCCATCCTAGCATTTGGTTCTCGGATGTTCTATTGTTTATCTCAGGCGTTAGAAAGTAGATGCGTCGCTTTTAATTATTTAATGAAATTCTTTAAATATATATATTTTTAATTAAACTTATCTAGATAAAATACACCATCGATGCAGGGTTTCTTTGTCCATTTTTACGTTGTGTAGTGATATTTAAAGGTCATCACTTAAATGATGACGACAAAGGGTTTTTTAATGTGTATGTGTAAAGGGTATCTTTCAATCATAGCGCAGGGACTACAATTAATTCTTGCATAAGTATCGCATAATTTTGCTTGATTCCTGAAATTTTTAATAATAGTATCAATAGTTGTTGCATAACTTTTAACAGTTAAAACTTATTAGTCCCTAAAACGAACCCGAGAAGAACGAGGGTGATTCGTTAGTACATATAATAAAATTCTGAGTCGAATCTGTACATTAAATATTTTTTTGAAAATCTTATTGAAATAGTCATTATTATCGATACAGGGACCGAATCTATAGTTTTTAGAATTTTCGTCTCTTTGTCTGTCTGGGAACTCATCACGAGGAAACCACTGGACAGATTTTGAAATTTGGTATGATAGTAGCTGGTTATTCAGGTCAACATATAGGATACTTTTTACTGCGGGAAAATGTCTCATCTCTGAGAAATCTATATTAAACGTTAAAACGTAACTAGGGACGGACCCGAGCGGAGCGAGGGTGAGTTGCTAGTCAAAAATTAAAAATATAATACCATTAATTTAATCAATCTCTTTGCAGGTATAACTGTAGTTTTGAAAAGAAAATACGGAACGCTCAAGCAGCAGGCTTTGACTGCGCCATCGTCCACAATGTCAACTCAAGCGATTTGGGTAAGTTCGTTATGGAATTTATTTAAATGGGGGTTGACAAATCTACTATAAGGGTTGCTCCTGGTAATTTATCGTAGGGTGGACGTTGGAGTGTCAAGGTTTAAAGATTGGGAGGTTTCTTTTGTGTTTTAGACTTAAGTTGATAGTGCTAGATATTCTCACCAGTGAACCATTTAGCAGCGTTTAGACAAATAATCATGCATATGCATTTATTTCCCTTCCCTTTATATTCTTGCTGATTAAATTGGGGGAATCTTTTTAATATTGAATTTGAATAAACATAGGTAACGACATTTTATATTTCCAGTTTTCGTATGTCAAATAAGAATTGAACCCTATATCAGGTATATTACGCAATATAAAATGCAGATTAAAGATCAAATGTTATATGACAATATCATGACTATCTATAAAATTTAATGGACTCCAAATACACTGCAGTGGATAAAGCAGTATTTTAAAACAATATCGGTATGTAAATAAGTTTATTCTACCCTACGTGATGAATTTTTCATGTGTGTAAGATAAAATCCTAAATTATTATCAAACACAGTATTTTTAGGTGGTTAAAGATTAATTTTCATAGCTGGAAATCGAACCCGTTGCTTTTTTTGAAACCTTTTTGAAACCACACACCATTGTGATTTCTATAACGATCTTATTAAGCCTTTTACACTGTTCCGTATAGTTTTGGTTTCAGCAATTACGCCCACACTTAAAATGCATCCGGTATGCAAAAAAATCCC
The DNA here is from genome assembly GCA_033884665.1 of Argynnis bischoffii washingtonia. Classification (NCBI taxonomy): domain Eukaryota; kingdom Metazoa; phylum Arthropoda; class Insecta; order Lepidoptera; family Nymphalidae; genus Argynnis; species Argynnis bischoffii. The sequence goes on from CM066610.1 coordinate 3,625,737, forward strand.
AACTTTCATATTTCCCTTTCCGATGATCGCTTAATTACTAAATATAGTTGTTTTACTCATAAATAAGCTTATACAATGTAAAACAGTTTTAAACAATTTTAACACCTATACAGAGTAATTAAAGTACAGATCTTCATTGACAAACAATTGGAAACATGCACAAGTGGTCAGATAACTCGAGTGAATAATTACACTGTTATCGTGTCATCCCACGTATCTACAATATTCTTGTGTTAAAGTTTAGGAAAACGGACGTTTATGCAGAAATTATAGTTTTTTTTTTTAATTATTTTATCTGTTTTTAACCTTAGCCGTATGATTAATGGTCAGTGTCAGTGATTTCATCGTGATAAAAATGGCGGAATTATTTGTTTATATTGTAAGTGATAACGTTTTGTCATTTTTTGGTTTATTCATATTACAGGTCATATTGTGATATATTTTATTATTCAAACAATTTTTTATGCTTTCAGTATAATAATTGATTTTTTATATTTAATAATAATTGTTTCTTTATATTTATTCAGACTTATTCATTATTTAATATGTCGAGTGATGTTCTAATCGAACCTGCAACATCTACCTTTATCTACGCCAGAGTTACTCAAATTAATAGGTCCTCGTCAATAGCAATAGCTATACCAATGCAACTAATGCGTTTGCATGGGGCCCCTTTTTATTGATTTAAAGGGGCCCCAGCGGGCCACAAACAATTCTATATTTCAAAATATTTTTTTCTGAGATTGAGAACGGCCCTCATAGAAGTTTAAACAAAACCGCAAGAAATAAGTGTCTTAACGCATATTATTTTTTACGATATCCACGAGGAATATGATCGTACCTATGTTCTATAAAACGATGAATGGTCCTCAAAGCTCAAGCTCTGGTTTTTTACTATATTTTACTCTACCCGTTCTTCCGTGGAAGCGGTTTGAAAAAAGTGAGGAGTTCGCGAACTGTCTCTGCCTGTGACCACATCTGTTTTTAAAATAAGCAAAGAGGGGCTGCAGTATAGGGGCACTTCCATTTTTTATGCATGGGGCCCAATAAGGCTAATTACGCCACCGGCCCTCGTATCACTATTTCAATAGTAATATAAATAAGAAATACCTCTTTTTCATATAGAATTAGTATTTTTTCATGTTTAGATAATATTTAAATAAAAAAATATCGCGTATTCCGATCAAATTGAAAATGCCATAGTCGTACACCATAGTCATAGTCGTACAGCGTACTCCACTTTGAGAAACCTTGAACTATTCCAATTTTTTTTTTATTAAAGATAATATGTGTTTTTTTTTATTTTTTATACAATAGCTAACATCGTTATATAGTTGCAAAAAAATTCAGCTCCAAAAAACTAACATTTATTATATATTTTTTTTAAATATCATATCGATACGGATACTTTAAACGCCCGCCATTTGGCGCGCTTGACGTGACGTCAAAGTATCGTACAAAAAAAATGACAACTTTAGTTTGTGGCGACAAAATCGCTAATCGCTCTCTTATGATAATACTTTGAAGTCATATTCGACCAATGGCGTGCGTTGCAACCACTTTGAATTTCCCACCTATATTTGCACTTTTTTTATTATTTTCTTAATCAAAAAGAAATTAAATTATAAAATATTGATATAGGCTTAAGTCAAAAGCAATAAAGGTTATAAGAAAAATATTTCACCTTTATTTAAATCACACGCATATTCCCTATTAAATTTTTAATCGATAGTAATTCACATATTTCAGAGACGATGTACGCGAATAACAGTGAAGGGATAACGATCCCGTCGGTGTTCGTCAGCGACTTCGCCGGGATAATACTTTCTGAAGAGTACGTCTATACGAATCGGTGAGTGTTTATTTTATTTAAATATAAATAAATAAATATAAATATGTTGGGATATTAACACACAGCACCATCTAGTTCCATGGTAAGCTACGAGGCCTGTGTTATGGATACCAGATAGTTGATACACTACACATATTAATATAACTTTAAATACATACGTATTATAAAATATATTTATTTATTTATTTTATTTATTAAATAGGAAGCCAACGTTGTATATAATATTAATCCTTATTCTAGAGCACACTCTTAAGCATCTATGATAGAAATTGTATACTTCACTTAAAGGCTAACTCAACATGCATAATGAATATATAAAGAAAAACTGCAAAACAATACAATACAGTCATTGCAAGTAGTAATTTTAATAACTTACAAGACTAAAAAATATTACAAAAAGAAACGAACGTGAGTTCGTGTACTATCTAGCTTTTGTTTATTTGCTTTAATTTGCTACTTCTTTACTTTAACCCTTTGATAACTTTAATGGCGACTTCTTTAGTTCTTTAATGGAAATATTTTGAATTAAAAAGGTTTTGTAAACTAAATATTTGTTAGATACAAGTAAAAGTATTTCTCAGTAATATTATAAATTAATATTTAATTTTTTAATTGAAGATTTAATAATCGTTGCAGTTTAGTTTTTGGTTTCATATTGTATTCAGCCCTTTTTAACGTCCGTTGAGCGGAGTTGCGGCCACCGGGAGCGGGGCCGCTTCGGCGGTCTTGCGACCGGAGGGCGGGGACCGGTTGCGGGACTGTGTGGGAGGGCAGGCTCGTAACCGGTAGAGGGGAAGGCCGCGGTGGGAGAGGAGGTATTTCGGTGCGCCGTTCTCCCTGCCCCCCGCGGCCTTGACGGGGCTGCCACCGTTTTCGATGGCAGACGCGGTGGGGCTGCAGGGGAAGAGGAGTGTCGGTGTTTCGTTGCCGCTCGCCCTGTCCTCTGCAGCCGTGTGAGGGGAGCCCACTTCGGTGGGCGGATTGGGGCCGCTCGACTAGGCTTCCGTTTGTGAAGCCACGACGATGCGGCCACCGGTAGCGGGACCGCTTTTGCGATGCCGTGATCGGACGGGGGGTGGGGCCGGATGCGGGACTGTGTTAATAGGCCCGCAACCGGTAGAGGGGTGGGCCGCGGTGGGAGGGTAGCGCTGGTGCCTCGATGCTGGCCTCCCCGCCTTCCGCGGTCTGGACGGGGCCGCCACTGTATGATGGCGGACGCGGTGGGGCTGCAGGGGAGAGGGCTGGTGTTTCGATGCCGTTTCCCTGTCCTCTGCAGCCGAGGTAGTGTTGCCCACTTCGGTGGGCGGTGAAGGTGCCAGAGGGCGGTCGGCTAGGGGAGGCCGGCCGTCCGCTGTTCTGGCTAGAGGAGGCCGTCAGGGGTGGTCGAACATCTCAGCCCCTGACACGGAGACGGGCCTTAGCAGGCGCTCGCCGTCGGGGTCGCGGAAGAGTCTTTTTGGTACCCGCGGCCCCGGCCTTATGGCGACGAGGAGGAGTTTGGTCAGGTTTTTAGTGGGTAGGCTGCCGCACATCGCGGCAGGAGTCCCACATAACCCGACTCGCTTCCCCACTGGCGAGCGGGTACCCGTAACAGGGGTTTTCCTGACGGTAAAAAAAAAAAAAAAAAACCACGCTGGCCAAGTGCGGGCGGACTTCACATGTCTTTCGAAAACTTGCTAGGTTCTCTCAGACATGCAGGTTTCATATTAGTACCTATTTATTAGCGGCTTACTTTTGCTTCACACGGGTGCGACCCTTGGTGCCTATGTGTTACCTACTTCAGACATGGATCAAAAAAGTACTTGATACACAATCCCATGCAAAAGTTCTCTTAAAACTGTCACCGATTGGGTTTAGGTAATTATTCTAGTTGAAATACATATACAACAATGTAAATTGAACCTTAAATGCAATGCTTAAAGTTTTTTTCACAAAAAAAATTTAAAAGTGAGCTCAAACGTTCAAATGAGCGCTCATTCGGTGAGGTCATTTTTTTTGTCGCTGATTGTGTATCTAGTACTTTTTTGATCGATGACTTCAGATCTATATGTGCACTAAAATTTATCCAAATCCGTCCAGCCTGTTTAGCGTGAAGGAGCAACGAACATACACACAAACTTTCGCATTTTAATAATAGCCCAATGTAGTAAGCATTTAGACAAAGCAACAGTACGTCACTAGGTTACACTAATGTACTAATTTATTGAATGAACTTTTCTTTAAATTAAAGTTATTATAATTTCTAACATTAAACCCCTTTTGTCCGAATAAAAAATAATCTATAACACCCGACGGCAACGTAGCTTCCTATTATTGAAAGAAGTTTCAGAATCGGATTAGTAGTTTCAGAGATTACCCAAATCCCACTAGAATACATCTAATTTTCAAATTCTTGCGAGTTATTGCACTTATAAAGGCTTACAAAACTTAATTATATTGCACTACTTATTTTACTTACTATATATATTTCATACTAGCGATTCACCCTCGTTTCGCTCGCGTTCATTCCTAGATACGTTTTAACGGTTAGTATGGAACAGATAGAACTACATATTATATACACAATATACATAGGGACAAAATAAACAGTTCTGAACTTTTCGTTTTTCCAGCTGTGCTTATGGGTTTTTCCTATTTATTTTATACTTAAACCACCCCTTACACACCCCCAACAAAATAAAAAAAATAATTATTCAAATCGGTCCAGCCACTTTTAAGTTTTAGCGAGACTAACGAACGGCAATTGATATTGATATATATCGCGATATATATTACGTTTATTTCATTAAGTTTATATTGAAACGTTTATTTTTCCAGTTATTATATAACGGTGAATGGTGACATGCCGTTCAACATCAACACGCACTTACTGCTGCCCTTCGCAGTTGTCGTAGTGCTGTGCCTCGTTGTTATACTCATATTCATGGTAAGGTTCTCATGTAGAGTTATTGATTTGTCAAATTATAATTTATACGAGGTGGCCCACTTCGGTGGGCGGTAGGAGGTGACCCACTTCGGTGGGCGGTGTACCGTGCGGGTTGCTCCTGGTACTTCTCTGATAGCAGAGTGAGCTATGGAGCAACCACATGGTTGTTGTAAAGCATTCGAAACGTCGCGTCGGGAACCAAAAATGAAAATTAATCCGCGAAATAATCCGAAAAGATAGTTTTATTTAAAACTAGCGTGCGACTCACGCTTGCTTCGCTCGCGTTCGTCCCTAGGTACGTTTTCGCAGTTAGCTATGTTAAGGTATACATAAATAGTAGCTTACTACTCCTAAGATATTCATTTACATTATATAGCGATTTACCCTCGGTTCGTTCGGGTGTGCCGTATGCGGATTTTGTTCACAATTTCATGGGTTTTAATTTCTTTGAACCTTAATTCTTTTTCTAAAATAAAAGTAGCCTAGGTTACTCCTTATAACATCAGCTAACTGCCAGCGAAGGTCCCGTCAAAATCGGTCCAGCCGTTTCGGAGAATAACAGACAGACAGACAAAAAAATGTAAAAAATGTTGTTTTGATATATGTACCGTGTATACATCCATATTCATTTAGTAAAAAGCGGTTATTTTAATATTACAAACAGACACTCCAATTTCATTTATCTGTATAGATGTCAAATATTTGCGTGAATGTAAGAAAGTATTATGAAACAATGTGTTTATATCACCAGATAGTGAAATGTATAAAGGACCGTCGCCGCGCGCGCCGCCACAGGCTGCCGAACCGTGCGCTGCGCAAGATCCCCACATGCAAGTTCAGCAAGGGCGACCCCTACGACACCTGCGCCATCTGCCTCGACGACTATCAAGAGGGGGAGCGTCTGCGCGTCCTGCCTTGTGCGCACGGTGCGTATTTATTAGTATATATTAGTATGGATTATATGGACTATATACTATATTATATATGGTCTATAGTCTTCCTCAGTTAACGGGCTATGTAATACAAAAGGATTTTTTCAAATTGGATTAGTAGTTCCTGAGATTAGCGCGTTCAAACAAACAAATAAACACTGTCTTTATAACTTTTTAAATTATCGCGTTTCATATATATATATATAAAGTTATTATATGAACACTGTCTTTTCATAATATTACCCTGACGGAGTCGGCTACTTTATTTTTACTACGATAAACCAACTACGTAGGAAATATATGTGCTTGATTACTTTCAGTAATATCTGTATTTTATACTAACAGAATTGACATTTAAAAATCAATAATTCCGTATTAAATAATAACTTTTCGGTGAAATTGGTGGTTTGGACAAATAAACAATGAGACGAAGAGGCTTATAATATGGGACCTACTTTATCTGTTTTATATTATGATCATTTATATAAATTAAATTATTATTATTTTTAAAAGAAATTTCTCTTCTCTTCATAAAAGAAGGTTTTTTAAGAATTATAAGTTAGTGTGACTGGAAGTACTAGAAATCATTGAGGATGCTACAAATTTTCATGTAATTCGACAGGTTTTTAGTATATATTATGTTTAATTATTATATAATACGAATGGGTAACGTTTTTAGTTCTGTCATCGGTTATCTTGTGGGCAAATAGTACAATAATTCGAACAAAGAGAATACAGCGTATGCAACAATCACTTTTTAATAATTTTCACAATAATTATCTTAAAACGAAACGTTGGACAGTTCCTAGTGGAGAGGTCTTGATCTCGGCTCGGCACGAAGTTAACTAACCGGCCCTTATCGCACGCCTCCATTAGCTAGGCTCCGTCGTAGCACGAAGTTCGCCGAGTGTTAGCAATATTGCCGACGGTGCTGCCATCACTCGGGTGTCGTGCCGCGCTGTGTTTAGCAACCGTATTGATGACCGTCTCCGATATATATGTTGCAGCGTACCACGCGATCTGCATAGACCCGTGGCTGACGCAGAACCGGCGCGTGTGCCCCGTGTGCAAGCGCCGCGTGCTGGCCGCCGGCGAGCGCGCGCCCTCCGACCTCGACTCCGACACCGAGCCGCTCGTCGACGCGCCGCGCGCGCCCCTCACTACGGTCGGTCGCGCGCACATACACACGTATACACACATGCATACACGTACACACATACGTAAACGCACGCATACAAGTACACACACATCTAGTACAGTATGCAGCCAGAGAGTTGTACACGTAATACATGTACGTGCACACACACACTCACGCAAATACACTTTTATCGGAGTACATAATCAAAAAAGCACCAAAGTGTGTAAAGAGAATATAATGTACACATAATACAGTTCCTGACAATATTTGTTAATTTTAGTTATAAATATTTTTTTTATAATTTTAATATGTTTTGTGATTGAGCTTTTCATATTGTTCATTTAATATTAGTTGCTATTATTATAATGAATAAATCTGCGAAAAGATAATTTTATTTAAAATGTCATATATTCGCGTAAATCTAAGTAAGAAAGTATTGTTTTTAAAATAAATAAATAATATTGTCCTTAGGGCGGCACGTTCGAGGAGCAGCGGGAAAACCCCTTCGTGCGGGCGGCGCGGCTCATCGCGCGCGTGCGCGGCCGCGACGCCACCCCGGATCCGGAGGTGAATTTTATTTATAATTTAATAGAGAATATGCGTGATTTTTTTAACTTTTCATACAATACCTAACATCGTTATATAATTGTAAAAAAATATCCAGCTCCAAAAAACTAAAATATAGTTGTTTTTTTTAAATGTCATACCGATGCGGGATACTTTAAGCTCCCGTCATTTGGCGCGCTTGGCGTGACGTCACAGTATATCGTACACAGATAAATGACGAATTTTGCTTAAGCAATTCGTAGCGACAAAATCGCTAATCGCTCTGTTATGATAATACTCTGACGTCATATTCGGTCTGACCAATGGCGTGCGTTTCAACTACTTTGAATTTCCCACCTATATTTGCATATTTTTTTAATTATTTTCTTAATCAAAAAGAAATTAAATTATAAAATATTGATATAGGCTTAAGTCAGAAGCAATAAAAATTATAAAAAAAAAATATTTCACCTTTATTTAAATCACACGCGTATTCCCTATTTTCTTGTTAGTGGCATCAAAGCGTGCCATGATCTGGCTGATCTTTTTTGTATCATATTATAAATTAAGTGTTCTAATATAAAGCGAGTTTTACGAAATTATTCTAAAGACTTTAGAAGTTATGATTGTTTTCAATTTTTGATACTGCAAATGTAATTTTTTTTTTTTGTTTTTTGTTATAGGTAGCGCAACCATCTGAAGAAAACGATCAAGAGGAAGAGTGAGTATTACATAATCATTCTAATAATATGTATAATACGTCAACCAATTTCGATCAATCATAATAAAATATATTTTTCTTACCAATAATGAATAAGTTCAAAAATGGGCAACCACTTTTCTTTGAAAAATTTTATAGTATTGGTAACATTGGCGAAGTGCATTAGCTTATGTGTTCTCAAGGTCATTCATTATCTTCAGTAGTTTCACCGTGGAAGGGTACCAAATATGTATATACACACACCCACACACACATTTTTATATTATATACATATATATAAACAAAAAAAGGCAGTGGTAACGCGCTCGCTTGCGAAACCGAGTGAAGCGGGTTCAAATCCCGGGTCTCGCACCTCTGATATTTTCATGTGCGAATCATTTCTAACATGATTACCACTTGCCTTACGGTGAAGGAAAACATCGTGAGAAAACCTGCATGTCTGAGAGAACCTAGCAAGTTTTGGAAAGACATGTAAAGTCCGTCAACCCGCACTTGGCCAGCGTAGTGGACTATGGCCTGATCCCTCTCGTATTGAAGGGAGACCCGTGACCAGCAGTGGGACCTTAAAATGGGCTGAATACATATAAACTTTCGCTATTATAATAGCAGATTCCGATAAACTATACATTATTGCACTGCTATTATAATAGCGATAGTTTGTATGTGTGTGTGTATTTGTTACTCCTTCATGTTGAATAAATAAAAAAATATGTTGGGACATTAATACACATCACCATCTAGTTCCATGATAAGCTACGAGGCTTGTGTTATGGATACCAGATAGTTGATACACTACACATATATAACTTTTAAATACATACATATTATAAATGACATTACAGATTTTTTACAAATTACAAATTTATTACAAATTATTAAACACCCATGACTGGAGTACAAAACAGCGGGACTCGAATCCGTTACCGTTGGCATCGCTAGCAGGGTCACTACAAATTGAGCCAAACGTATCGTCAATCAGTTATATGTTTCTATAAAAAATATTATAAAAATTATTTTATTTCACTTACCGAAAAGTTCCATAGTATGATAAAAAATATAAGAGTGCGTGTATGAATGTGTACACGCGCAAGAAGTAAAACTTGTGTAGGTTATCGATATTCTTTGTGAAATTCAATGTATGTTTTAAATAATTAGAATAGGTGAGATACTAAAAAATAATTAAACTATGCATATCACGTATATTACAATCATATATGTATTTATAGAATATCATTTAAGGAAAGAATATAATATTATATATCATTTGTCAGACAATAACAACGGTTACCATGGCAACGAACGTTCGCCTCGCCCGATCACACTTTTCGTAACGCTCTCGTCACGCATTCACCAGCTTACTACTCAAGTCAAGCGTGCATAAAGAAGTTTTTCATCAATAATTAATACAATTTACCGTCCTTCCAGTGAGTCGGTGCAGGACACGGCGCCGCTGGTGCGCGGCGGGCGCCGCCCGCGCCGCTCGCGCTCCGCCCCGCGCGCGCCCCGCGCCGCCCGCGCCGCCCGCGCCCCCCGCGCCGCCCGCGCCGCCCGCATCGACGCCTCCATCAACGCGGCCGACGCCGACGGCGAGATTGGTAACCATCATTTTACTTTTAAATCTCTTTAATGTATATTAATACATAGCTTCTCAAACTTATTTTACCCTCCAGTGTAAAAACCAGGTTAATAATATTGATGATTTAGGATCACCTTGGTGTTGCCCTTTAAAAAAAAATTTGTGGAATTGAAATTCATCTCGAAGGATTGTATAAGAATTAATCTGTAACCAGGACACTGCCGATATTTCATTTATTATTACAACACTTTTTTTTTGTAAATTTTATAATTCGAATTTTGATCTGACCGCCGTCCGCTTGCCTCCTTTAAGACTACAAGCCTACAGAGGCGAGCAACCACTTTGAAAAACACTGTCCTAATATTAATTAAAAAATAATATTACATAATAATAATAGAATATTAAAAGTATATGAAAAAAGGCATTGGTAGCCCTGTAACGCGCTCACTAAGGAAACCGAGTGAAGCGGGTCCAAATCCCGAGCCTCGCACCTCTGATATTTTCATGTGCGTATCATTTCCAACATGATTACCACTTGCCTTGCGGTGAAGGAAATCATCGTGAGGAAACCTGCATGTCTGAGAGAACCTAACAAGTTTTCGAAAGACATTCTCTTTCCGCCCGCACTTGGCCAGCGTGGTGGACTATGGCCTGATCCCCCTCGTATTGAAAGGGGGCACCCAGTGGGACTTTATAAAGGGCTGAATACCTATTAAATATATATATTTATACTATTTTCCAGGTGTAGCCGCGCTCCCTGCGCCCGCGCAGTCCGCGCCTCACGTTGACTTATGAACACGTATTGTATAACTCAATACTGACTCTTGTACTAACTCAAAGACTTGTGTCGAGTGATGACTGACTCACTGAGCCGGATGATAAAGTAAAATACACTAACTGAGTTCTAAGTAATTCTGCTTGTTTTTGTTGTGCCCAGTTGTGCCAACCTCAAAGGTGTTATTTTGCTTTTATTATTATGTTGTCAGAACTGCCCACCAACTTTTATATGATATTAATGATTCTCCCTCTTGTCTTCTCCTTTGTACGTGACATTGGCGAAGTAATTTGTGCTCGACTGGCACGCTTTGAAGCCATTAATTAACCATTAGGGAATTGAACGTTTTAAATAAAACTATTTTTTCTGATTTTTTTTCGGTCTCTCCCGTGACCATGATTGTTGTGAGGCATTCGAAACTTCGGGAACCAAAAATCAAAATATATCTGCGAAATAATCCGAAAAGATAGTTTTATTTAAAATGTCAAATATTCGCGTAAATCTAAGTATTAAGAGAATTGACAATAATGTTTTTTTCTTTTTTTCAATTATTGTCAAGATGGCACAACTGGGTTCAAGAGAAGTTGTGAATGACGCAATTATATTCTTCTTCTATTTTGAGCTTCCAAAATTATTGTTGTGTACCTGATGTATATATGGGGATCGGAATGATTTAAATTTTAAGGCAATATAATATAATATTATATATATATATATATATATATATATATATATATATATATATATATATATATATATATATATATATGTATATATATATATATATATATATATATATATGTATATATATATATATATATATATATATATATAAGTAAAATCAATAAACTTTTGGAAATATGAATGAATACTTCACAGTTTTAAACTAACGGACTGTTATTTTCTTTTCTAACTAACATTTAAATGTCCAGGAGGCGGTGATGAATTTCTGTATCAATATCTGTTCTTATACTTTGTGACACTGTTTATTTATTGATATACTAGCGGCTCACCCTCGCTCCGCTCGGGTTCGTCCCTATTTACGTTTTAACGTTTAGTATATATTTTTCAGAGATGAGATATTTTCCCGCAGTAAAAAGTATCCTATATGTTGACCTGGATAACCAGCTATCATAATACCAAAGTTTATCAAAATCCCTCCAGTGGTTTTTCCGTGATGCGGTCACAGACAAACAGACAAAAATACTAAAAACTATGGGTTCGGCCTCTGTATCGATAATAATAACTAATTCAATAAGATTTTTCAAAAAATATTTAATGTACAGATTCGACTCAGTTACTATTTTTATATATGTATAGATAATTATATTATATACAACTAACGTGCAATGTGATCCAAATTTTTTGTTTATTAATCACTTCAGGATCTCACTTCATCGGAATAAGTAAGAAATTGTGGAAACTATTTATCCCACTGACACAGAGTGTATATCTATACAAATATTATATTCTCTTTGTGACATCTAACACCTTAGTCTCTCCCGTGACCATGATTGCTTGATTTGATTGACCAAAAATCTTTAAATATTCTCTTTATAATATAAGCATAGTATATTTATACTGATATTATAAAGAGAAAGAAAAATATATTTTTGTACGTTTGTTTGTAACGGATAAACTACAAAACTACTGGACCAATTAAAAAAAAATTTCACCTATCAAAAGCTACATTATAAGCGATATTTTATTTGAAAAAAAAAATTAGAGATCCCCACGAAAATTGCAATAATGTAACCTAAAGCATCAAAAATTTGCCTATAATAGCTAGGGGTGAACTCGAGCAAAGCGAGGTTGAGTCGTTTTATTATAATTACTGACACTGACCAACATAAAAATACATTACATAGAAATACACCGACCAACATACATACGTTTTTATTATATACAAAAATATCTAATATTAACCAATTGGAAATTCATCAGCTGTGCTTAAAATATTATTTCATTTTTAAATCAAGAGTATTTTATTTTTAAACAACTAATCTCGAAACTCTATCGGCTTGACTGTATTATATATAATGCTGTACAGATATTAAATGCTTTATACGTATATTTAAAAAAATCTGACGAGTTTTGAATTTTTGTGTAATAAACAAATATACTGGATGCGCCCTTACTAAAAGGATCTGTTGGAATATAAATTTAAACAAATTCAAATATAACGTGCTGCCATTAAAATTAATTTACTTTTACTATAATTTCATTTTATATATATATATATATATATATATATATATATATATATATATATATATATATATATGAAAAAAATAAATGTTACTAATAGACTTCGTGAATATTATCCATGACCATGAAAAAAAAACATGACATGATGAAAAAACATTTTAATTAATTATGAATTATTTCTCAGAAATAATATTAAAACTAAAAATATTACACGTGTTCCTTTGAAAAAAGTTAATTTGAATAGTAGCGAGGGGTATATTAAGGTTTCAGATAAATAACACAGTGTAATTATATTCATATAATTTCATACAGTCCTTTGTTCAACAAGTGACACTAGAAAGGAACAACATTGTAACGCAGTATTGCATCAATTTTAAACATTTTAAATACATATATATATATATATATATATATATATATATATATATATATATATATATATATATATATATATATATATATATATATATATATATATATATATATATATCGACTGCACCAAATTAGATAATTATGTGTTTGTTACTGTCAGGGCAAGTTTTGTATAGAAGAAAAAAAAATTAAAAATAATAATAATTAAAAATTATTTTTTTTAATAAAATAAGTTCTACAATGTTGTTCTTTGCAAGTGTCATAGTAAAATGGCGGGGCGCATCCGTTTATTTTGTTTATGCCATTCTATCAACACAATAATTGTGTGATAAGTGGCAAATATATGTATATAATTTTTATGCATCATGAAGGATAGATATGAAATGATGTTACGTAATAACTAGTAAAACTGAAAAAGAATAAAACTGTGTGATATATGGTTATTCTAAACTTAAAGTGTAGGAAATAACCAACTATAAGAAGCAAGGGTAATGCCATTCTCCATACACAAAAACACCCATTTATTTTATACAGTATTGTTAGAGTTCTAAAATTATCGTGAATATATAAATATATTAAGAACAAATATAACCTGAAACAGATAAAGCGTTAAAGAGGTAATCTATACAGATAAATAAAAACAGCATTTTACTTAATGCACATGGATTTATATACCGTACTAATAAGAATAAAACAATTTTTAAATTTTTTGTCTGCCTGTTTGTTCTGGCTAATCTCCGAAACGGTGGGACTGATTTTGACGGGACTTTCACTGGCACATAGCCGATATTATAAGGAGTATCTAAGGCTACTTTTACTTTAGAATAAGAATCAGAGTTCCGTGCAAACTATTTATTGTTTATATTCTAAATTTGAATTTCACTATAACTTAAAGATTGTCGTTGGTGGTAAAACCTTGGACCAAGGGAAAACAGACAGCACCGCATTCTCCTTTAACTTTCGACGTTCTGCAATTTAAATAATTATAGTAGTTTATATATTATGTATCTATAAAAGTTTCAATAGTAGTAAAAATTACAAAAAATAAAAAAAAATTCACCTGTAGACGATTTAGCAGTTTTAAAATCGCTTTCTTTAAAATGGTGTCCACATAGCCTTAAATATAAAGATTGTGATTTCGCCAATTTCGGTCGTCTTATTGCTTTAGCCCACAATTTCTTCAGTTTTTTTTTTCTTTAGGGAACATATGATTCATCTTATTTGCATGGAATTGCACAATTTGTCGTTTTAATTTAATTTTAAATGAAATGAAAAAAAAGCCATCCACGCTATAGGGCTTTACTGAGTATCATAGTGATCACGACATTATGCGGGAGAAAATGGCAAAATTCTTCACTATTGAATACTACTAGCAGGTGTCTTTGGTGTTTTCATTTTTATCTATCCTTTGTGATGTTAAGTTTTACAGAGATATAGGTCAAATTATTGTGTGTAAGCCTTAAATATATAAATATTGTAGTATATTGTATATGAAATTAGATTAAATAAATTATAGCGGTTATAAGAGTGGAACATTTTCTTTTTTTTTTTTTGAACTAGGCTGGAGCTCGAGATGACGCCATTGTGTTATCGACAATTTTATTTTTATCAGAATATAAGAAAACAAATTATTATAAATAAAAATAATATATACATAAAACTTTTTTTTTTAATATTATTTAGAATTTTACTTTGGTGGATCCAGAATATATGTTTTATGTATAAGCTGTATATATTGCCAAGTAAGTTAAGTTGCTATTTGTTCACATCCAGCCATAATGATGTAGGTATTCATTCGTACTAATGACTTAAAATGAATATTGGTAAAATAAAATGTTTGGTAAAGTTAAAATGGTTTGTCTATAGTACACAATGGTGACCCTAAAAATGCTTAGAATTCTATTGGCAATATTTAAAGTTAACACCTCTGGTCCAATGTATAACTGTAATATATAAATGTATTTGTTCTCTGCCAATTACAAGTACATATAAAATTCTTAATTTATCAATCAATATGGGGACCGTGCGTGAAATGTAGAGGGCAACACCATTGTCTCCCTAGTGTTATTCCTGACTAGCGACTCACCCTCGCTCCGCTCAGGTTCGTCCGTACATACGTTTTAACGTTTAGTATAATCATACCAAATTTCATCAAAATCCCTCCAGTGGTTTTCCGCGATGCGGTCACAAACAGACAGACAAAAAAACGTGTGTGTGTACTTATGTACGCACGTAAGAAGTTATACTTCTTTGGTGTAACAGAACAAAAATAGCTAAAGATTTCATCCCGTATGTCACATCTCTGTAAAAGGAATGCAGCTAACTTCATCACGTCGCTTTTTGGCTGTCGGTGTGCGCGCGCATCGTAAAAATTTTACTCTCATATTTTTTTCCAAACGTACCAAAGAAGTATATCTTCAAAAATCTAAAAACTATAGATTCGGCCTCTGTATCGATAATAATGATTATTCAATAAGATTTTCCCAAAAATATTTAATGTACAGATTCGACTTGGAAATTTATTATATCTACTAGCGAATCTCCCTCGTTCTTCTCGAGTTCGTTTTAGGGACTAATAAGTTCAAAACATTTGTAAACACAATATTTATAAAAATGGAAAAAATAATTAAATATGTGTTTCCAACCAGTTATCAATAATATTGAACATGGCCAGAATAATGAGAAAGGTAAAAAATTATTCAAGTTCTGGTTGGACCTGTTTATTGTTTTATTTGTAGTATAGAAAAGTAGAACTGTCTTAACCGCAAAAGTTATACCACAAACGAGCCTGTCAAATGATGTGAAAATTATGGTATGTATAAAAAAATACTTTAAAAATACTTACGAGTGGTTAAATCAAATTAAAAAAGTTTATTTTTCAGCTTGACAAGAATCGAAACGTCAGTATTTTTCTTGACGCTGACATTATTGAAAAATGGTCCCAATAATTTTAGGTGTTTGCCACTAGGTGGCTTAAAGGTCTCTAGACAGGTCTAGAGAGTCATATTGACTCGATTTTATTGTATACTAGCGACTCACTCTCACTTCGCTCTAGTTCGTCCCTAGCTTGCTTTCCAATACAAATTTTCATCCCATTTTCACCCCCTTAAAGTTGATTTCCAGGATAAAAAATATCCTAAATCATTCCCAGCGTCTCAAACTATCTTCTTACCGAATTTCATCTAAGTCGGTTCAGTAGATCCAGAGATTACCCCCTTTAACATCACAAACTTTACCTGTTTATTATATTCATATAGATCTATACTATATATTTATAAAGCTGAAGAGTTTGTTTCGTTGAACGCGCTAATCTCAGGAACTACTAAACCGATTAGAAAAATTATTTTTGCAGTAGATGCCCGTTAACTGAGGAAGACTATAGGCTATATATCATCCCGGAAAATGTAAGGTTCCCGTGGGATAACATTTGTTTTTGTTTAAGGACGAGCCCGAAGTGAAGCGAGAGTGAGTCGCTAGTCATTTAATATTATAAAGAGGCAGTTTGTTTGAACGCGCTAATATCAGGAACTAATGATCAGATTTGAAAATTTCTTTCTTGCATTAGATAGCCCGTTTATTGAGGAAGGCTATAGGCTATATATCATATAATAATATAGTCTATCTATTCCATGCCGTTAAAACGCCAAATTTTCAATCGTTAAAACTCACCTTAGGGACAAACCCGAGCGAAGCGAGGATGACTCACTAGTTTAATTATATTGACTGGTGTCGTGTTTTACGAATTATAAAAACTAAGTATTGTGTACATTTATTCAATTTTAATTCTTTATTACATTTGATGATTTTATATTACCAATATTTGAAACTGTGATTAAAAAGGTTTAAAAATAATTGTATGGGTATTCTAAATTTTTTTATCTATAGTTATTAAGTAATAAATAGGTATTATAAACTAAAATTCATTTGTGGTTATGTTGGGATTAAGCGTTTTTTGGTCCACGCGATGATTAAACCAAAGAAATAAAGTCGTTTACACGAAGTAATAGTATTATTTATATCTCCACTTCTCTATATATAATTGTATTTCTACGCGATGACAAAGTGAATCCCGAACGGAACCCTATTACTAAGCCTCCGCTGTCCGTACGTCTGTCTGTCAGAGGGCTGTATCTCATGAACTGTAATAAGGTAGTTGTAATTTTCACAGAGTATATATTGCCGCTGTAACAACAAATAATAAAAATAAAAAAATATAAGAATATAGTCCTAATAATAAAAAGTACATGTACGACGGTACTGAACCCTTCGTGTGCAAATTCGGCTCGTACTTGACCGATTTTTTGTGTTTTTACAATAATGTACTTAAAAAAAAATTCTTTACAGCATAAAACTTTAAAACACCTTTGTTAAACGATTTAAAAAAAACATCTATATTTTTAATAATCCGATGTTCTATTAAATATCAAAAAAATATTTATTAATATGATTTCTTAGTTTTAAACTCACAGACTATTTTAAATCTAAAATAATATATTAATAGGCCAATATTTTTATTAACAAAAAAGAATTTGTGCAAACTTTTAAATGTTTTAATGTGTTTGTTTTTAAAATGTTCATGTAATTTAGGACAAAACGTCAGGTTACTTAATTTATAATAAAACGAAAAATTACATTTAAGTGGTATATTTCACAAGCACTGTTACAAAATGGCCGCCATATGGGTGTCCAACCCGGCGGCGCGAGTACTAGTTATTGTAAACATCCACTCGTAGAACTTTACCCACATAGGATGGTTAAATGTGGTGATGGTGGGTGCTTTAGTCAAAGAGACCGAAGCCCATGTCGTCGTCACTCTCGGAATCCTCCTTCTCGGGCTTCTTTTCTTCTACCTTAGCAGCAGCAGCGGGCGCTGCGGCGGCGGCGGCGACGGGCGCTGCGACCGCGGCGAACTTGCTTGGATCCTGATATTGAATTATGTAAAATATTAAATAGTGGACTATTATTAATATATAAATGAAAGTTTGGTGCGTCAGTAAGTTTGTTACTACATGTAAAAAAGGCTGAAAGGATTTGGATGAATTTAGTCCATACATAAACTTTGACTACAAATTGACACGCTCAAATCGCTCGTTTACACGATCAAAGTAGTCATCAAAACTACTTTGTCAAAACAGGCTTTAAGAATAGTAGAACATGGTACAAGTCCACTTTGATTAATGATGTGGATCATCTAAATGCTCTTTGATTGTTTGTTTATCATCACCATTTATCATCTAATAATTTTAACTGGTCTAACCAATTTTAATGTTAATTTAGTGTTTGAATTCCTTATGCATTATTGGACAAATCAATTTCTTTTTTTTAACTACAAGACACCTATAATTTAAATCAAACCTTAATGAACTCCTTAATGGTGGTGGCTTCCTTGAACTCAATATCAGAGACGGCAGCAATAGCCAGCAAGTTCTTGAATCCGTTGGCAATGGAGTGAGGAGCAGAAGCAAGAGTTGGGTAGCTGATGGCCAATGAGAGAGCAGCCACATTGGCTACTCCTAGTTGGAACTTGGCACGAAGATCCTCAGGCTTGATGTCAAGGATAGCTGGTGCAAAGATGGTGCCAGAGTCATATACCTATAAAAATATTTGTTGGAATTATCCAATGTGTTTAAATGTTCTGCATGAAAGTTTCTGATATTTTACAATTTATTTGCTTTCAAAGCACGCAAAAATTATTTTAAAATTATTAATTATTCATGCATATGAAGTTTATTTCAGAAAATAAGTATAATAAGTATAAAATATAACATGCATATCTATTTTAAATTTAATCAGAATGTAATGTATGCTTAGAAGTTTGAAACAACAGCAATAGTGCTGCAATTAAGAAAAATCATAGCAAACCCTTTCCCAAAGGTAAATTATCAGTATGTATTATTTATACAAACTGTACTCAACGCTTTGGTTTATTAAAATTCTAACCAAATTGAAAATAAATTTTTATACATGAATATACCAAAAATTATACATAATTTATTCATGTAGATTTATCTATACTAATATTATAAAGCTGAAGTTTGTTAGTTTGTTTGGTTGAACGCACTAATCTCAGGAACTACTTATACAATTTGAAAAATTCTTTTTGCATTTGATAGCCCGTTAACTGAGGAAGGCTATAGGCTATATATCATCCCGGATAAGTGTAAGGGTCCCGTGGGATAGATTTATATTTGTCAAGGGACAAACCCGAAGCGAAGCGAGGGTGAGTCGCTAGTATAATTTATAAAACAAAACTCACTTGCTTAACAACAAGACCATATGAGAAGGGAGAGATGTTCAACATGTTGAGTAGGGTAGCCTCAGAAGCTCCTACTTTGTCTCCGGGCTTCAAGATGTGGACATCGTTGATGATTTCAATAGTACCTGAATGAGTACATTAAATTAAAATATATAATAAATTTTCTAAGATATTAAATCAATTCTCTATTTTAAAGTCAATTTATTTTCAGTCAATTTATTTTCAGTCAGTTGTTATTTATTTATCTATACATATAATAAAATTCTAACAGAGTCAAATCTGTACATTAAATATTTTTCAGAAAATTGAAATAATCATTATTATCCATACAGAGGCCAAATCTACAGTTTCTAGAATTTTGATAGATGTTTTGATAGATGGTATCATATAGGATATGTTTTACTGCACGAAAATATCTTATCTCTGATTAAAACAACTAGTATATATATATATGTGTATATATATATATGTGTATTTATGTATATATATATATATATATATATATATATATATACTAGTTGTTTTACTTACTTAAGTTGGTTTCTTACCCTTGGAAATCTTGGTTGGGATAGACAGAGCCTGGAAGAAGGCAGTCTTTTCAGGACCCAAACCGGTATTGTGGGCAGGGATGACCACAGCTAATGGAGCGATAGCACCTGGCCTGGCTGGGGCACGCACTTTGTTCTCCAGAAGTTTGTCACGGACCTACAAATGTACATACAATTAGTTAATATAATTTAATGATTTATTTAAATTTCAATTTTCCATTGCATAATATATGTATCTTCAAAATGCCAGTGCAATTTTCATGTAGAAACCATATCACACTAGGATAAATTTGAAGAATTTAATTTCGTCTGAAAGCGAAGCCAGGAAACCAATATAGAGCCACCTGGTATTAAAACAGACATCCTTTAAATTAAATTGTAATATATACTATAATATGATATAAGAACTCTTACCTCAACAAGGTCTCCACGAGTGAACACAAAGCCAACATTTCCCTTGATGTGAGGAAGCAACTTCTCAAGGGCTGGATTGGTCTCCAGATGGTCCTTGATGGCTTTACGCATCATAGTGTTCTTGCCCATAAGCACAATGCTGCTGCCACGTAGGGAAATACGAATCTGCTGCATTTGCTGAGACCCAACATTGTCGGCACCCACGATGAAACATTTTGGGTAATCGTCTAACAATTGCTGAAAGAAAAAGTAAATTGAAGTTGAAATTAAATTCTACAAGAAAAACTGCAATACGAATAATTTGCATTACTTAGCATTATATTATAGGTTACTTCTACACACATTTATCGTTCTTGTAATGTCAAACAATATGTATGTAAATGTATGTACCTTATCTAAGTTGACAAAGTTATGACAAATAATTTAAATTATGGTTTATTAATACTTACAATGATCTTAACGAAATAGTTGGTTTTCCAGGAAGCCTTGTCCTCCCTACCCATCTTGGTGTGTGTAGGGACTTCGAAAAATTTAAGGACTGAAAAATAAAAGAAAAGGGACCTAAGTACATATGTGTCGAAACCTAATTTCGAAGTTTTAAGTTTCAACGTAAAATAGTGTAGTACAACAGAATATGTTTATGAATATTATATTAAAAAAAACTCAAACAAATAAAATTTTAAGAGATTGCTTCAATAATTTGAGATTTACTCACCAAGACAAAACGCAAATCGCACGAATACGTGCGCGTTGCGGGACGAAAAGAGAACTTATTAGTGATGTCATATTAATAAAGTCAATGCTTGCCAGAATTATCAAATAATATTACACTATGATTCAAACTTTTGTAGTATTATATTCAAGTAATTAGACCTTTTTTTCTAAAAACTAGCTCAACCAAAACGATTTATAACTAAGGTTAATATTTAATAAATAGTTTACAACTTTTCAGGTCTATTAAGCCTTTTTATCGTCAAATAATATTGGTATATTATATTAATTACAGTCATTATATTAATTATATTCTTACTAATAAAATTATCCTTGTAATAACATATATGTAGTAATAATAAACTTTAATAAATAGTTAATAATATTTATTTAGTACTATTTTAGATAAATAAATATTTTTCATTGTCTTTTTGTTATTGTTCTCTATGGTCAAGTTCAAAGTAAAGTTGACGTTTCTAAAATCAAATGCTATCATTCAACCTTACAAATCTGAAATCTTTAATATTCCACTAATGGTGCCTCGTAGTGTTTAAATAGCTTATATTAAGTTAGATACCTTGTTACTTGTATTGTAAATTGTTGAATTAAAAAGTCAAATGAACCTTGAAAGATATCTACAGTTTAAATATGTTTCGTAAACCCAAGAAGATCCAGAGGCGTGTGTTTTGTGCAGATGATGATGAGGACGGTGAGCCTGAGCCGCCGCCGCCACCAGTTATTAGTCAAAACAAGAAAGATAAACCAGTAAAAAACACTCCATTATTGAGTTTTGCTGATGAAGGTAATGTGCTAAGGAATAAATCATTAGCACTGGCAGATGATTATATTAAAAGACATCAAATTTAATGACAATATTATAAATTAAGTTCAAATATTGCTATCCAGCTAATCACAATTAAGCTTTTCCTATAATAAAGCACTTCATTTCAAGTAGCACAAAGGTTTAACATTAAAATTGAAACAAATTGAATTTTACAAAATAAACAATTCCTTAACCTGAAATAAAGGAAAATCTTAAAATATCATATTTCGAAAACATAGATCATGTTAATTCTATCATATATAAGCTAGAACCAGTAATAACATAAAATATTTATATAACAATTACTTTAAATCTATATTTCTAATGAGATTGTTCTATAGTTGTAAGAGATGGGTGACAATTGGATTTCTATAGCCTACACTTATGTTATATGAAAAAGTTTATTGATGTAATATGATTCATAACACACATTTAAAAATCATATCATAGCAATGTAATTCAGTAAAAAATATGTTTTAATTTATCAATTTGTTTAGTTTTTGTTTATGACTAACCATTCTAAAGGGCTATTTGTATTATAGAAGAAGATGGTGAGGTGTTCAAAGTGAAGAAGTCCACACAAAGCAAGAGGTTGGCCAAACGTCGGGAAAAGGAAAAAAGGAAAATACCTGATGGTGATAATAATAAATATGACAATCATAATGAGGAGGTAATGTTTAGGAGTTATGTTCGGTTAATATCTAGTTGCATATCAAATTCAACAACTATAAGGCTTTAACATTTTCTGCAGCTCTTATATACCAATTTCAATTTTAACTTACATATGTTTTGTTTTTTTGGTTTTTCAATTATTTATCCTGACTCTTATTTTTAGCTACATACAGTTGAAGATCTTTAAAGGAACTGGTTCACATTAATAGTAAAGGCATTTGAAATATGTTCCAGTTATTTGTTACAGTAAATGCCATTTATATTTATTTAAGTGTAAACACAACATATGATTGTTAATTCAACAATTAATATATAATTTGGCACCCACAAAATTTTTGGAAAAGTTTTTTAATGCTTCATATTTTTATTAATGTGAACCTAAGCTTATTACCCATACCTCTTTAATGCCATACATTTTTTTATAAATATAGGAGAAACCATTGGAAGAGAAAGAGAAAGCAAAACCGAAGAAGAAGGTAACACTTGAGGGGCTGATCCTATCTGGTCGGGAGGCACTAGCAGCTGATGGAGCTGGTGATATATCTGATGAAAGTGACACAGAAGATAATAGGGGGTTCCATCAATACCGTGCAGAGTCAGTGCGTGCTGCACTGGTCCCAGGCCACATACCTGATGCCGCATTGATCCACGCTGCACGCAAGACCCGACAGCAGGTATGAGAGGTGAGGGACTGAGGATGCCGTCACCGACGTCGCTTATTGAGATATCTTGGATTTATAATTGGAGTTCAATTTTGGGTGTAGTTCTTGTCACATCACTAAAGATGTTCTTGGTGTTTGTTGGAAAGATATTGTTTCTATGAGCCAATTGAATTGTGTTTTGCAATAATTCTTATTTAGTTAGATTTTCTCTGGTTTTACAGAAATTAATCTTGAACTTATCAAATCAACTTATCAAAATTGTAAAACTATTCTTTAACATGTTTTACTATTAGTACCGTTTCTCATTTTCATTACTAGCAATAAATTAATGTTCCATCTGATTGATTGGATGTGCTTGGATAAAAAGTGGTACGTCATTATATGACCCATAGACTTCATGCGAACATTCGATTCTACGTTGTTGCGTGAAACAAGAATGTGTTTATCAGTTTGCTGTTTGACAGATGTGTACTCTCAATTATTATGTGACTAAAGATGCTTAGTTCAGATTCTAGACATATTGAAGGTAAGTATATATTTATGTGTAAGTAGGTCAATGTTAAGTTACATACGTATTTGGTATTGACAGTTAACTATATATTATTTTATTTTTCTTTTGATATTTTAATTACACTGAGTTGATTTTGTAATGTAGGAAACTACGGGTTCGATTCCTAGATATATAACTGATGTCTAATACATTTTACTCTAATTTAATGTTGCTAGTGGTTAGCTATTTATGAAATTACTCTGTGTATTTTTTTTTCGATGTACTTAGGATTTCATATTTTATCAATGTTGCAATAGCTTTAAAAAATACCTTTATACCGCATTAGTCGATGTTACAAGAAAAGTGGAGAAAAAATTTTCGGTGTTGCCATCACTTAACCATTTTTGCTTAATATGTGCCCGCGTGTATGAGGAGCTAATCATATAATCTATTACAGGAAGTCTTTTCAATTTTGTCGTCTCCTCTTGCCTGTACGCTTAATCTCATTGTCTTTTCACATTTTAAATTCTTCAAATCCTCATAGTATTAAAATATGAGCAAATTTTTCAGATGTCACTTAATACTTTATGATATTTTTTATACACTACTTATCAAAATATCTAAAATACCGTTGTAGATAATTTCGTAAGCTATAATTTTTGATACTGTAAAATCCTACTAAAATAATCCTATTGAATTACTGTGTAACCAAAAAAAT
The DNA here is from genome assembly GCA_033884665.1 of Argynnis bischoffii washingtonia. Taxonomy (NCBI): domain Eukaryota; kingdom Metazoa; phylum Arthropoda; class Insecta; order Lepidoptera; family Nymphalidae; genus Argynnis; species Argynnis bischoffii. The sequence continues at coordinate 3,650,077 of CM066610.1, forward strand.
TAAAGAGTGCGTGTATGAATGTGTACACGCGCAAGAAGTAAAACTTCTGTGGGTTATCGGTACTCTTTATGAAATTCAATTTATATTTCAAATAATTAGGATAGGTAGATACTAAAAAAATTATTAAATAACGCATATTAGGCATATTACAATCATATATTTGTAGAATATCATTTAAGGATAGAATATAATATTATATATCATTTGTCAGACAATAACAACGGTTACCATGGAAACAAACGTTCACCTCGCCCGATCACACTTTTCGTAACGCTCTCGTAACGCATACACCAGCTTTAAGTTAAGCGTGCGTAAAGAAGTTTTACTTCATAAATATTTTTTTACGAAATGTAGAGTTCGCTGGTTTGCCAATTAAAATATCGTTATGAGTATCATATAAAGTCAGTATACATATATTAGTAAGTACATGAAGACCCTTTCCATTTCCTTTAGTACATTATGTCACGCAAATCATTATCCATCCTATTACCTTTTCTTCAACGTATATTAGAAATGGCTCCTAAATATTTGAAGTTATACTTCTTTTGGCAAGTTTGAAAAAAATTATGACAGTAAAGCCAAAGCGACATGATGAAGTTAGCTGCATTCCTTTCACAAATAGGTAGTTGTGACATACGGGATGAAATCTTAAGCTATTTTTGTTCTGTTACACCAAATATAACTTCTTAGATGCGTACATAAAGTACATACACACTTTTTTTTTATTTATGTCTTAATGTTTTAATTGTGTTCAATCCCATAACGTCAATACCAAATACATAAACAAATCACATATTTCACCAAGTCCTTCATGTTACAGGCTCGCGAGCTTGGAGACTTCGTGCCTATACAGGAGTCGGCGCCAGGGTCGAGGTTGGTGCGGGAGGAGGATGGGGATGATGATGAAGACGGCAGGATACAGGTGCGAGGCTTGGAGCTGCCTAGTGATAAACCTAAGCGTGAGTGTGTATATGTATGTACTATTTAGATTTGTTAAGTGGTGGATAGCATTTTGGATTTTTCATGGACTTATTGATGTATGTGGTAATTTCAGTAGACTCGCGCTAGAGTTCGTAAGTAGTACCATAGTATTAAATTTTAAAATTGGATGTAGTTATGTAAATTAGATACATAGATTAGTAAAATTGATATATCAAAATAACAAGACCGTATTTTTTTTTAAATACCACTTAAATATTGGTTATTTTATCTACTTTTTATATATAAATTGATACATATGTGTCATTTATGACAGTAACTCAAAAAACTGTTTTCGTGGGCTGGATCCATTTTGTATAATTACGTCCAATTAACTATTGTTAAGGCGATCACCCGTTGATTTTAACGGAAATGCTACCAAATGCAAGTGTTGTCATAAATACCGATTTCTTATTTTTGAAGTCAAAGCACTAGTGCCCTTTCCCTAATGCTGTTTAAAACAATTATGACAGTTTGGTGAGCCTTACTTACATTTTACTACGCACGATAGCGCTCTTTTAATGATTTTCTTTAGATGGCTGTATAGATTGTCTGACGACAGGTTTGGCTCGGTTTGTAGTGACCCTACTTGCTGAGCCAGCGGTCGCAGGTTCGAGTCCCGCTGGGGGCATTTATTTGTGTGATAAGCATGAATGTTTTTACTCCAGTCTTGGGTCTTTATGTTTATGAAATGTATATGTGTAAAGTTATATATGTGTAGTGTATCAACTATCTGGTATCCATAACACAGGCCTCGTAGCTTACCATGGAACAAGATGGTGCTGTTTGTTAATGTCCCAACATATTTATTTATTTATTAGTATACTTTGGTACTACTTAGTATCAAGTTCTTTTTAATTGCTATATACTATATCTATATATATATATGTATATGTTATGTATGGAACTAGTCAATTAGCAATTATACTTAATTTTTTATTTCTGTAAAGGTGGCACAGCAGCAGCGGTTTCAGACGAGGAAATAAATAGCGAAGTAGAAGAATGGGAGGAGCAACAGATGCAGAAGGCTGTTCCGTCTATAGCCGATATTACTGGTAATATTTATATATTTAATTTAACTTTTTTATACGAAGCTGCTATACTAAGTATTGCCATAGCAGCAATATTAGATTATTTATATCTGTTTTATTGGAATAGAAATAAAAATCGTGCAACTAATTGTACACCTTTTAATGTTACTACTTTCTTCTTTTTACAAATTTGTCACAAATGTAATTTATAATGAAGGCTATTAAAAAAGGTTTTAATAAAAATAGAATAGTATAAAAGTTAAAGAGTGTGTGTATGAATGTGTACACGCGCAAGAAGTATAACTTCTGTAGGCTATCGGTACTCTTTATGAAATTCAATTTGTGTTTCAAATAATTAGGATAGGTGAGATATTAAAAATAACGTATATTAGGCATATTACAATCATATATTTATAGAATATCATTTAAGGAAAGAATATTATATATCGTTTGTCAGACAATAACAACGGTTACCATGGCAACGAACGTTCGCCTCGCCCGATCACACTTTTCGTAACGCATTCACCAGCTCACCCCCTAAGTCAAGCGTGCGTAAAGAAGTTTTACTTCAATAAATCACTAAGCACACACTCGTACCTGTCCAGGGGAGAGCGGCGAGCTGAACCCGTTCGCGGTGGCGCCGCCGCCGCCCAGGCTGGAGGCGCCGCACGTGCGCGCGCTGGCCGCGCCCGGCCGCGCGCCGCCCGCCGACGTGCCCGCGCTGCTGCACGCGCTGCGGGACAGGTGCGGGACCTGTTTAAATCTATATAGATAAATAAAATTGAAGTGTCTGTTTGTAATGTCAAAATAACAGCTTTATACTAAATGCATATGGAATTATATACGGTACTTATAAGAAAAATACGTTTTTAAAAAAAATTTGTCTGTCTGTCTATTTGTTCCGGCTATTATGAGAAACGGCTGGACCAATTGTAACGGGACTTTCATTGGTAGATAGTTGATATTATAAGGAGTAACTTGGCTACTTTTATTATAGAAAAAGAATTAGGGTTTCGCTCCAAAAAATTAAAGCGTACTTAGGCACGCGCTCGAGCGAAGCAAGGATAAGTCGCTAGTTTCCATATGCAGGATATTGTATTTATTTGATAAAATTTCATATTTTACGTTTTATATGGATAATAATAAAACTTGTTAAACTGCGAAATTGCGGTCTTGCAAAGTGACATTGACGCCGTTTAGACATTTATATTATTTGGGTGGCTGAACAATAATAATTTCTTTTTTGGCGATTTCGGCCGCAGCGGTCGATTACTGACATAAGATGATATTACACAAGTATGTACGCAAACACGATTGCGTTTTATTACTTTCATTATAACTCTGGTGGGATGGCAATTCGATACTCACGATGAGATGATATTTAGACAGGCGTAGGAAAATAGTGATATGTTATTTCCAAGGCACAGGAATAAAACATCGCTAACTCCTTAACTCTGTTCTCTTTTGAGAATTTCTTAATAAAAAATCCTAATAACTACTTGGATTGACCTAAGACTCGAGTCCAAAACGTCTGGATTTGTAGCCGTCATGCTGAAGAGATTCTGGGTTCGAGTCCCGGGTCAAGCCAAGGTCAGCTATTGAGTATTTCCAGAAACTGAGTAACAACTCAAGAGTTAGGAAGTTGGTGGTGTATCACTTCCGTGCCTCAGAGTGCATCGGTCTTGCGTTTTAACTCTCACCGGTCGTGTCTCGTGTCGTCCCACCGGAGTATGAGAGTGACAGGAATAGAGTGCACTTGTCTTTCCGCGTGTACTTGTAGAATACAATATCTCCTGCGCAGATGTTTAGTCTTAATGAGGCCGCCGTGTATGTATAATCTATACAGGTAAATAAAATTGGAGTGTCTGTTTGTAATATTAAAATAACCGCTTTTTACCAAATGCATATGTTGTTATAAGGAGTAACTTAGGTTACTTTTATTTTAGAAAAAGAATCAGGGTTCGGTGAAAAAAAATTAAAACCTATAAAATTGTGAACATAATCCGCGTACGGTGTACGCAATAACGTACGTACGTAGCGTAAATGACTATATAATTTAAATGAATATCATAGGAGTAGCAAGCTACTATTTATGTATACCTAAACATAGCTAACCGGGAAAACGTACCTACGGACGAACGCGAGCGAAGCGAGCGTGAGTCGTTAGTAAGTTAATAAAAGTATCACTTAATCTTAGAGTATGCATATGGGAAAAATGGACCATTCCCAACACAAGTATCTTCAGATTACTTACTGAGATAACTCGAACATAATTATTGTAAAGACTAGCAGCTCACCCTCGCTTCGCACGCGTTCACCCCTAGATGATTCTTTGAATTGACATAACTTTTTTCTTTAGGACCGACTGAAATAAAACAAATACTAAATGTTAAGTGAAGCTTACCACAATACATTAGTGTAAACTGCACCCAAATCGATTAAACCGTTTCTAAGATTAGCGCGCACAAACGCACAGACAAACCGACAAACAGATAAAAAACCTAAAAATCATTGTTTTGAGTTCTATTGCGTTAATAAAGATTTCCAACCCAATTATTTTTTTTTTTTAAATATCTTTTATGTACAGACGGCGATCAGTTACAATTTTATTATACGTTTAGATGATTAATTATGAAATAAAACGATTTTTTTTATGAAAACCAACAACCCGGCAGGCTATCGGAGCTGCAGGCGGAGCGCGAGGCGACGCTGCGGCGGCGCGCGGCGGTGGCGGCGCGGCTGGCGGCGGCGGCGGCGGCGCGCGGCGCGCGGCGCGCGCGCACGGCCGCGCTGGACGCCGCCTACCGCCGCGCGCAGGCCGCGCGCGGGTACATCACCGACCTCGTCGAGTGCTTGGATGAGAAGGTTACATGTATACGTACAACTGTATATTATACTAGCGACTTACCATCCCTAGCTTGATTCCCCATACAAACTTTTATCCCCCATTTTCACCCCCTTAAGGGATGATTTCTGGGATAAAAAGTATTCTATATCCTTCCCAGGGTCTCAAACTATCTTTTTACCAAATTTCATCTGAATCAGTTCAGTGGATCCAGAGATTACCCCCTACAACGTCACAAACTCACAAACTTTACCTCTATAATATTATAGTATAGATACGAATATATTTATGATAGCGACTCACCCTCGCTTCGCTTCGCTTCGTCCCTAGACAAAACAAAACTATCCCTCGGGACCCATACACTTTTCCGGGATAATATATATAGCCTATGCCTTGCCCAGTTAACAGGCTATCAAATGCAAAAAGAATTTTTCTAATCGGATCAGTAGTTCCTGAGATTAGCGCGTTCATCCAAACAAACAAACTCTTCAGCTTTATAATATTAGTATAGATTATGTCAATTGTAGTGTGTGTGTGTGTAAGCCTCCCTGGTAAATATATATTGTACGACCTGTTATTATTATGAGAGAGTATTAAACGAACCTTAGAGCCAAACAGTTGCCTCATTTTGTTCCTATATCACAATGTTTTATTATAAAAAAAAATCTATACTATAATATTATAAAGCTGAAGAGTTTGTTTGTTTATTTGTTTGTTTGGTTGAACGCGCTAATCTCAGGAACTACTAATCCGATTTGAAAAATTCTTTTTGCATTAGATAGCCCATTAACTGAGGAAGGCTATAGGCTATATATCATCCCGGGAAAATGTACGGTTCCCGTGGGATAAATTTGTTTTTGTCGAGGGACGAACCCGAAGCGTAGCGAGGGTGAGTCCCTAGTTCTTTATAAAATTATTTGAAAGAAAATTTGTAAAGAAACAAGGAAATAAGCGTAAGAATAAAAGATCCACTACAAGTGATAGATATAGTTACTTTAAATACGAAATGCTTGGATGAAAATGTTGGTTATATGAAGATAGGTAAACTTTATCACAAACTAACGTTATCCCACGGCTTCGTTCGTGTTGTTCAATTATGTATTCAACTCTTTAATTTGTAACGTCCCACTGCTGGGGGTGGGCTGCCTACAATACGAGGGGGATCAGGCAATAGTCCACCATTTTTAAGCCTTCCGAAAATAAGTTAGGGTCTTTCAAATATGTAAGTTTTCTTACGATGTTTTCCTTCACCGCAAGGCAATACATATTACTGCATGTTAATAAATTACTTATAATATTAAGTACCTAAGCAACCGAGTTTCGTTGCGCGTTCTTTTTTGTTATATCATATTTTTTATATTAAAAAAAAACTTGAATAAATACAAAAAAAAACAAAAGTAAAATCTTTGTATCCGATCGAGATTCGAACTTGCTTGGCCACGATATTTATGCCCGAGTGTAAAAAATTATCGACCATATTCTGCGTGGTATGATGCAAAAAAAAACCGCATGAAAAATCGAAAACACGCGTTTTATCAGACACAAGACTAATCTAGATCGATTTTTCGCCCCCGAAAGCCCCCACATACCAAATTTCAGCGAAATCGTTAGAACCGTTTCCGAGATCGCTGGTATAAATAACTAAAGAAATAAATATATAAATATACAAGAATTGCTCGTTTAAATATATTAAATAGATTATTTATATGATGCGATCAGATGCCGGAGCTGGAGGCGCTGGAGGCGCGCGCGCTGGCGCTGCACCGCCGGCGCTGCGAGTTCCTCGTGGAGCGGCGGCGCGCCGACGTGCGCGACCAGGCGCAGGACGTGCTGTCTTTAGCTGGTACTTGTTTGTTACTAACGATTTATCCTCGATTTGCTTAAATGTGTCCTTAAGTTTATTGTGTACTAGCGATTTACGCTCGCTTTTCTCGGGTGCGTCCCTAGGTACCTTATAATTTTTTTGAGCGAAACCCTAATTCTTTTTTTTAAATAAAAGTTACTCCTTATAATATCAGCTATCTGCCAGTGAAAGTCTCGTTAAAATTGGCCGAGCCGTTTCGGAGATTAGCCGGAACAAAGAGACAGACAGACAAAAAAAAGTGTTTTTCTTATAAGTACTGTATATAATAACATTTGACGCTAAATCAAACCAAAGAGTAAAATTCCAAAAACGAAAGTTCTAATTGTCTTAACACGTTCGAATTTTCACATACCACATTACTTTTTTAAACGAAACAATATGTGATTTAATTTTGCTTTGCCTTGAATGATGCTTTGTTTTTGAGGACACTTTTGAGATGCTAATTGTGTACCTTGAGTTTTTGTATATCTTCATTAAAATCTGTTCAGTCGCTTCTGCACGATTTCTATTAAATAATAGTACCTGGGCGACCGAGCTTCGCTCGGAGTTCTTTTTTGTTATATCGTATTTTTTTAGATAAAAAAATAAAAACTTGAATAAATACAAAAACAAAAGTAAAAAAACTTTGTATTCCAACTGGGATTCGATCCCGGACATATGTTTTGTGTAACTTACGCGTTGACCGCTTGACCACGACGCTTACAACCGAGTGAAAGAAATTATCGACCATATTCTGCGTGGAATAATGCAAAAAAAAAACTGCATGATAACTCGAAAACACGCGTTTTCCCAGACATAAGACTAATCAAGATCGATTTTTCGCCCCCGAAAGCCCCCATATACCAAATTTCAGCGAAATCGTTAGAGCCGTTTCCGAGATCGCTGGTATAAATAATTAAAGATATAAATATACAAGAATTGCTCGTTTAAATATATAAGATTGGTTGTATGCCCTCAGCCCGGCCCGGCGCGGCGAAGCCGGTGGAGTCGGAAGAGAAGCGGCAGCGCGCGGCGGAGCGCGAGGGCCGGCGCCGCGCGCGCCGCCTGCGCCGCGAGGCCGCCGGCAGCCGCGCGCACCGCGACGGCGACTCCAGCGACGACGACCTGCCGCCCGCTGAGGCGCTGCACTGTCGCCGGGAAGCCGGTGAGTGACCCCTTTCGCTGTCTTGCTCACTCACATTGTTGATACGCTTTTTGTCTCTTTTGCAACGACGAACTGCCGCCCGCTGAGACATTGCATTGAGCTGACGTGAGGCTTCTCGCTCTCTCTCATAGTTCATATATTTTCTGTCTCTGTTATAAACGTACTCAGTACTATTCACCACATGCTTGTATTTCTTTATCATTACTGCCGCAAGGCCGTCGATGAGTTTCACATTTCGCTGTCTCACCCTTGTATACATTATATGTCTCTGTTTTATACGTATTCGACGCTACTCACCACATGCTTGGACATTTATTTCACTATTGCAACTGCGAGTCTTGTGCGTGGCTACCTTTCTTGTTGTTTCGATCTCTCATACATTCTCTGTCTTTGTCATACTTTTACTACGTATCAACTATCAAGTGCTTGACTATATAAGTGAATATTCCTCAAAGACAAAGTGTATACCAGCGTGCAACGATAGGTGTATTACTACAAAAGTACTACGGCGATGTATCTTTTTGTTAAAATAATTATACCTTAATGATAATGAATGTTTTTTTTTTTTAATTATTTCATCTTTGAACTAGGAATATGCGTGATTTTTTTAATTTTTTATACAATAGCTTACGTCCTTATATAGTTGTCAAAAATATCCAACTCAAAAAAACTAAAATTTAGTATAAAAAAATTAAAAATATCATACCATAGTGACGTCAAAATATCATACATAGAAAATGAAGACTCAATATGTAGACGACAAAATCGCTAATCGCTCTGTTATGATATACTCTGACGTCATATTCGGTTTGACCAATGGCGTTAGTTTTAACTGCTTTGAATTCCGGCAACTATCCGGTATCCATAACACAGGCCTCGTAGCTTACCATGGAACTATATGGTGCTGTGTGTTTAATGTCCCAACATATTTATTTATTATTCATTGATGCAATAATATACCTTAACGCAATATACACAGAGGCCATCCGCGTGGCGGCGGGCGCGGTGTTCGCGGACGCGGCGGCGGCGTACCGCAGCGCGCGCGGCGCGTGCGCGCGGCTGGCGCGGCTGCGGCGCCGCCAGCGCGCGCTGTACGCCGACGCCTACGTGGCGCACTGCCTGCCCAAGCTGCTCGCGCCCTTCGTGCGGCACGAGGTACGCGACACGGTGCCGTCTAATACATTAGTACCTCGGCTAGTTCTTTTTTGTTATATCGTTTATTTTTAAGATAATAATAAACCTAAAAATTTGAATGAATACAGAAAAAAAAGTAATAACTTTGTATCCGCTCGAGATTCGAACCTAGATACCTGTGATTGTTAATCTTGCCTTTTATTGTTAATTTTTTTTTTATTTTAGCTTAAAAGCTAAAATAAAAAAAAAATTATTGTTAAAAAAATTTATCGACCATATGTTGCGTGCGAAAAAACCCCACATGAAAACTCGAAAATATGCGTTTTCTCAGACATAAGATTAATCTAGATCTATTTTTAGCCCCCGATAACCCCCAAACATACCTAATTTCAGCGAAATCGTTAGAACCGTTATCTAGATCACCGGTATGAATAAATAAATATACAAGAATTGCTCGTTTAAAGGTATTAGATATCTACTTCTTTTTATATATTATACTAACAGTTCCCGCGGCTACGTCCTTGTTTAAACTACAGAAACATGTTAAGGGCAGAATTTTGAAAAATGTGAGCGTAGCACCTAGGAAGTTTTCGAAGTAAATAGCTACACTAATATTATAAAGGGTGAAAAATTTGTATTTTTATATGTTTTTACGAATAAACTCAAAAACTATTGGACCGATTTAGATGAAATTTGGCAAGAAGATAGTTTGAAATCGTGGAAAGGACATAGGATAATTTTTATTCCGAAAATCATCCCTTAAGGGGGTGAAAGTTGTATGGGGAATTAATCTAGGGACGAACCCGAGCGGAGCGAAGATGAGTCGGTAGTTTATTATAAAGATTAAAGATTAGCTTATAATTACTAATAAATAAATAAATCATGTAAAACAAAAGCTTTGTCCTTTTATACCAAAACATGAATTTTGTTTTGATTTACCTAATTTTGATTTCAATTCGAAATATAAATATGTTTCAGAAGCTTTTCCACCTATAATAATAGTTGTTATATTCTAGTATTAAGTTTATAACATTTGATGCTGTACTGTACCTACACCGCTCTAAATTAACTTATTTTCTTATTATTGAAGGGTTTCTGGAAGAAATCTCTTAAAGAGATAAGTTATCCTTTGTCGACATTCTGTTACTTTATTTTGTATAACATATATTTTATGGTACATAAATAAAAATAAATAAAACAATAATAGATTAGTAACTCGTTTGCATTTGTAAAATTATTTATTTAAATAATCCAATGAATCAAAAAAAAAATTATTATTGCTTAGGATGGACGTATGTACGTTCGTTTGAAGTTATACAGCGGATATTATATTCTTTATGGCACTTTTAAATAAGGTTTCCTCACTCGTACACTAATGAATGTAGGTAATTTATAATTTGTTGTAACATTTTCTCCCCAGTTAATATTATGGAACCCGCTGGCGGATGAGGACAACGAGGACTATGAGAAAATGGACTGGTACAAGTGAGCATTATATGAATAAATCTATAAAAGTATTTTTTTTTTTTTTAAATATACATACTTTTTAATATTAATTTACTTTTCTCGTTATTCGGCAAAAATAATTTTGAGGAGATCTTTCTTGTTTTTTTATTGAGGTTCATAAAGTAAACGAAAAAAAAAAAATTGAAGGGGTATTTATTGTACACCTTTTTTTTCGACACTTAAAAAACTTGAAACGAATAAAAAATATCTTCAATGTGGTAACCCTTACGTGTCAAAAAGTGTCATGTTTCCGAGATACTTGAAGATAAAGATTGCCATATAAAAATCTATACATAATATAATAAAATTGTAATTTGTAACTAAGCCGAATCTGTACATTAAATATATTTTGGAAAATTTTATTGAAATAAACATTATTATCGATATAGAGGCCGAATCTATAGTTTTTACAATTTTTGTCTGTCTGTGACCCCATCACGAGAAAACCATTGAAGTGATTTTGATGAAATTTGGTTTGATGATAGCTCGTTATCCGGGTCAACATTAGAATACTTTTTACTGCGGGAAAATATTTCATCTTTAAGAAATTTATACTAAACGTTGAAACGTCAGTAGAGACGAATCCGAGCGGAGAGAAGGTGAGTTGCTACTTGCTAGTGTATATCAATATTAATTATATAATTAAACAAATAAAATAAACGTTCGTTGTATTTAAATAATAGTTTACATAGTCGTGAAATGGCGATTGTAAATGATATAAACCAAAAATATTTCGAAAACGTGACGCTTTACATCTCATTTGTTGGTATTTATGTTTGCTTAAGTATCCTCTTTTCATACTAAACAATATTCATCGTGCACAGTTACTTAAAAAAATGGCGGTGGGTAGTTGCATAATTTTTTTTTTAACGGAGATCAGGCCATTGGCCACCAAGTTGGCCAAGTGCGAGTTGGCAAATCTATACATATGGGTAATTTCTCAGATGCCTTATGATGTACGGTGTGAAAGCGGAGAAGCTATCGAGCGACTCGGACCAGTCCGACGAGGACAGTCCCCCGCCGCCGCTGAGCGAGGAGTCGGTGCGGGAGGACCAGGACCTGATGCTGGTGCCCACCATTATCGATAAGGTTGTCATACCCAAGGTTACTGGTGAGTTGGTTTTTTTTAATTTAAAATGAGTGGGAGGGAGTGGGGGGATTGTTTGTTTTTCGGGGTATTTGTTTTTCTTTGTTTGTTTAATTATTACATTAATTAAGTGATGATGTTCAATTTCATGGGAGAGGCTTAAGATTTTAAACGTCTTAAAGATTATTATATAGTTGTTACTGACTGCACTGTAAGGCATTCGAAACGTCGGGAACCATATATCAAAATAAATTCGCGAAAAATCCGTTAAGATTTTCAAAAATATTAGTACTCTATAAATACTATGTAAAATTTGGATGGATGTTTGTTACTCAATCATACCAGAACGGCTGAACGGATCTGGATTAAATTTTACACAGAGTTAGATTATAGTCTGGAATAGTTTTTTTATCTTGGAAGAATGAAGGGTTCCCGTGGGATAGATTTGTTATTGTTTTTCACTAGAGAAGAACGCGAGCGAAGCGAAGATAAGCCGCTAGTGTTAAATATTCGTGTAAATCTAAGAAAGGATAACGTTTCACGTTTAATGGTTCGTTTTAACGGTTAGTATGAAATACAATTTTTTTAATTTCTCGGCTTATCAGTGCTATAATATGCATGTATTATACTTATAAACCTGCCTCTTGAATCACTATCTATTAAAAAAAATCTCATCAAAATCCGTTGCGTAGTTTTAAAGATCTAAGCATACATACGGACAGACAGACAGCGGGAAGCGACTTGGTTTTATACTATGTTACCCGCGTATGTACATAACGCGCCCGCCCGCAGAGCTGGTGGAGCAGGCGTGGGACCCGCTGAGCGTGCGCGCGTGCGTGCGCCTGCGCGCGCTGCTGCTGCGCGCCGCCGCCGCGCCCGCGCGCGCCGCGCTGCCGCGCCTGGCCGCCGCCGCGCGCGCGCGCCTCGCCGCCGCGCTCGCCGCCGACGTCTTCCTGCCCGCGCTGCCGCCACAGTCAGTGCTCTCATACATTCTTTTTTTTTTTAATTTTTTTTTTCAGGTAAAAACAGTATACAAAAGATCTTAAACAGTAAGAACACAATTAGACCCATATTACCCTAAGCTATTACAAATGAACTGATTTGTCATCAAAAGTGACGGACGCTAAATGAGTTATGTTTTACAAAAATAATAATAATAAGTGAAACTAAATTGAATAAACATATTAAATGAAACTAAATTGAAGCTACTAAAAAAAGAATTAAAAATACGTCTATCTTATACAAGATTTGAAAAATAAATTAGTTTATACAAAATTTTCGATAAACTAAAACATGTTTTGGGTTATACTTACTGGCAAAATATAGAAAGCAATTATACCAATAGTAACAATTAAATGTTAATAATATTATCATAGTACAAACAATAGAAGCCCAAAGTTAGAATATTATATGAAATACTTGCTTTTTATACATACCTACTTTGTTTACACGAAAAAATATCAATAACAGTTAAATTATTATTATAATATGAACAAGAACGCCTGAGAAAGGTATTTTTTTTGCATAGCTAGTATGACAAGAAGGTATATGAAATGTATCTTTGGAACGAGAGGACGAGAGACATATACATTATATACATCAATCAAAAATGTACTAGATACACAATCAGCGACAAAAAATGTCCTCACCGAATGAGCGCTTATTTGAATATTTGAGCGCGCTTTTTTTTGTGAAAACAACTTTAATTGCATTTAAGGTTCAATTTGTTTCAATTTACACTAATGTATATCTATTTCAGCTAGAATAATTACCTAAACACAATTGGTGACAGTTTTAAGAGAACTTTTGCATGGGATTGTGTATCTAGTACTTTTTTGATCGATGCTTATATATCAGTAATATACCTACTGATATATAAGAACCTATATCATCTATAAGAACCATTTCACACTTTTACGGTTTGGTTTTACTGGTAAAAAAAACGTACATGTATTCACATTTTTTATTCGGTTTTTCGATTCGATAAATCGTATTCGGTTTGTGTTTCATATTTGAAGAATATTTTTAAATATTATTAAAACTAAAAATAAAATAAATTACTAAACTACAGGTACAAAATTTACATTTTATAAATGTAATTGTTATCAAATATCTAAGTAATAATACTTAGTCGGTGCGTTATAAACACATAGAAACACTTTTCATAAAATCAGTGCATGTTCGGATTTCAACCAAACCGACTGAATTCATTATCATCAATTATTAGTATATCAACATATTATATCAATAAACTTTACAATGATATATATAAATAAATATACCTACATGTATTTTATATAAATATAGGTAGCAATAATATATATATATATATATATATATATATATATATATATATATATATATAATTTTCTTAACTCTGTTAATTGTTCACATCCCTTCTACTTCACACTGCTATTTCCTACACCTAAAGGTGGCCTGAAAGAAATCGCTGTTAAGCGATAAGGCCGCCTCTTGTGCATTTTCCTGTTATTGTATTGTTTTTGTCTTCTTTTTGTGAGTGCAATAAGGAGTTTTTATTATTATTATTACAATAAGTAGCTCACTTGGGAAACCGAGTGAAGCGGGTTCAAATCCCGGGTCTCGCGACTCTGATATTTTCATGTGCGAATCATTTCTAACATGATACCTAAGGAAATCATCGTGAGGAAACCTGCATGTCTGAGAGAACCTAGCAAGTTTTCGAAAGACATGTGAAGTCCGCCAATCCGCACTTGGCCAGCGTGGTGGACTATGGCCTGATCCCCCTCGTATTGAAGGGAGGCCCGTGTCCAGCAATGAGACGTTAAAAAGGGCTGAATACACAAGTAACATGAGTATATATGAACAGGATCCTGGAGGGTCCGGGCGCGCAGTTCTGGCGGCGCTGCCTGGGCGGCGGCGTGCGCCTGCTGCGCGCCGTGCTGGCGCTGTGCGCGCCGCCCGCCGTGCTGCACGCCGACCCGCTCGCGCTCTCGCTCATAGGTAATGGGATGACTGCTTTTGTTTGTTGTTTTTAATAACAATCATTATTATTATTATTATTGTCTTATACCTTTAAACGAGCAATTCTTGTATGTTTATTTATTTATACCGGCGATTTCGGAAACGGCTCTAACGATTTTGCTGAAATTTGATATGTGGGGGTTTTCTGGGGTGAAAATTGATCTAGATAAGTCTTATGTCTGTGAAAACGCGTGTTATCGAGTTTTAATGCTGTTTTCTTTCGCGTTATTCCACGCAAAGTATGGTCGAAAATTTCACATCCTCTGGCATAAGCATCGTGGCCAAGCGGTCAAGGCGCAAGATTGATAATATTATAGGTGTCCAATTTCGAATCCTGGGTCGAAGTTTTTACGTTTGTTTTCTTTTGTATTTATTCAAGTTTTAGTTTTTTTTTTTAAAGAAAATTGTCGTTTTGGCCAAAAACTGCAAGCGAAGCTCGGTCGCCCAGGTACTTATTATTATATAGCCTTTATTCAGAAACATTTGTTACGATATTACTAATTGCATATATCACAGATAAAAAATAAAATAATAACTCTGGTAAGTGGTGGTGACCGACAATGGTCTGTTCGCCGCCATTGACAAAGGCCTCCCACATATCTTCCCATTCTTTTTTTCTACCGAATACCAGAAAACCAAAAAGTTTTTAATGTTTGTTTTGAATGATTTCTTCTAAATTAGTAATTTTTGATATCTAATACATATTCTTCCTAGTTTTTTTTTATTATTGCTTTGCTATTTTGTTCAGTTGTTATCTACACTCGGCTATGCGCTGTTGTGTCATAAATTAATTCGAATGATATTTAAAAATCGATTTAAATTAATTTCTATTTATGTCAGTATGAAACTTTCAAATTGTTAAATTTATTAAAATTAGGTTCCACCGAGCAATCTCTTCAAGGACCACTAAACCACCAAGTTTACTTGTTTGCTTTTCATACATTACAGCAGTTTAATTTGTTTAACAGAGACCCTATACTGCGACTCACTTGATTTACATAGATTATATTGTTTTATTGATTGACGCGTATTAATTTTCTATACATATAATAAAATCCTGAGTTGAATCTGTACATTAAATATTTTTTGGAAAATCTTATTGAAATAGTAATTATTATCGATATAGAGGTCGAATCTATAGTTTTTTGAATTTTTGTTTGTCTGTTTGGGGACGCATCACGAGAAAACTGCTGGACTTTGATGAAATTTGGTATGATAATAGGTGGTTAGCCGGGTCAACATATAGGATACTTTTTATTTCGGGAAAATGTCGTCTCTAAAAAATCTATACTACACGTTAAAATTTATAGGGACGGATATTATTACTCCAGTCATGGGTGTTTATAATATGTTTGTATTTAAAGTTATATATGTGTAGTGTATCTAGTGTATCTGGAATTCAAAACACAAGCCTCATAGCTTACCTTAGAACTAGATGGTGCTGTGTGTTAATGTCCCAACATATACCAAAAAATAAATTTAAAAAAACCAAACGGAACAAAGGTTAGTCGCTAGTAACTATAGTATATATATATATTATTATTATTATTTTTCCTTTCTCACGCTCGAGGGTTTCTGGTAGAGATCTCTTAAAGAGATAAGTCATCCTTTGTATACATGGTTACTGTTTTCTATTTTATATGTCTTTTTTTTTGGTACATGAATAAATAAATAAATAAATAAATATAATCAAATGTATACATGTCATGTCCCGTCCTCCAGAGACGCTGTGCTGCGCGGCGGGCGCGGCGCCGGGCGCGGCGGCGGCGGCGGCGGCGGCGGCGCTGGCGGACACGCTGCCGCGCGCCGGCGCGCTGCGGCCGCGCGCGCTGCGCCGCCTGGCCGCGCTCGCGCGCCTCGCGCTCACCCGCCTGCAGACGGACAACCCTTTGCATTTGTGAGTCCTGCTAGTATTTTCTATACATATAATAAAATTCTGAGTCGAATCTGTACCTTAAATATTTTTTGGAAAATCTTATTGAAATAGACTTTATTATCGATACAAAGACCGAATCTATAGTTTTTAGAATTTTTGTCTGTCTGTCTGTCTGTCTGTTACCGCATCACAGATGTTTTGGTTTTCCACTGGAGGGATTTTGATGAAATTTGGTATGATGATAGCTGGATATCCGGGTCAACATATAGGATATTTTTTCCACGGGAGATTATCTAATTCCCACGGGAATACACGTTATAACACAACCCAAAAAATATTTATGATCAGAATTTCTTGAAACTTGGTATTAATGCTCTTCAATACAATTAAATAAATACGTATTTTAGCGTTTTTTAAAATTCATCCCATAAGGAGATAAAATAAGGGATGACAATTTGTACGAAACCTACCTTTTTAAAGTTTTTTTGTTTTAGTTTTGGCACGAGCAAAGCCGCGGGTTTTGCTATTACATAATATGTCTCACTAGCTATCTGACACTACCCAGAATCTCTTGACAATATTTAATGAATTCATATTACTTTTTTAAAACTATGCCTTTTCTGTAAAAAAAAATACTTTATATAAACATAGAAAGGATCCCTATTTACTTTTTAATAAAAATGTATTTCCGTCTTCTACATAATTATTTAAATCATATTTTCTTCATTATTTATCTTAAAAAACATACTTTGATATATTTTCAAAAATCTACATTGTTGTCATTATTTTCAGGAAAGCTCTAGAACAAGCGAGAAGTGTTCTGACAGAAGCGCGGGCTGTCGAATGACGTCACATGCACCTGTTTCTAATTAATAGTATTATGCTTGTTCACTAGAAATAATAATAATATTTAATATGAGGGACATATTAAATATAACATTCTAAAATGCAAATGGTGGTATTCATTCGAGTTATGAAAATAAAATTATTATTAAAAATGTTGATCTTTTTTTTTTTTTAATCGGCTTAGACTCTTCTTTCATGCATAAAAACTATGTCTTTGCTTTGCTACTAGATTTTTATTGCATGCGAAATAACTATAATGGCGACGTTAAAAATATCATTTTTAAATCTAGGCATAGCGAAAGTTAAATTTCACAAATTAAAACCAATCATTTTTGAGACGTAATTACCTTTATTCAGTTTGTGAACAGACAGACAGTTTCATTTTATATGATTAAATGGTAACAACTAATACATTCAGGATCTTTGACATATTACTATAGTGGATGCAACAGTTCTACGCACTACATGAGAAGTTCACACATTAATAAAGATTAAATTTAAATACTTGCATAATTTAAAGTATATGTATCGAGTCCTCTTTAACGTCCCACAGCTGGGTGTGGGTCTCCCTTCAATACGAGGGAGATCAGCCATAGTCCACACTGGCCAAGTGCGAGTTGACGGATGCAAAGTAAAGTACTTGTGAATAATCACTGTATATCAACATTTATTACAACATTTACATTAATCTATAATATACCCGTTTCTTGTCCGGTGTCCCATTTTGTGACATTACCCCTGTTTCCTTCCGCCTTACTTATATGTCTATTTATTTTCTACACAGTGTAACGTTTTATTCTATTAAAACACCTATGCTTAATTATTTTATTGATAAAAAAAAAAGTTTTTATCTTTTAAAATTATATTGAAGCTAACTATAATAACATAATTAGTATATGAGATCATAATGTAGGCAGTTTTTTTTTATCTCACAAAAATAAATTACTATAAAATCTTTCAATTGTATTGTATAATTTAATTTAAATTATTTAAAATTCCTAAAGCTAAAATAATTATAATACATTAAAGCAGCAATAAAAGTAGAATAACCAGAAAAATATTTCTATACTCGCTTCGCTCGGGTGCGTCCCAAGGTGTTTTAATTTTTTTCAGCTATCTGCCAGTGAAAGTCCCGTCAAAATCGGTCCAACCATTTCGCATATTAGCCAGAACAAACAAACAGACAGAACAAAAAATT
Organism: Argynnis bischoffii washingtonia; assembly: GCA_033884665.1. Taxonomy (NCBI): domain Eukaryota; kingdom Metazoa; phylum Arthropoda; class Insecta; order Lepidoptera; family Nymphalidae; genus Argynnis; species Argynnis bischoffii. The sequence continues at coordinate 3,668,589 of CM066610.1, forward strand.
TTAAAATTGTGTTTTTCTTATAAGTTTCATATGTATTTCATATGCATTCAGTAAAAAGCTGTTACTTTAACATTACAAACAGACACTTCAATTTTGTTTATCTATATAATATATATTTTGTACTAATATTATAAAGCTGAAGAGTTTGTTTGGTTGAACGAGCTAATCTCAGGAACTACTAATACGATTTGAAAAATTCTTTTTGCATTAGATAGCCCGTTCACTGAGGAACGCTATAAGCTATATATCATCCCGGTAAAATGTACGGTTCCCGTGGGATAATTTGTTTTTGGCTAGGGACGAACCCGAAGCGAGGGTGAGTCGCTAGTTATATCTAATAGCATTTCAATTTTTTTGATCCAAGTGTTTATTAATTACTTCTATGATTACAGACACATAGTATATCTTTAAGTTACTAAGAGATTTAATCTCATAAGATGAATCATTTCTTCAAAAGTACTCTGTATTTATACATATGTTGTAAATAAATCTAAAATATATCTTGATGTTATGATGCCAGATCTCATCAATTCGTTGCCTCAGTGCTTATTTGTTTAAATCACCAATACTTGTGTACTTTGGAGTCGTTTTTTTCATCAATTATTAAAACAAAGATTAATTTTTATATTTACATGAATAAAATACATCTTTTCGTTTTTTTTTTTAAATAAAATATATATTTCATACCAATAGAATTAACATTTAAAAGTCGACGACACATTTTGCCGCTTGTAGTGCTGTGCCAGCGGTCGCGGGTTTGAGTCCCGCTGGGTTCATTTGTGTGATAAGCACAAATGTTTGTACTACAGTCATGGGTGTTTGTTTTTAAAGATATTATATATATATATGTGTGTGTGTTTAGTGTATATCAACTATCTGGTATTCATAACACAAGCCTCGTAGCTTACCATGGAACTATATGGTGCTGTGTGTCAATGTCCCAACATATTTATTTATATTTAATAGTTATGTATTAAAAACTCTTTCGGTAAATTGGTCGTTTGGATAAATAAGCACTAAGACGATGAATTGTCAAGTCCCTGTGTGGCAATTGAGGTTGGCACTTAAGAATTTTTGATATACCTAATAAAAACTAAAACTAGAAGTGCGCCATCTATAATTTTAAAACCTTACTTACAGAAATTTTTGAAAATAAAATTCATAATACCTAATTTGAGCAGTTTCAATTTGGGTTCAAATATTTTACCTACATTTTATTTAATAAAATAGATTATACATATATATATATATGTTGAGTTTGAAACTCTTTTTTTTTAGGTTTGACCTTATGAGATTAAATAATAATGACTAAATACCTTTCTAAATAACAGTCATCATACTTACTACTATATCAAAGAATATTATTTTTCAGTAAATATTTAGTGCTTATAGACAGGCAAGAATACAATAGCTATAATTATTGTTTTAAAATACAAAGATAGGCGCGAAAAACATAACCCTTTCCTTGCAGTCGGGTAAAAAAAGTCACAATATGTACATATCAATATATAAATAAGCTTAATAAATATAATAAACTATATCTATAATACAAACAAACCTTTATACTGTATCAAGGATATATAACCATCCATCAAAAAAGTACTACATACACAATCAGCGACAAAAATAGTCCTCACTGAATTAGCATTCATTTGAACATTTGAGTCTTTAAATTCAACTTTTTTTTTAATGAAAACAACTTTAAGCATTGCGTTTAAGGTTCAATTTACATTGTTGTATATTTAGTTCAACTAGAATAATTACCTAAACACAAGTGGTGACAGTTTTAAGAGAACTTTTGCATGGGATTGTGTATCTAGTACTTTTTTGATCAATGTTTATAAAAAATAAAAATCATTGAACATTATAAGTAACAATGATGACTAGATAATGTAAATAATGCTATTAATTATATTTAAATAAAAATTTTCAATTTTTTTAAGTAATTTTTTGCTTTAAATAACAAAAACTTTGTATATCAAGTATGTTTGTAAATATTACTGTTGAGTTTTTCTTACTTGTGTCTTTTACATATTTTCTATATCCACTATTAACTTGAAAGAGCCATCTGAATCAACACAACGGAGTATATTCGCAACATTGCCTCTAGTCATAGGTAGAATTGGATTAGCCAAAAATGCAATTCCATCAATAAAGCTTTGTGGCCGCTTAGTTGAAATTTCAGAAAGATTTTCTATCAATTCAATATTATACCAGCAAATTATACCGTTGGCTTCACCATCATTCTTTATTGGCACGTTAATCACTTCTGGTGCCAACTGAAAGCAATTTCCCAAATTAATAGGATCTGTTAACGGATAATATTCTAAATGTGTATAATCAACATTAAAGTTTTGGGATACTTGATATTTGTTGATGTGCATAGACATTTTGTACCCAACATTAGAATCATGTACCCTATTAGTAACATCTAGCCAATTACTGCTAACCACTTCAACCATCAATGTAACATTTGCGGGCATAAACAATCCACCTTGTATAAGATGTGCATTTTTTAAATGTTGAGCTATATCTTTTGCACGTATATCTATATCTCCACTCAAATCAAAAATGTGACAGAAAATTGCATGATACTTCTCTTCTCTGAAGCTGTCTCGTGTCCAATTATCGCCAATCAAATATGTGACTTTGTCTACAGAAATGTTATTCACCCTTATAATCTCTTCAATGAATAATCTATCCAGCTCAGTTTTAGCATAGCAAATTAAAGACTGCACTCCTCTTTTAAGCATTAACAATCCAAAAATAGGAAAAGGACAGAGATCTACTATATTTATGTCACTTATCTCTGCTATTTGTCCAAGATACACACAAACCATTCCAATGCATTTTTTAATTAATTCCATATAAGTAATGTCGTTCAAAAATCTTAATGTTTCTGGAGAGATTCTCATATCACAGTTACCATTAGGCTTCATAGTTAATTTTTCAGATTGAATAAAGAAATTAGCATTGAAAGTGTCATTCTCTTGGACGTTTTTAGGTAAGTTATCAAAGAAAACCGCTTGTTGCCATGCATTTGCCCTATTTTTGTCCCTAGGATCTGTAGTTATAGTAATATTTTCTGTCAAATATAAATTAAACCAACCAATAAAAGTATTAATTTCTCCTCTTTCTATGGCCTTCAATTCTACCATATATGGTTCAGAAGTGAGTGAAGTTAAGTGAAGTTTATCATGTATATCATGTATATTGTTAAAATCAACTTTAACAACTGATTCAGGAGCAGTAATGTATTTAATATCTGTATAGAGATGCACATCTTCACAGTCATAAGTTTCATCACAAGTTATAATATGAATATTTAAATATGGTATTTGTAAAAGGGATTTTGTTTTAGAGCATAATTGATACTTTGCACTGAGGAGTTCAGAATTTGCACCCATGATAAAAAATTCTGCCTTTCTAGGTAAAACTTCAGCATCAGGAGTGAGTAAATTTTCCCAAGCATGAGACAGTGACTGAAGGACATGTTCTCCAAATAATCCTGCATCAAACAATTCTGTAATCAATAGTGAGCGCTTCCCACCTATTTCTGTATAATTCATAGAAGTAGACATTTTATTTATTACAAGTACAGACATCAGCAGTCTATTTTCTTCCAATATACAGTCAGCAAGTGCTACCATAACTTCTGAACTATCACAAGCTGTAATGCCCTTTGGATTGCGTTCAGTAGCGTACATGGCAAGTAATCCAGTGCCAGTGCCAAGGTCTAAAACAGTTGTTTTCTTAGGTACTACTTTTTTATTAATGGCTGCGCGGTAACTATCATTACGAATTTTATCATTTAACATTCTAAAATGCCACCTTTCTACCATAAGATTTTTTAGTGAATTTAAATTTTTCTCAGCTGTTACATTTCCGGCATCAATAACTAATGCTTTTTGGAACTGACTCCATGCTTCTTCGTAGAATCCAAACTTATATAAATATTTCCCAATTTCATTTAATAAATAAATGCTACCGGGAAAAATATTGATAGCCCTGCTAAAATTGGAAAATATATCCTCAATTTTATTTGCCGCCGCCAGAGCTTCATTCATTTTCATCATAGCAGCTTGAAACTCGGCTTCATAGGATGTTTTCAGCTGTGGACTTCTTTCAAAAGCCATAAAATATAAATCAACAGACTTGTTATAGCTACCATTTGAAGATAGCTGCCTAGCATATGATATATATTCTCTTGCCATTCTAGACATTTTGCAAATTAAATTTAAGTAATGTAGTTACAATATAGAATTGTACTTGTCTCCAAATACTATTTTTTCCCAAACAGCGCTAAATATACACAAACAGTCGCACGACGTTAGTTCAGCATCAATATTCATTATTCTTTGACAAATGACAATGACATAAAGTTCGCTAGTCACAACAACAACAATGTAGATTATAAAAAATATTATATAATATAAACACCAGAGTGAAGTTAGCGTAAAAATATTTTATTTTGTATTCTGCTATATGCTAATAAATTGCTCTTAAAATGCTCCACCGCAATCTGCAATTGCTCCAGGTCTAAAGTGATTAGTTAATTAATAATTATTTTTTTAAAAAATTGCCCACTCAAAAATTAAATTTACTATAAAACGAGAAGTAATCACTTTTTACTAAAGTTTTTTCGCTTAATAAATTGCTCTTAAAATGCTCCACCGAAATCTGCAATTGCTCCAGGTCTAAAGTGATTAGTTAATTAATTATTATTTTTTAAAAAAATTGCCCACTCAAAAATTAAATTTACTATAAAACGAGAAGTAATCACTTTTTACTAAAGTTTTTTCGCTTAATAAATTGCTCTTAAAATGCTCCACCGAAATCTGCAATTGCTCCAGGTCTAAAGTGATTAGTTAATTAATTATTATTTTTAAAAAAAATTGCCCACTCAAAAATTAAATTTACTATAAAACGAGAAGTAATCACTTTTTACTAAAGTTTTTTCGCTTAATAAATTGCTCTTAAAATGCTCCACCATAATCTGCAATTGCTCCAGGTCTAAAGTGATTTGTTAATTAATAACTATTTTTTTTTAAAATTGCCCACTCAAAAATTAAATTTACTATAAAACGAGTAGTAATCACTTTTCATCAAAGTTTTTTCGCTTAATAAATTGCTCTCAAAATGCTCCACCGAAATCTGCAATTGCTCCAGGTCTAAAAAGATTAGTTAATTAATTATTATTATTTTTTTTAAAATTGCCCACTCAAAAATTAAATTTACTATAAAACGAGAAGTAATCACTTTTTATCAAAGTTTTTTCGCTTAATAAATTGCTCTCAAAATGCTCCACCGAAATCTGCAATTGCTCCAGGTCTAAAAAGATTAGTTAATTAATTATTATTATTTTTTTTAAAATTGCCCACTCAAAAATTAAATTTACTATAAAACGAGTAGTAATCACTTTTTATCAAAGTTTTTTCGCTTAATAAATTGCTCTTAAAATTCTCCATCGAAATCTGCAATTGCTCCAGGTCTAAAGTGATTAGTTAATTAATTATTTTTTTTTTAAAAATTGCCCACTCAAAAATTAAATTTACTATAAAACGAGAAGTAATCATTTTTCATGAAAGTTTTTTTGCTTTGAGTGAGAGAGAGAGTTAAGCGAAAAAACTTTAGTAAAAAGTGATTACTACTCGTTTTATAGTAAATTTAATTTTTGAGTGGGCAATTTAAAAAAAAATAATTAATTAACTAATCACTTTAGACCTGGAGCAATTGCAGATTTCGGTAGAGCATTTTAAGAGCAATTTATTAAGCGAAAAAACTTTAGTAAAAAGTGATTACTTCTCGTTTTATAGTAAATTAAAATTTTTGAGTGGGCAATTATTTTAATAAATAAAAATTAATAAACTAATCACTTTAGACCTGGAGCAATTGCAGATTTCGGTGGAGCATTTTAAGAGCAATTTATTAAGCGAAAAAACTTTAATAAAAAGTGAATACTACTCGTTTTATAGTAAATTTAATGTTTGAGTGGGCAAATTTTTTAAAAAATAATAATTAATTAACTAATCACTTTAGACCTGGAGCAATTGCAAATTTCGGTGGAGCATTTTAAGAGCAATTTATTAGCATATAGCAGAATACAAAATAAAATATTTTTACGCTAACTTCACTCTGGTAATATAAACCCTGTTTTTTAATCTCAGACTAAATTGACACATGGAAATGTCAAATTTACAAATAATGTTGCCAGCTTTTTTGTGCAGTGTTGTACCTACGATATCGGTTTGTTGAATCGTAACTTTTTATCTTTATTAGACTATTCGCTTCAAAGTTTTATATTCAAAAGCGGATAGTAAGATTCATTTTAAATCATTAAATATCATACTCATTGATTAAAATATCATATTTATTAATTTAAACAACATATTTATTAATTTAAATATCATATTTATTAATTTTAAATTATTAAGTATCATTAAAATTAACAGTATTAAATTTTAATTTACGTTATTAATTTCATATTCTTACGTTTTAAATAAGTACCTACACATTATTTAAGGATAACTTATTATAAAAAAAAAACGATACTTGATTTTATTAACATTAATTTTCGATAGTGGTACATCACTATTTAAGAATTGCAAAAAACTGACAACCCACGTAATGTCATTTTTGTCTCTGAGATTAAAAAACAGGGTACCTATAGGTACTTCTTGCGCTTTATTTAAATTTTTTGAAAATATCTGCGTCTTTATAGCAGACTGACATACATAGCATATCTTGTTCCTGGTCTGTGATACATAGGACTTACTATCTAGGATTAGGTAAAAAGAAAAGTGGCATAAATTATCTAAATTTATTTTTTATTTATTATCAACCTATCGCCTATATTCACCTTGATTCGCCTTCCACTGCTCAACTTGGGCCTTCTCCACCGAGGGTCGACAAACATCCCAGGCTTGGTCAGTCCACATCCATCCGCTGCCTGCATTCAGCCCTTTTTTGAAAAACTGACTACTAAGTGGGCCTCCTTTTAATGTGAAGAGGCTGTGATCCACCTGCTGGCCATTAGTGCGGGTAGACGGACTTCACATATCTTTTAAAAACTTGCTAGGTTCGCTAATATAGGTATATTGATTCTTTAACTTATATAAACTACAATGGCGGTCCCACAGGAACATTCGGCACCACATTCATAAAAATTAGTAGTTCATAACATCACTCATAAAATATTTTTCGTTTTCATCAGACTTTAATAATTATTGTTTTTGAATGAATCAGCCACCCGCCAATGGAACTGTGGGTAAAAATTTGAAATTGACTAATTTTTTCATATCAATTGTTAATCGTTATCCTGTGGAAACTCTTTTCCCTTTCCGGCTTAAAGTATTTGTTCTTGGAAGTAAACGTCCCTGACATTATTGGATACAGACAGAGCGGTTTTATTTAATGATTTTTCCAGCTTTAGTATTACGCATGAACGTACCGCATGTGTATATAGGGGCAATTATTTCGAAATACACAATACATATAAAAATAATTTAGCGAATCACTTAAGTCCCACTTTGTTTTGGCGATCCACACTCCACAGGGGCGTCTAAATGCGAGAAGGATGGGAACATACTCAGGATGGGATCATACTAACTAGTTTGTCTAAACTTACAAGTTTTCTGATGATGTTATCCTTTATTATAAACCTAGTGGTATTTATTCAAAACATGAAGATTTTAGTGCAAGTCTCTGGTGTTTGAACCCGGTTCCACAACGATACAATAGACATACAAACTTTTTTTCTTATAACACAATATATTCAAAATTCATCGCATGCCAATTTGTATAAACATCATTACAATATATATACTCCATAGTTTTTTATTGCCTACTAGCGACTCATCCTCGCTTCGCTAGGATTCTTCCCTAGGTACGTTTTAATTTTTTTAGCGAAACCCCTAATTCTCTTTCGAAATAAAAATTGCCTAAGTTACGCCTTAAAATATCAGCTATCCGCCAGCGAGAGAGAATAAGTCACGTCAAAATCGGTCGAACCGTTTCGAAGATTACCCAGAACAAACAGACAGACAGACAAAAATGTAAAAAAATAAAAATAATTTCTTAATCATTTAGTAAAAAGCTATTATTGTGATATCCCAAATAGACACTTCAATTTTATTTATCTTTAGAGGTAATGATAAGTAGATATGCCATTGCCATGAAGAAAAATATATAAGTTAAGGAAATAAAATTGCATATGTAAAATGGCTGTTAAAATTTAGACATCTGTAAAAAAAAGATATTAAGTTATAAATAAAAATTATAATGTAAATCAATGTGAAGAAGCAGATGCACCCCCCTGTTATGTATGTGATGCAATTTATACATATATCACATACTTTTTTTCATGTACCAATAAAAAAAGGCAAAGCAAATAGCATAGTATGTTGTTTAATAAATAGTATATTGAATATTGTAACAACATAAAATACAAAGAAAAGTTACTATTAAAGTAACTTAAAATAGTTCACTAGTCATGTAAATTTTTTGATATAATAAGAGAACTACATTTGATTTTATCAATCTAATAATAATCTTGTAATAATTACTAATAGAACTAATTCCTAACATAGTCTATATGTGTTTTATTTCTACAATTGTATTCCACGGACCAGCAAACAAACAGTTAATATTAGGATTGCAAAAAGATTTCTTAAAATAATCTAATTTTTCAAATTCTTGAGGAGAAAACCCTAATTGTCCATATTTGTTACATCCAGTTGTCCAAACAGTATTATCTTCAAGTAACAAAGCTGAATGCCTTGAACCACCAGCTATATCTTTTACATTGAGCTGAATCTCGACACCATTTTCATCATAAATATCAACCAATGTGGGTATAGTATAATTCTTCTGAGCTACATCTTCCTCATTATTTTTATTTACATTCATGCCTAACTGGCCAGTATCATTCCAACCCCATGCATATAGGTCACCATGTTCACTTAATGCTAGAGAATGCCAACCTCCTGCTTTAATTTTTATAATTCTAATTCCAGATAAAGCCTCTACTTCAGTTGGCTCATCCATATTGGTTAAGTCACCATGACCAAGCTGTAGTCTCCTGCAAAAAAACAATATATTAGTAATTATAACAATCAAATAATAGCATTTTAAATATATTCATTTACCTTCCATTTCCCCAAGTGTATACTCTGCCTTCATCAGTGAGTAACATATAGTGTTCGTAACCACATTCAACATCACGTACTTTTCCTACACAGTGAGTAGTATTTAGGTAACTGGGTAACTGTCCTGTATAGACATTGCCTTCAGAAGATAAATAAATAAAGGTATTATTTGTGACTGCCACTTTTATAATATCATCAGTTGCTCTTAATTTTTTAACAGCATTTTCTTCTATAGGTTCCTCTATAAAATTAACTTTCTTATAATCTGCTGATTCTAAGTCATAAAACCAAACAGATCTTGTTATTTTCTCCACTAAAACCAAAATGTAGTCATTTCCCGCAATTAAAAGATTGGAATGTTTGGAATTATGTTTTTGTTCGTCAAGTTTCGGTGCTCGAATAAGCTGATTATCTTTTCCGTTCCAGGCTCCCACAATAAAAAAAGTATCGTCAATTTCAAATATATTATAAGCCCAGCAGCTAGTAATAAATTTCGCTCTTTTTAAGTCGAAATTATTGTCATTGTCAAGAGCTATGGGTTCGAATTTTTCAAATACGCTAACATCTTCTGACCAAGAGAACCATTGACCAAATAAATTAGCTCCCGTAACCATGTACATTTTTCTCAATATTGTTTATATGGTAACGTTACTCAAAGAGCAACTTTCTTTTACTTAATGCAACACGCATAAATTAATAATTTTATTTAATAACACAAAATACAAACTCGGTCAATAAGTTGTTATCTATTATCAAAATAATCAACAATCAATACTAAATGTCAACACAAACTTACAAAGTGCAAAAATACATCTGTCAAGTGTCAATTGAAAATAAATCTTAAAAATATTAACATTTAAGGGTAAGGAATTGAAATATATTAAGTCGATTCGTCGTATTTAATAAGTCGATTTAATTAATTATTTTTTTTTAAACAATTTTCTTTTCATTTTCTTCTATTATATTTTATAATTATGAGTAAGCAACACTGATAGTCTGTTCCTTTGATCATTTTGCTAATGGAGAATGCCGGTTCTAAGGTACCATTTTTATTTTCGTATATTATTTGATATAAGTGATAATCTCTTCGTTAACGATGTAGAATATTGAACAATCGATTGCAACTTGCTGATAAATGATTTCATTGATGCTATAATACCGCGTCATTTAACAGATGTGATCATGGAGTGAAATGAAGGTTTTTGTGAACAAATCAATATGGCTCTCAAGCTTGGAAAATGCAGGCTTTGCCTCAAACTTGGCGATTTCTATTCCATCTTTACGGTGGACAACAATTTACAACTCGCTGAAATGGTTATGGAATGTGCCCGAGTAAAAGTAAGTAAATAACTAAAATTCTACGAACGAAACATGAAACCGAAGATCAATTTTAATGTGAACAGTGAAACGTCGATCCGTTTTTAATTGCAAAATGACTTGTGTTCTCATGCTTTTTGTTACCATTAAATTTTTCTACATTATTATTTTTTGATTTCTCTGCATATGATCGACAGTTGTCAGTTTTATCTAGTGTTACAAATTTTACATCGGTATCTAACTCAGCATTTCACTTACGTGTTTTATATCTAATATCATTATTACTTTTGTCAAGTTCATATTTATCATTTTCAAGAAAGCAACTTCATTTATTCAAATTTTTATTATTTCTATGAAATCTGATAAGAGAACAACAATTCCATGTAAATATATTGGAACATAAATTATTTTCATATTTTGTTTATTCATCTAGTATTGCTCAATTTAAATGATCTCAAAATTATGAAAACCACAATAAAGCAGTTTGTTAGTAGTATCAAAATCTAAAATTATATACAAACTTAAAATTTAAATTACATCAAAGACAACCATGTAGTTATAAATGAATGAATATATCTAGTTTTTATCTTGCTTTGTTAAAAATTAATGATTGGTTGACTTAAAAAAATTGTCTTTACAATCTTCACAAACCATACTTATTGTTATTTACATTAGAGTTGCATTTGGTTTTAGATTAGATTATTTATTTGGTTTTAAATGTATACTTTGAGCTTAGCTTTCTTTAGAATATATGGATTTAAATTAAAATAAGCTTAGCAATCTAATTGTGTTATCTACTTGTATTTATAAATTATTAATTTTATCTTTTGTTTTTATTGGTTTTCTAAAACAAATTATGTTATTAATATTATGTGTTAATGTGGATGTGCTTTAGACAATGAATATTATTCTTTCTTCATCTTTGACAAATGTTTTTAGTATTATCACTGCCATTTTTGCATGTTACAAGTTTGATGTACTTTTGAAATAAATAAATACATTAATAATGTGCTTATATTTCTTATATCAATAATTATTCATCAACAATTATTTTGAGAGCCGAGTGAGAGAGAGAGAGTAGAATAATATCATTAAGTAGCTTAAGTATTTCTTTTTTTTCATTATTATCAAACTTTCAAATTCCTAACTGCAAGTTTTTTTTTTACTTAAGATATATTTTTAATTGCTCTTCCATTAGATATGTGAAGGTGATGGACTTCCAGATAAAATTTGCAGTGAATGCGTTCAGAAACTAAGTAGTGCTCATATATTCAAACAACAATGTGAACGATCTGATCAAGAACTGCGACGCAATTATGTGCCGCCACCAGGTAGGTTTAAGTACTACAACACTCGTATATAACTTTTTCACTCATCGTTTCAATATTCATAACTTTAGATTGAATAATGTTTTCAAAATCTTTAACAGGTTTTAATTCACCCACACCACCAAACAGACAAAGTAGTGACTCCGCATTTTCAACTCATACAGAAGTATCAAAACCCTCATCATCTTTTGAGAGTAAAATAACTCCCGTGGCCAGAACGCGAAAGCGTAGTCGAGATAGTATTGATAATGTATCCATGAGCAGTCGCTCCCATGATTACCAACCAGGGAGCTCAAAGCGCGTTGACGAATTACGTTCGAGTCAAAAGAAACCAAGAATTGCCTTAAATTCTGATTCCGATTATGAAGATAACAGTGGGTCGTTTTATTCTGCTGAAACAGATTCTGACGAACCCTCGCAACACAAGTGTAAGGAATGTGGCAAGGCATTTAGAAAAATGCAAAGCTTATCAGCACACGTTAAATGTCATAAACGCAGAAATGCCCAAAAACCAGTACCAGTAGAAACACCACCGCCGGAAATTAAAGATGCCACCGACTCTGATGATAAACTTAGCTGTGACAAATGTGGAAAAGAGTTCAAATTGAAAATAATGCTCAAACGCCATAACGACATCTGCTCGAAGCCAGTCTCGCCCATATCACCCAGAAAGGAGCTGATGGTCTCCTTAGAGCCGATCGATGTGGTGCAAACGACAGTTAAAATAGATTGCCCGATGTGCTCAACAAAGTTTAAAACTATCGAAAACTTGGAGAAACATATGAGGGTTGTTCATGCGGCAGTTCTTAAGAAGGAAGACCCAACGCCTAAATCCGAAAATGGCAAAATTTGCGTCCCATGCTTTTATTGCGGCCAGCCTTTCGAAGATTATTACATTCACAGCGCACATTTTAACATCTGCCCTCAAAAAAATGATGCCGTCACATTCGAATGTCCAGTTTGCAGCAAAGTGGTGACCAAGAAAGGGTGCTACGTTTTACATCTCAAGGCTCATTTTTTTCCGCTAGCCTCAACTAAATCTACACCTGAAGCTGTTAAAACTACCAGTTTTCAATGTCGCATGTGTAATAAGAAGTTACCTAGTCAAGACTTATTGATCACTCATCTAGCAGCTCATATGTCTAATATGGATGACGCAGACGACGGCGGTGATGAAGAATCCCGGTATGTATTTAAATATCTCAATCAAAATATTTTTATATAATAATAAGGTCATTCCACGTCAAATCGACCGATAGTTGGAAATTGGAATCGACCCTTCCGATTTGGATAACATTTGATCAGTAGTTTTCTTTCATCCTATATCGAATTTTTACCAATGGTTTTTTTTTAAATATCACGAAAACTATTATAGCTACAAAAATCGACCGGTTCAAATTAAAGAGGACATTTGGGGTTACAAAAAAAAATGTATTTAAAAAAAAGTTGCCAAATTTTGAAATTTTAAAAATTGAATAAATCAAAAACGTATTTTTTTTTTTTTTTGCTCAATTTTTTATTATCCATTCTTAGGAGACCCTGAAATTTCAGAGAGGTGTTTTTTTTTTTCGCAAGAATTTTTTTTTTCGCAACCTTTTAATAAAATAATCTTAAACATATATGTATTCGCGTAATTTTGAGAAATAAGTATCTAATTTAAGACATTTGGGGTTACAAAAAAAATATATTTAAAAAAAAATTGCAAAATTTTGAAATTTTAAAAATTGAATAAATCAAAAACGTATTTATTTTTTTAGCTCAATTTTTTATTATCTATTCTTAGGAGATAATATTAATATCTATTCTTAGGAGATAATAATATTCTAATTTCATTTAGAATATTTCGTAATTTTTGAAAAAAAAAAAATTTTTCTCCCTTGGTAAAACTTCGATATAGCATAAAAGAACACTTCTCACCTATCCAAAACGGAAGAGATCGATTCCAACTGTCGGTCGATTTGACATGGAATGATCCACTAGCGACTAACGACGTGTTTCCCTTAGTTTAAATGGTTTAGGAACACATAAAAGGCAAAGGTCCAAAGAAAAATTCTTTTTTTTTTTGCACCAGGAAGCTTTGCAGGCGTAAAGAGATTAACCAGAGTTTCATCACAATCGGATCAATATTTTAGGACAACATTGAAAACATACACACGAACATTCATTTTTATTTATATAGATAATTATATAGATAAAGAAAAAAATTATGTAAATAATCATTTTTCTCTTTTAGGGCAAGTACAATGGAGGATTCAGCGTCAATACATTCGTCAGAGTACAGTGGGAACGTCTCAAGCGGGCCGCTAAAATGCAAATTTTGTGATAAATCATTTAAATACCGAAAATCTCTAGTGTCACACGAAATAAAACATACACAAGACAGTGTAAAAAAGGAAGTTCCAGATAAAAATACCTCAACAGATCTTTTAAACGAAACCAACGACACTTACAATCAGTATGATTCAGAGTCTAGTCAGGACGACGGGGAGGATGATAATACATGTGACATATGTGAGAAGCAGTTCTCCTACAAGAGACTACTTTTGCAACACAAACGGACAAAACATAACATGACATCTGGTACAAAAAGAGCTAAAATTAACCTGAAAGATTGTTCGGTGCGCTGTCTGATATGCGATATAGAAATGAAAGTAAGCGCGATCAACGAGCACAACCAAACACATATATCAGTGAATATAAAACCAAGAAATTTATACACGTGTATAGAGTGCGGGCAGCAGTTCAAGAGTTGTAGTGCTTTGGCGAATCATATAAAGTTTGTGCATCGGTTAAAGCAACCGCCTATAACGGCGGCGACTGACTTGGCGGATTTTTGTGAGGTCGTTGTGACGAAGGCGGAACCCCTGGACAGTGTCCAGAGTCACAACGGCTTTGAGGATTCCGCCGAAAACGGCATGCCATTAGTCAACCTGAGCGGCTTCACGTGTACCATCTGCAGCAAACAAATGCCCACTTTGAGATCTCTTAAACAGCATGTCAATTGGCACAACCATGTTGGCAAGAGTATGGAGAAGAAGTTGGAATGCTTTGTTTGTCAAGAGGTATTTATGTTTTTTAATTTTTATAGAACTTGTGCCATATTATAATTTAAAAAAAAAATGAGAAGCTAACTAAACATGGAAGCAACTTATGGCTATTTTTAACATATACTTTGTTTTTGTTTCAGACATTTCGGTTTCAATGCCACTACAAGGCACACATGCGCGAGCACTACAACGACACTAACCTCGACCCGAAATACCTCACTTGCTCCATTTGTAACAGAAAAAGCAAACATCTCCGCGCTGCGCAAGCGCATATGAACTATCACAAGCAAATCCGATTCCAGAATAAAGACTACGAGTGCTCAATCTGCAAAAGAGTGTTCCAACATAGAAAAGTGTACCTCTCTCACATGGCAATCCACTACAAGCGAGGTGAAAGCGTCAATTCCATCGTTGGCTACGTCCTACCGAACTCTGTAGACAAAAACAAGTTCGATGGAACCCATACTTGCCATCATTGCGGGAAGGTGTGCGATTCAGAAAATTCCCTTAAACACCATATTATTTGGCATAAATCTAAAACGTCGTTGTATGGTAATAGACATGAGTGTGATATATGTAACTTGCAATTCACCAACAAGAGACGGCTGGAGCTACACACGCGGACACATTTCGAGGATGAGAATGGACCTTTTAAATGTCATATATGCGGCAAAGGGTACATAGTCGAAGATTACTTCAAGAGACACGTTAAAGGTCATAACTTCGATCATCAATCCCATAAGAAAAGGATAGAAAAGTTGCGAAAAAACAAAGTGAAGTGTCCAATTTGTGCTCGTTTCTATCCGGACCTGGTGAAACTTATTCGTCACCTGCGACGCACTCATCCCGAAAGTAAAATGATTAAAGAAGACCCCGATGCGCCCGCTCCTAACTACTATTCCTGCAAATTGTGTGCCAAAGTGTTCCTCGATGAGCGGAGGCTGCAGTACCATGAAGAAGCTCATCTGCGCAAACCTGAGTTTTTCAAGTGTAAATTCTGTGGCAAGAAGACAATTTCTCTAAAGAACCACAGAGTGCATATAAAAGGTCACCTCACACAGAAGTATATCGATGACCCGCTTAAATGTTCTCAGTGTGATGAAAAATTCATGAGAGGATACGACCTCCATTACCATTTACGGGATGCCCACGGGATTAATGAGACGTGGATAGCAGAGCGCGGCGCACAGACATTAGATGGGCCTTTGAAAGAACTTCAGTGCTCTATATGTTACAAAGTGTTGGCCAGTAAAGGGAACTTCGAGAGACATATAGACTACCACAATTCCTTACGATGTAATTACTGCTTCGATTACTTCAGCTCGTTGCGTTTCTTAGAAGGACATTTAGCCTTCAGTTGTGATAAAAAGAAACTTATCGGTGATACGGAGATATATCCGAGAAAAGTGAAGTGCCATATCTGTTACAAAGCGTTCCATTTACAAGTGAAATTAGATTGTCACTTGCGCACTCAACACGGCATAAAAGTTTTTAAGGAAGCCTCGGAAGGGAAAAAGGAGCTGGTGTGTGATTATTGTTTTAGAGTTTTCGAAAATGAATACGCGCTAACTAATCACAAAATCTATCACCGCACCATCGGTTATTTTGGATGCATTTACTGTAATAGGAAATTTAATACTATGACGTTATATAGGAAACACAAAAATCATCATTTCTCACAATTAAACGTGGACGAACCCACCAAATGTGAACACTGTGACGAAAAGTTTGTCGCGTTCAGAGAAATGATCTACCACATGCGAGACGTTCACGGGGACGATAAAGAATGGGTCGTTCTTCCTAAAGAATCTATTGAAGAAAAATGCAACATTTGCAATAAAACCTTCTTCAATCTTCACAAACACTTGGCTTATCATGAAGAGAATAGATGTAAAAAATGTGGCGAGTACTTCTTTTCACGGTTGGATTTGGACAACCATCTTTGCACAATAGAGAGCGACGAAGAAGTTGCCGAACTTAATAATGATGGCGTTCGACAAGCTTACGAAGAATGTAGTTTCTGCTTTAAACCAGTCACAAAGAAGAATTCAAAACGAAAACATGACCAAATCCATCGCGGGTCCGGGTCCATATCTTGTAGATTCTGCCCGCTTAAATTCAAGACCATTGACGCTTTCAATATTCACGCTTTCTCCCACCGAAGCAGAAAATATAAGAAAAAACCTATTAAATGTCGAAAATGTGGCGAGCAATTTGTGAAATACGGTCCGTTTATAAAACACATGAAACAAGTGCACAAGTCCTCCCATAAGCTGCATTACAGAGCAACTGTGATGCCTGAAAAGTGTGTCGTATGTCATGACAACTTCCCCAATTTACACAATCACTACCGAGCACATTTGCAAAATCAGTGTCAACAGTGTTTCAAATATTTTACATCTTTCAAAGTCTTTTCTCAGCATAAATGTGATGAGGAGGACTCGGACCCATCCAAAGTGTTTGTTTCTGATGCAAATTTACCTGATCTAATAAATACATATGTCCCGAAAGATGAAAAGGATGATGAAAAGTATTACGGTCATGAAGAAGAAACTGAGGAAGAGGAAGAAAGGCCAATTCCTGCGAAGGAAAATCCTGTAATAAAGAAACCAGAAATTGTTTCTCAAAATGAAGACAGCCAAAATTCCATAGATATAGAGGAAGGGCAACTCCATGAGATGGCCCACACTCCGATCATATCTGATGTGCTTTCATTATATAAAAAGAAGGACGATGTTAAGTGTAAAACTGAAAATGATAGTCGTAGCAGTGTTAGTGGTAATGTGGTTATTCTTACAGATGACGAGGACTCCGTGGGATTTCAGGACAATATGACTGTTATAACTATAGAAGATTAAAAATTAGCCAATGATTTATGATTTTTGGTCTGATAATAGTTTAGGATAGATTAAGCACCTAGTAGGTATAGTTGGTTGGAAACAAAAAGATGCTGTCGGCATGTTTTTATACATTTATTAAGAATAAAATTTATTAATATTATACAGATGTTTTTAAATGGCTGCCTTGCGAACATGAAGTTGTCTAATTATATAATTTTATATAATCTATGGTAGCAACTTTTATTCCATATTTTGTAGTTTTGAGAGATTGCAGCCATTTAAAGAAGTACATGTTGATTAATGATTTTTTCTATATTTTATAGTGTGAATATAGTTAAAACAAAATGGTTCTAACACATTAGTTGAATAGAAATCATGACTGTATTGTCTTTTAATAATATTTTTCCAAGTGTATTCATTCGTTCATTGTACAGTGTTAGTTATATTGCATTTACTCAGGGGCGGATGTACTTATATATATAGACTTTTTGGGCTGCAGCCCAGGGGCCCTTATATCTTAGGGGCCCTAAGATGTAAGAGATATACCCTAAGATATAAGGGCTCCTGTTGAGAATAATGGATAATATTGTGAATTTATAAATTTAAAAATGGTGTAGAAAAAAAAAAAGGCCATGAAAGGTTGCTCTAAAATACCCTAAGAATAACAACCAAATATTAGCGATATTAATTTCGTCTAGTATCCGTATAGTTTAGGCTCCCAAGAGTGTGTTAGCCCAGGGCCCCCAATTTCACGATCCGCCCCTGCATTTACTTATATATATATATATATATATATATATATATA
The DNA here is from genome assembly GCA_033884665.1 of Argynnis bischoffii washingtonia. Taxonomy (NCBI): domain Eukaryota; kingdom Metazoa; phylum Arthropoda; class Insecta; order Lepidoptera; family Nymphalidae; genus Argynnis; species Argynnis bischoffii. The sequence goes on from CM066610.1 coordinate 3,687,072, forward strand.
TATATATATGTTATTTTAATAGTGTCTTCGTTTCTATCTAAGGATCGATCATGAACGGTATTTTGAAAAATTTTATTATATAACTAGTTTTTACCCGCGACCCCACTTGCATAAAAAATGTACTATGTAATATGTTACGCTTATGGATTTCTATCTTTATTCAGCTATTCAGTATAATTTAACAGTAAGAGTATTTTTGGAATAATTGTTAGTTTGGGCTATGAAGAATATAGACCAGGAGTCCTATCTCTGTATGTAAAAGATGTCCCATTTGACAAAAAATATAGTGGGCGCGCAGAGAGTTCTGCGGTCGCTATGTACTAAAAAGGAAATTCATTTTTTTATTATGATTTGTTTATCACTAACTTCGCGCTACTGACATACAGCTAAATTCACTTGATAATGTCTTTCTGGAGCTATAACTATAAAAAATTTTGCGGGCGGATTTCTCATATGAGACCCTTATGGAGATTAGACTCCTTGTCTATATTCTTCATGGCTTGGGCTTTGGTGTCGTGCTGATGATCGTATGCAATCAATATTAGATAGCTATTTGTAATTACGAACAGACAATTTATTAAAGAAATTTATTTATATATAATAACTAGAGTTTACCCGCGGCTCTGCCCGCGTTGTTTATTTACGTTACATAACGTTAATTAACCTACATCAATAATAGGCTATAAGAAAAAAAAAACTGGTGGTTCCAGAGATTACCGCGTTTAAATAAACTAGTTTTTATAAAATTATTAATTACATATATATAATTAGAAGAACATATAATTCTACATGATTTATTCTTAACATGTATTTATTTATGATTATAATATTCAAATACCAAACCGTTAAAAAAACATGAGTTTTAATTAAAATTTGTTTATGATATAATAATGGATATTGTTTATAATGTAACAGAATGTCTTTTTTTTTGAAGTTATACTTCTTTTTTTTTAAGATACGCGCGCACCCCGACAGCTAAAAAGCGACATGATGAAGTTAGCTGCATTCCTTTTACAAACAGAGTTGTGACATACGGGATGAAACTAGCTATTTTTGTTTTGTTACGCCAAAGAAGTATAACTTCTTACGTGCGTACATAAGTACACACATACGTTCTTAGTTTAAAATTCTATGTAGTAGATGGGAGGCCAAAGAAAGTACCATGTTTTATGACTGTTCATCATATTCTTATTTGTTATTATACTATTTTGTTCAACATTTCGATAATCATGTGTAAATAATAAATATCTCACCAGCTATAATGCTGCCATATTGTAAATGTACCATTATATTTTTATAGAAATAAAAATTATTTCATTAAAATTACTTGAACTATGTAAGTGTTTAATGCTAGACTAGGTATACTTACTGTGTGTGGTTTGGATGGAGTAAAAATTGTGAGATTCTTAATGTTTCTTCTAGTAATAATAATAATGTCCTTCCGACTGGCCACGGTGGCCAATCTCACTGAGACTAACCAACTGCGTAGGATATATAGTGCAGCGTGTGTTCCTTTACTCCCAAAGTCCGATGGGCGTAGGACCGACAGCCTTACTCGAGGCACGGGGGTGCAACACCTACAACTTCCCAACTCTGGACTACTACTGTGGATATCTTAGCAGAAAATCTCAGTAATCAAACTTGTCCCGACCTGGGAATCTAACCCAGAACCTCAGCATCTGCAGCCGTACATACCAGCCACTAGATCACCGAGGCAGTTTCTTCTAGTATTTCTTATCTTGGTGATATTCATTATAGAGACTTTGAGGATAGTGTTTCGTTAGCTTCTTATAGATTATAAATTGGACGTAATACAGCAAAAAGGATTTTATCTACACGACTATTTTTGACTGACTTCAAAAGAAGGAGAGTACTGAATTAAGCTAACTGAAGCAAGCTTAAAGTTTGATTTGATAACTATATGTATAAAACTTTTTGAATTACGTCCAATTTGATATTTTAAGACTTATCTGTCGTTAAGATAATTTTACTTATCACCTGTTTTTGAATAAATTATGATTGAAACACAAATAAATATCAATAGAATCTCAGTAGAATGAACAAGAAAATTTAGTATTTCCTTAGATTTACGCGAATATTTGACATTTTAAATAAAACTATATTTTCGGATTTTTTCCCGGATTTATTTTGATTTTTGATTTCCGACGTTTCGAATGCTTTACAGCAATTATGGTTACGGAAAAGACTAGGGTTTTAGACGTCTCTAAGGTATTATATAGCTGATACAGACTAGTCTGTAAAAAAAATTCTCGAAAAAATCTGAAAATAGTTTTTATTTAATAAGAAAATTTTATTTTGTCAACCCTACTGTAATCATTGATGACATTTCACTTAGGTTTATTATAAGAATTAAGAATCATGTTAAATGTATTGATAATATAATTCTAGTTATGTTGTATAATTTGTAAGTATTTTTATTTTGTGATAGTACAAAATAAGTTGAAACTTCTGCAGTCAGTGTTTGATACAATTATGTAGCAGACCTACTATTTTATAACAATTGTTCTACAATGTCATTGAAAATAAACAATATCTAGTGAATAATTAAAATATGCAGTCTTATTTTCTGTTTCACTAACATTGATATTTCTACGGATTATTACTTACCTACTGTTTCAGATACGTATAAAAATAAAAAAAAACACGTTTCTATGGCAACGTTAGAAGTGAAACTTCATTGTTATTTGTATTAGGTTAATATATTAATAATATCTTTAAATATTACATTCTGGCAAAAATATGATTCAAGCGAATATCACACAAAGAGGAAGGAATAATATTTTATCTCTTCCTTTCTACATAGCTGGATTTTTACACATACCGCATATATTATGTGCTCTAAGGGACGAACCCGAGCGAAGCAAGAATGAGTCGCTAGTTATAAATATTTTGCATATTTGAAAACAAATTAGTAAAAATAGTAATCTTTGAAGATAGCAACGGAAAGAGCATCATATATATCATTTTTCAGACAACAGCGGTTACTATGACAACCTAATGCAAACGGTTACTATGACAACCGTGACGGTTTTTCGTGACGAAACCGTGAAATTTACTAAGGCATGGAAAGAATGAATCATGAAAGAAGTTTCATTTCAAAGAATAATACATGATGAATAACAAATGATAAAGTATTGATTTTATTTTTGTCATTTTTTGACTAACCTTACTTTTGGCTATCACACACACTAATGCAAAGCTGAGCTTAAGGCACGAGGACTATACTATCTGAAAAGAATTATTTAAAACATGAAATAAATGGATGAATAATAAATAAATGGATGAATAATAATAGGAAAAAAGGTTTAAAAACGAGTTTCGTTTAATAAAAAACCTTGTAAATAAAAGTAGTAATTATTTATTTAGTCAACACAGTGTTTACAGTCGATATAAACGATATCGTTACTTGTTAGTCACAAGGCGCCCGCACGTCTCGAACAATACAAAACTTTGTTTCAATATTATAAAAATAGCTTTGCGTTTTTATATTAAGTTAAATGCTACACTTACGTTTTATTATTGCATTAGAAAGTACGAGCAAAGCAAATGATCTCACTGCCACTATATATTGCAGATTCTTATCTTCCGACAGGTTTATTTTTTTTATTTATTAATCGAAAGCCGTCAGCGCAAAAATGCTTAACTTGTTTTTTTTTTTTTATAATTTATTAATAAAAAAAAATATCTTCACATGCATAAACAATCAAAGAAATGATTAATTATAAATATTTTGGCTGTAGAAAAAATGTGCAACTAAAATTTGTAAGAAAAAGTACCTATTAATTTCAAAATAACAGAACGAGTTAGATCATTTTTGCACTGATGTCGAGATATACATTTGTTTTCGATATTATGCAAATTTAGAAAAGTCATACGGTTCAAGTACCTTCATAGTTCATACAACATAATATATGGTTAAACAACTTCAGTTCTACCGAGAACAAGATTCTGCACGATGCGGTGGTTCTTATTTGAAAGCTTTCGAAAATAATTTGTGCAATCGGTAAATTAATTCTTAAAACTTGACTTGTAGTGTTGTAATATTTTGCCTTTGAAACTTTGTATGGACAGTCGCTGTCTATTACCATAAAGTAATTGAAAGTGATAAGAAAATTTAAATTCATTGTTAAATTGCATCAATAGAAAGCTAAAAAGCCCAATACACCATGAATTTAATAAAAAAAAAATTAGATAAAGAAAGATACGGTAAAGTTACAGTTTGCGCAAAACTTAAATGCGCTTGAAAAAAGATTATGAAGAAGAATAACTTTGAAAATAGCACAGATACAGAATATCGAGTACAAAAATTTTACTATTATATTTTTAATATTAATTCTTAATACTTTATATAATATATATACCCTCCAATATATTATAGATTTAAAACCTCAAATACTAGTGGTGTCATGCACATTAACTTGTGGCTAACTTCATATACGTATTTAAGTATTGCGCGAGCCATATACATACAGTTGACTGTCCAGTGTTCAAATGCTTAAAATTAAAAACTAACTGCTTTTTACAACATATTATCTGTATATTAAATATGTACGATAAATAAATACGTGCATAATAAAGATAAGCTAATTATTATGAAGCTTTCCCAGCATAAAAGTACTAATAAGATATTTATAAATTATAAAACAAAATATTGGCACAACATACATAGAAACAAATATACTTATAGTTAGAAGTTCCCGGAATTATTGCTTAGCTCTGTTGGTGCTTTTTCGTGATTTAGTAGCGAATACTTTTAATAAGCGTTTATAATTAATAAAATGAAGTATTCAAAATTAATTTAGCAGAAAAAACAGCGTCAAAATCGTTGTAAGCTAAGGTTATGTAAGTTTTCAACTGTCTATATTAATTATCACAATATTATTTAGACATAACGTTATTCTACGAAATAATGGATCATTTCTGATCAATATTGATTGCTTATTCTAATGATTATAAAGTCAAACCCATCGATCAAAAAAGTACTTGATACACAATCCCATGGAAAAGTTCTCTTAAAACTGTCACCAATTGTGTTTAGGTAATTATTCTAGTTGAAATAAATATACAACAATGTAAATTGAACCTTAAATGCAATGCTTAAAGTTGTTTTCACAATTGAAAGCGCGCTCAAATGTTCAAATGAGCGCTCAATTGATGAGGACATTTTTTGACGCTGATTGTGTACCTAGTAATTTTTGGATCGATGGTTAAACCAATCCAATTTACAGCCAAGCTGTCATTTCGAATTCCGGAAACATTGAATAACTGCGCCCCTTAATAATAAGTATACAAGATTAATTGAATTAAGTCAATATTATTACACGATTATGTACACATATACAAGAATGATTATGTCAAATTATTTAAAAAGTAGTAATAATAATTAAACAGTTTTACCAAAGCCAATACCAGACGTGTGCGAAAATATTTGTGCGCGTTTCGTCCAAAAAAAAAATACGAGGTCATGTAAGTAGAAAGTGTCATTAAATGAGTACTATTTCTTTCCTAATAAATCGACCTATTGTGCGTACTGCGTTATGACTCTTAATGGGTGAATAATATATATACAAATGGATCCTTATTCCCCTTGGTCACGCCATCACGCGTGAACGGCTGGACCGATTTCACTAATTCTTTTTTCGTTGTGTTTGTTATTGTCAGAAGAAGGTTCTTACATTAAAAAAATTAAGAAAATTGCCTAGGAACTTAGAAAATGGGGATGAAAGTTTGTATTGGGAAGCGAGCTAGGGACGAACCCGAGCGAAGCAAGGATGAGTTTTATAAGTAAGTCCTCAGTTCAGGCACCGTAAAATACTCGCAGTACAAATATATATGCGAATATATGTATGCACCGTAATGTTTTTACCCCCTCCTTAGTCCATACGCTATACACGTCGCTAAGAACAAATATATCATGGTAAGATTCAAATTTCAAAATCTGCTGTTATGAACGCTCAAACTACGACACACGACTGGGACCGACTTTGGAAGATTATACTTAAAAATATACTAAACATATTTAAATAATCTGTGAAAATTTTAATCTAATGTGTAATACAGTTAGAATCAACAATAGTTAACGTGTAAGGTGAGGTAACATAGCCAGGGCTGGCAACATTCGATACTTTAAGCGTCTATTGATGTTGAGTGATATCGATATAGAATCGAGTTGTGATGATGTATACAAAAAATCGATACTTAAAACAGTAAACGAGCTAAAAAATAGGTCGGTAAACATTTTCGAGTCGTAATTATTTGATATCGAAATTATCTTATAAAATCGGAAAATTTTTTTAAAAATTTTTAGATTTCTGATCAAACGATCTCATCTTCTATTTAAATTTAATGAAAATATTTCTGACTATTACTTATAAGTACTACTGAAACAACTATTATTAAGTATTTTTTGAGAGCGTATATTTGACTAGACATCGGCGTGCGGAATACAGGATGATATATATAAAGAAAAAAGTTTTTAAGTTTATTTTTATATTAAAAATTTAAATATATCGCTTTTTAAGTCCACATGATATTTGATATCAATATCAGAATAAATAAATTAAATAATAATTATTAAAAAATATGACATACATATCTGGGTTCATACATAAATTATAAATATGTTTAACAACTATATTAATAATGTAATTAAAAAAATCGCTCTGATGTCTGGTCATAATTAAAAATACAAGAGAAATTGTAATAACATTAAGTATAATACTCATGTGAGGTGAATGATTATTAAATTTAACAGCTAATAGGCACATACTTTTGTTTCCTTCTCTAGATATATCAGAAACAATATATAATTACGTGACTTTCTAATATATTTAGAGTGGAATGATTTTTTTGTCCTTTACTTATTTCTCTAACAGTTCACTTCACATTTTCCTAGAGTTGATTAAATGTTTCGAACAAATCGTTCATTAGCGTATAGGCCGAGTGAGTGCGAACAATCCAAATCAATTCTTTTTTAATAAAGAATTTGTTACAACTTAAAAAAAAAAACATTTTTGTAACAAATTTACCTAAATAATTTAAATATTACATCGCATTAAAGTAATAAATTTGAACAGAAAACAATGTAGATTATTAATTTATATTCAATTATTGTTTCACATAGAGTTTCATAATATTCTATATGGATTATCCACACTCTCGTTTCTTGATTAGAATACATTTTAATTTGATAAAATGGATGATACACATTCTCGCTCGTTATTGTTGTTGCACACTCTCGCTAGTCCCACTCGAAGTCGCTAGCTTCATTGTCACTGTCCTCCGACTCGGAGGAGGACTGTATGGCGCGGGCGCGCTCCCGCAGGGCCTTCGCCAGGGCGCCGGCGAGGCCGTGCACCTCGGGCCCGGGGGCCTCGTCGCCGCCCGAGCTGCTTGAACGACGCACCTGTAATTTAGTTGTGGATGTTTATTTATTCATTTATATAAAGATGTTACAGATACAAAATTAAGCAGATGGCGGTGTTATAACTCAAGAGTCTCAAATTAATATGTCGCGTTTGAATACATTCTTGCGTAAATTATGCACTTGTTAAGATTAGTCAGGACGATAGGTATTAAGTTTTTAAACACGCTGATTTCTTATTACGTGGGATTTCTTTGTTTTATATTAGTTTTTTGATTTTTTTGTTTTATATTGTTTTATATTAGTATTTTTCTCATATAAATATTTAGTATAATCATAACTTTTTCTTCAAAATACGAGCCATCTTTTTAAATTTAATTAATTTATTAGTTTGACCTTGCACAAATGAAACAAACATTCTTTCCCATTTATACAATTATTAGAGACTAGAGACTCACCCTCACTTCGCTTCGGGTTCATCTCTAGAAAAAAGAAATCTATCCCACGGGAACCGTACATTTTTCTGGGATGATATATAGCCTATAGCCTTCCTCAGTTAACGGGCTATCTAATGCAAAAAAAAAATTTAAATCGGATTAGTAGTTCCTGAGATTAGCGCGTTCAACCAAACAAACAAACTCTTCAGCTTCATAATATTAGTATAGATTATATTGTACTTACGGCTCGCAAATTAATTCCTTGACGTATTTCACTAAGCAAGTTGCTTCTGTTATCCTCGTTCAGTGAATTCTTAGACCCGACGTCAACATGCTGGAAAAATTAATGAATACATGAAGTTATTATTATTATTATTCACTCTTCAAATTTACCTCAAAATATCTAATGAAATATCAATGTAAAAATATATATTTAAATGTTGAATATATTTACACAAAATTTATAACCCACTAGAGAAAGAAAAACAAAAATAAATATATCCAACGGAAATTATATTTTTTTCCGGGATAAAAGTAACCTATGGGCTATTCCAGACTATAATCTATCTCTGTGTTCTGGCGTGTTTAAGTAACAAACATCCATCCATTGAAGCTTTCGCATTTATAATATTAATAATGAGCTTTTTCAATCTAAAAAAGTCTAATATAAATAAATATTTAATAATAAAATACCGACTTTATCACACGACATATGCACAAACACAGACACAACATAAAAAAAATAAGGAGTGCGTGTATGAATATGTACACGCACTAGAAGTAAAATTTCTGTAGGTTATCGGTACTCTTTATGAAATATGATTTATATTTTAAATAATTAGGATAGGTGAGATACTAAATATAATGCATATAATATTATATATCATCTGTCGGACAAAAACAACGGTTAGCATGGCAACAAACATATATATGTACGTATATGTTTCCGTAACGCATTCACCAGCTTACCTCCCAAGTCAAGCGTACGTAAAGAAGTTTTACTTCAAAAATATAGAAGGGTTATTTGTTATTTTTTTGCTGTCCTTACTAACCTTCAACGCCTTATTCCCGCTGCGTATACTCTCCATGAGCGCCGCCCTCGCGTCGCCGGGCGGCGCGCCGTCGCCCGCCGGCAGCGGCGGCGGCGGCGGCGCGGGCGGCGCCGGCGCCGGCGCGGGCGGCGGCGGCGGCGGCGGCGCCGGCGCGGGCGGCGGCGGCGGCGGCATGGACGGCGGCGCTGCTGACGGAGCTGAGATTCAATAGCCATTGTTAAATTGTTGTTAATTATTATTTTGTTATCAATACTTCAAATACTTAACAACCAACAAAACGGGACTTTTTTGAAAAAATAAATAAAAAAACAGTTTTAATTAAAATATGTTACTTAGAAAAATAAACCTCATGACCACCAGAGGCGAACATTAGTGTTAATAAATACCTATGTTATTGAGTTAAGTAAAAACAAAGTCATACCTGGTACAGTAAAATAAAGTTTTAAATAACAAATAGAATGAGACCAAACTCTGCATTTTAATTCAAACAAAAATTTCAATAAAATTTAATTGATATAAATTGTACATATTTTTGATATACTAATATAAACAGAGTGTCACAGAACTAATCATGAAACCATATAATGCTTTAAAATAGTAAACAATATTTTATGATAAAATAGATATAGATAATATGAATTAGATGTATATAAGATATACTTTATTGTGATGTCATTTTTTTATTTTATTTTTTTTTTTATTTATTTTTTACAAAAAGATTTAACAAAGAACTATATCTCGCCAAGCTGTAATGCTTAACGCTTGTTGTAGGTCCAGATCCTACAGTAAATTACTCATATTTTATCAGACCTTACTGCGAATATCCCTTTTTAACTGGTTAATACCTTATCTTTAGTGTGCCTTTTCCATTCTACACGACATTGGCGAAGTAACCTGTACCCAATTGGCACGCCTAAAAGCCACATACAAAAAAAAAATGAATAGGGAGTATGCGTGTTTTTTTATACGATAGCTTAACATCATTATATAATTGAAAAAAAAATATCCAGCTCCAAAAAAGTAAAATTTTGTATAAAATTAAAAAAAGTTTCATACAGATATGGATACTTAAAACGCCCACCATTTTGGCGCGCTTGGTGTGACGTCATAGTGTATGACAACATTGCAATCAACGAATGAACACGTCTAGATTGTTAGTAACAATCGCAAACACCAAACAACAGCACTGTTATAATAAGCTCTGACGTCACATTCGGTCTGACCAATGGCGTTGAGTTCAACTAATTTGAATTTCCCATCTATGTTTGCACTTTTCAATAACTAAGTTCTTGATCAAAAAGAAATCACATTAAAAAATATCGATATAGGCTTAATTAAAATGCAATAACATTTATAAAAAAAATAAAGAGTGCGTGTATGAATGTGTACACGCGCAAGAAGTAAAACTTCTGTAGGTTATCGGTACTCTTTATGAAATTCAATTTATATTTTAAATAATTAGGATAGATGAGACACTAAAAAAATAATTAAATAACGCATATTAGGTGCATATTACAATCATATATTTATAGAATATCATTTAAAGAAAGAATATAATGTTACATATCATTTGTCAGACAATAACAACGGTTACCATGGCAACAAACGTTCGCCTCGCCCGGAACGTTACACTTTTCGTTACCCAAGTTAAGCGTGCGTAAAGAAGTTTTACTTCAAAAAAAAATTCACCTTATTTAAATCACATGCATAAGCTGAAAAGTTTGTTTGTTTGTTTGGTTGAACGCGCTAATCTCAGAAACTACTGATCCAATTTGAAAAATTATTTTTGCATTTGATAGCCCGTTAACTGAGGAAGGCTATAGGCTATATATCATCCCGGAAAAGTGTACGGGTCCCGTGGGATAGATTTGTTTTTGTCTAGGGACGAACCCAAAGCGAAGCGAGGGTGAGTCGCTAGTTAAAGATATATTTACTAGTAGTTGGATATGACTTACGTTGCATGGGGCGTGGCGGCGGCGGGTTGCGGGGCGCGGCGGGCGCGGCCAGCGCGGCGGGCGGCGGCGGCGGCGGCGGCACGCAGCGCGCGGGCGGCCGCGGCGGCGCGCGCGACGCTGGCCAGACAGATATTGTTATATTTTTATTTCATTTATTTAAGGTCTACCAACAGTTTTACAATTAGTTAATACAAGTACTATAATTAATATCATAGATAACATTGGTAAATTGTAAATTTATGTTAAGGTAACACAACATGCTTCAGAAATAGTATACCAAAGAAGAAGACAGAAATAAAACATTAAATGTGATCATTTGCTATTTGTAAAAGTTGATACAAAAATATCTTTACATGTGTGCATTTTTAACAGACTTCATTTCTTTTTTTTTTTTAATTCAACACACACACATATTAATAGCACATGCAATATTTCTTACATCTTTTAAAAATCTTATTTTAATAAGTTAATTGTATTTTTTTATTTGTTCATTAAATTAAGTATAAGTCTAATAATTCTCTTCTGAAAATCCTTACAAACTACTGAGAGATATACTCTTGGCGGAAATAAAAATGGGCTAGCTAAAGTGCCTTGACTTTCAAACAACCAATTACGTACTAATATTATAAAATAATATCCAATACAACAAATTGCCATATTTAATAAATCACGGGACTCGAACCTAAAACCACGGAAACAGCAGCCATATATGTTAGCCACTAGATTGACGAGACAGAGGAAATACTAACTCGCATCACTTGGGTGCGTCCCTAGTGAAGCTTAATAATTATTATGATAAAAAAATAAAAATATTTATTGCGAGAAAACATTAGGAGATGGATGTATGCTATTAGGGACTTTTTTGGACCTACAATTTTCTAGTACATTTTTTTAATGTAATGTTAATATCTATGTAGCTTAAGGTTCAAAGTTAGCCATGTAAATATCTTAGGACGATTCGACAGAACCAATTATTGTGTTTTCTCGGGTGATGAAAAATTTTTCTGTAGTAAAAGGTATTCTAAATGTTGACCCGAGTTATAAGTCATCACTACACAAAATTTAGTTGAAATCGGTTCAGTACTGTTTGCGTGAAATGCACACAGACAAACAGACAAAAATTTCAATAACTATTGCTTTTCTCTATTCTGTACACAACACATAACAATCATAGTTTATAAAAAAATATTTTACGTACAGATTTCGCTTTGTTATTATTTTATTATATGAATAGGCAGTGGTAGCCCAGTGGTAACGCACTCGCTTGGGAAACCGAGTGAAGTGGGTTCAAATCCCGGGTCTCGGACCTCTGATATTTTCATGTGCGAATCATTTCCAACATGATTACCACTTGTCTTACGGTGAAGGAAAACATCGTGAGGAAACCTGCATGTCTGAGAGAACCTAACAAGTTTCCGAAAGACATGCTCAGTCCGCCCGCACTTGGCCAGCGTGGTGGACTATGGCCTGATCCCCCTCGTATTGAAGGGAGGCCCGCGCCCAGCAGTGGGACGTTAAAAAGGGCTGAATACAATACAATAGATAAATGTGTAGCTTACGAGGTGCGGGCTGGTGGTGCGAGAGCGGCGCGCGCGCGGGCACGGGCGGCGCCGGCCCGCGGGAGATCTCTGAAATTTTTACATAAGAGTACTTAAAAATTGCCTTTTCATTTAAACATAGACAGAAAGAACATTTAATATCATATTTTTGTTAGCCAAGAGATTTATTTCCGAGACACTAATGAAAGTTACTATATTAACTCACACATCACCAACTTCGAAGTCAGGTTTCAACCCTATTAATTAAAAAATTAACTAATTAAAAAAAAACTCTACTATTTTAAAAACATATATAAAACTACTTTAATAGGCAAATAAATCTATTAAAACAAAACAGATTTATTTTACACAGATACACTTAAATATAGCAAACTAGTTACGTTTTAACGTTTAGTATAGATTTCTCAGAGATGAGATATTTTCCCGCAGTAAAAAGTATCCTATATATAGACCCGTTAACCGGTTATCATCATACAAAATTTCATCAAAATCTGTCCAGCGGTTTTCTCGTGATGCATTCCCAGACAGGTAGACGAAAGTTCTAAGAACTGTATTCGGTCTCTGTATCGATAATAATGTACAGATTCGACTCAGTTAGAATACAAAGTGTTTTTACTTTTGTTTTTGTTTTTATTCAATTTTTTGTTTTTTTTTTATCTAAAAAATACGATATAACAAAAAAGAACTCCGAGCGAAGCTCGGTCGCCCAGGTACTTTTATTTATAACGTCAAATATTCGCGTCAATCTAAAGTATTTTTAAATACAAATCCAAACTAACCAGTGGGTTTGGTATCATGCAGCTCCTCCTTGACGGCCTCGGCGCCGCCGTGCGATATGATGAAGTCATATATGAAGTCGCGAGTCGCCTGGTCGCGGAGCTGGTTCTCCGTGATGCCCGCTTTGCTGAGGAACGGCTTCATTATGTCCTCGGGCAGATTGTCCACGTCCACGTTGGCAACGTCGAAACCTGATCGGAAAATAATCAATCTTATAATGTTATTAGTCCACAAAAAGAGTTTTTTTAATACATTTACGTATACAATTAAAAAAAAAAAAAAAAACCGACTTCCAGGCACTGAAAAGTCAAAAATAACTAAACGGGGGTTTTCATTTATAATAGATACTTAATCAGATATTTTCGAAGTCGGTGTGCTTTGATTTGTATTGGCTGGCACCGACTTCGAAATATCTGATTAAGTATCTATTATAAATGAAAACCCCCGTTTAGTTATTTTTGACTTTTCAGTGCCTGGAAGTCGGTTTTTATTTTTTTTTAAAAAAGTTATTATTTTTCCATTTTTAGTGTAGACGTATCATCAATACAAATTAATCAAGCCCAAACACCAGGTAATTGCTGTAAATCGTTGAGGAGTTCCCTCGACTATCTTTCGGATGCATCATCAGATCGACTCCAAACCTTCATTAAATAGTAGTGCTTTAAAATACCTAATGAAAATGTTATCAAACGCACTAGTCGCCGCTACAATTTTCGAAAGTTCCCCTCGATTTCTCTGGGATCCCATCATCAGATCCTGGTTTCCTTATCATGGTACCACTCTTGGGATATCTCCTTTCCAACAAAAAAAGAATTATCAAAATCGATTCATAAACGACGAAAAAATGCCCGAACAAACATAAAAAAAATATATATACGGTCGAATTGAGAACCTCCTCCTTTTTTTGGAAGTTAGTTAAAAATAGCATTCAATAAAATTCAAGCGTCAAAATTGTCAAATAGCCCATTTCTACGTTTCATATTTTTGAACAACGGAACCTCCAAAATTTTATGTTTTTTATGAGAGAGACAATTGTATAAAGTATTAAGCCTTTATCATAAACATTTTATCTATAAGGCTGGCAAAATTACCTTTGATCGCGTCCCATCCCAAATGGTGGACATGTTTGAAATCCAGCGGCACACCGATATCAGCTTTCGTCAACTTCCGTAGTTTAGGTTTAGGCTTCTTCCCGGAACTCTTCAAAGAATAATCTGTAAAAATCAAGTAGGTATGTAAATTGTAAACGTCATGCATGTATTTAATAGTAATAATATTGTTCTTCATACATTTTACAGATTACTGATCTGAAATCATAACATATAAATTTTACTTAGACTTGGGTATATATTTAAATATTTCTTCATTTAGTGATCGTTCCGCTCTGTCTTTAAAATCCTTGTCCGAGCACAATGATGTAATAAAAATCTTAAAATCTATTATTTTCCCTTAACATATAACGGCACCATTAGACTAGTCTTCGCTACTAAACTCTCTCTTAAAATTTGTCTCGAACAATCCACAAATGTAAGAGAGAGACGATGATATTTAACACTAACTTGTTAACTGTCATTAGTATGCTGTCTCTATCTATCCGTGAAAGAGAGAGCGAGACAATAACAAGACAGATACTCTGTCTCTATCTATCCATTAGTGAATAAATATGTTGGGAATTGGGACATTAACACACAGCACCATCTAGTTCCACGGTAAGTTACGAGGCTTGTGTTATGGATACCAGATAGTTGATACACTACACATAATATATAACTTTTAAATACATACATATTATAAATATAAACACCCATGGCTGGAGTACAAACATTCGTGCTCATCACACAAATGAATCCCAGCGGGACACGAACCCGCGACCGCTGGCACAGCAAGCAGGGTCACTACAAACTGGGCTAAATGTGTAATGTATGAAAGAGAGAGACAACATAATAAACTCACTCGACAAGGTATTAGACTTGTTCGTCTGCGGCACCGACAGCGGCGAAGGCACGGGCGCGGGTGTGACCGGCGCGGGGGGCAGGGACGGCACCGGGCTCGCTCCATTCACCCGCCCTGAGCTGTTTGACAGGGAGCTGTGGGATGATACACTGTTCGCCCGGGCCGCGAGCATCGAACGTCGTTTTCGTTCTGAAATAATAAATTAATATATAATACTCAAAAAACCGGCCAAGTGTGAGTCGGACTCGCGAACGAAGGGTACTGTCTAACTATCACGGTTCATTAGATAAAGCTTGGTGACAGACGGACAGACAGACAAACGGACGGACAGTGAAGTCCTAGTAATATAATACAAAACTCCTAGTAATAAAATACAAACAGAGGCATAAAATAAAAAAATAAAATTTTACAGTGCTTCAATCCTGCGCCTGCCTAAAAAAAGTTGAAATTAATTCTAGTTAAATAATATCTGGTTAAATAAACATATAATTTGAATACTGCATCAATTTTTTTTCATAAATTACTTAGTACAAGTTTTATTTATAATTTCTTTATTTATTATTTAATTAATTCATTTATTTCTCATAACTAATCGCATAATTTAACCGAAAGAAAGAAAAAAAAAAACATTAATTCCTCAAACAAAAGAATCTACTTACATAAAATTCACTGACTGAAAAACATTATTTTTATGTCCATAACATTTTAAAATTTTAATACCTGCTATTGTTATTTTAAAGATAAAGTGTCATTTGTCATTTTCAGAAGCAAATTTAATATGCATCGTTTTCTAATAGATGACATATATATATATATATAGAAAAATATTTGAGCGCATTTGTTTGTACACAAATGTATTGTTGTTGGTACTAGCACTCGCATTATTCAGATCGTAGCTTTAGTATCGGCCAACACAATACCAATAACAATAAACACATAGTTGACGAGTGATTAAATCAAATTATAAGATTACCTATATTTTTTAAGACTTGCTTTGCGATTATTTCTCTTTTATAAAAAAACTAGCGACCCACCCTCGTCCCGCTCGGGTTTGTCCCTTCGTCGTTACGTTTTAAGGTTTAATATAGATTTATCAGAGATGAGATATTTTCCCGTAATTAAAAGTATCACATATGTTATATGATAACCAGCTATCATCATACCAAATTTCATCAAAATCTCTCCAGTGGTTTTCTCGTGATGCGTACCCAGACAAACAGACAGACAAAAAACCTTAAAAACTATAGATTCGGCCTGGTATCGATAATAATTAATAATGACTATTTCAATAAGATTTTCCGAAAAATATTTAATGTACAGATATGGCTTAGAATTTTATTATATGTATAGATTACTTACAGTTACGCTAATAATGTGACTAACACTTTGAATAGCAAAATTTAAATAAAATGAACAAATTAAAATGTACTACTAAAATTTTATCTCAAACCAAAGACTTTTCTAACGTATTTACACCATGATATACGGTGCTCATATCATTAATCAGAGATTGTTTAAATATTTACATCGACCACAGAATATACCTACATAATAGCCTTGGTAACCTAATGTAAGTTTAAATTTAAATAACACCAGAGCTATCTATACATATAATAAAACTAGCGACTCACCCTCGCTTCGCTTCGGGTTCGTCCCTAGACAAAAACAAATCTATCCCACGGGAACTGTACATTTTTCCGGGATGATATATAACCTATAGCCTTCCTCAGTTAACGGGCTATCTAATGCAAAAAGAATTTTTCAAATCGGATTAGTAGTTTCTGAGATTAGCGCGTTCAACCAAACAAACAAACAAACAAACAAACAAACAAACAAACACTTCAGCTTTATAATATTAGTATAGATTGTAACTAAACCAAATCTGTACATTAAATATTTTTTGGAAAATCTTATTGAAATAGACATTATTATTTATGCAGAGGCCGAATATATAATAGTTTTTAGAATTTTTGCCTGTCTGTCTGTGACCGCATCACGCAATAACTACTGGAGAAATTTTGATGAAATATGGTATAATGATAACTGGTTATCCTGGTCAACATATAGGATACTTTTTACTGCGGGAAAATATCTCATCTCTGAGAAATCTATACTAAACCTTAAAACGTAAGTAGGGACGAACCCGGGCAGAGCGAGGGGGAGTCGCTAGTACTTTACTAAAATGTTTGTTATAGGCCTCTATCTAATAAAACAAAACCAGTTCAGGCAACGCAAATAGCGTAATTATCACTTAACACTAAAAGTAATTACTGACATTTGATATGAACAATAATGTCTGATACTTTTGTATCGTTTTACCTAAATATCAAAAATATTGGTTTGTGGTTTGGAATAACTATTATACGAGCTGACTTTCCCAACCCAATTTATATAATATGATACTAATAATCTGAAAATTTCCAAGTGACATCGATTTCAGATACTCCTAGCGATTCACCCTCGGTCTGCTCGGGTTCGTCCCTACTTACGTTTTCACGTTTAGTATAGATTTCTACGAGATGAGATGTTTTCCCGCAGTAAAAAGTATTCTATATGTTTGCCCGGATAACCAGCTTTCATCAAAATCATCATACCAACTTTCATCAAAATCTGTCCAGTGGTTTTTTCGTGATGCCGTCACAGACAGACATACATCTCTCTCTCTATCGATAATAATGACTATTTCAATAAGAATTTCCAAAAAAAATATTACATGAACAGGTGCGACTCAGTTAAAATTTTATTATAGGTATAGATTAGAATTTTTAGTCACTAAAGTTAGTCAATATCATCATGTACTGTCTTAAGTCCGATATGACGTATACAGTAGGTACGTATACACTATATAGAACGTACAAATGTAAATAAAACTTAATATTTCCCTGTCATTTACCTATTGAGTAATTCAACACGGGGAAGTGGTTTGTTAGTAAAAATAAATAAGTTATTTCCTTAATAATATTTACGGTGAACGCGTAAGCATAAATATATGTAATCAGTTACCTTCACGTCTATGTTTTCGTAATTCAATTTTTTCTATAAGTATATTTCTGAGTACTCTAGCTTCATCTTCGTTTGCGAAGTTAAATGCGGTCATGTAGTCCTGCAAGTAAAGTTAAAAATATTTTAACAGTATAGAAATTTTTACTTCACCATAGGCCTTAATGCCAACCCGCACTTGGCCAGCGTGGTGGACTATGGCCTGATCCTCCTCGCATTGAAGGGAGGCCCGTGTCCAGCAGTGGGACGTTAAAAAGGGCTGAAATCATAGGCCTTAAATTGACTTGTAAAGTAAATATTACTCAAGCGAAAAATTTAGGAAATGTGGATAGTATAAAAAAGTGTGTGACTTTTGTGAGCTCCTTTTATCCAATAAAAATCATTTCTTTTTAACCGACTTAAAAAAGGAGGAGGTTCTCAATTCGATTGGTATTTTTTTTTTATGTACGTACACCAATTACGCTGAGATTTATGATCTGATTTACGTCATTCTTCTTTAGTTTGATGCAGAATAGTTGTCATTTGGTCCCATTAAATTTAACATACTTTGGCCCAGTAGTTTTCATTTTGTTGGATTTGACAAGCCCAATACGTTAGAATCGGATTAGAGAGCCAGAATTTTTTTTACTTTTTATTACAATCGGATTTTAGAGCCAGATTTTTTTTTTTACTTTTATGTGTTTTTTTGAAGTCGGTTTTTATTTTTTCTTATAAAGTTTTTATCTAAAAATGAAATTCTCAATTGAAATTTAGCGAGGATAAAAATGATACTTTTCTCTAGAAGATAGCGTAGCATAATTATAATTAAAAAAATATGATTTGAACTCATTGAATACTTTGTAAAAAAACCATAGACTAAAACCTTTATGCGCGGTGCAAAAATTATAAAAAAAAAACTTACCTCTGCCTCAAACGTGTGAAGATACGGCTTTGGACTCTTATAATCAATTTGCAAGTACACTTCATGTTCCCATATCAGTGTCTTGCGGTATAAGCAGTAAATACGGAAGAAATAAGACCGTTTGCTGTTGTCCTTGATTAGACATAGCACTCCAGTGTCTTTCTTCTTCCATTCTGAGTGAGCTGGCCCTTCTGTTGTGAATAGTTGAACTACCGCCGTTGCTAGGCTCTGAAAAATAAATAATAAATAAATATGTTGGGACATTAACACAGCACCATCCAGTACCATGGTAAGCTACGAGGCCTGTGTTGTGGATACGAGATAGTTGATACACTACACATATATAACTTTAAATACATACATATTTTAAAATATAAACGCCCATGACTGGAGTACTAACATTCGTGCTCATCACACAAATGGATGCCCCCAGCGGGACTCGAACCCGCGACCTCTGGCACAGCAAGTAGGTTCTGTACAAACTGAGCCAAACATGTCGTCATGAAAAAAATTGACATATGTATTCGCGTATATTGTGGTATGGCATTATCAAATAAAATTGTAACGAATAGATACTAGCAGTTCAGAACTCTCAATTTCACATGTTAAACGTATCTCACTATAAGAGATTTCAAATATGCAAAATAACTTCTAGATATACTAGTGTCCGACCGAAACAGGATTTGCAACCGAAACCGAAACATATTTAAACATGTTAAATTTTTTATTTACCTATATGTTAAGTATGTTAAAATTTATATGTTAAGTAGTTACCTAGCGACTACACCTCATCCGAACGAAGGCACGGCCGATGGTTCGGCTTGTTTTTGACCGAAACCGAGATTATGGTCGAAACTGGATTTTTTGCCGAAATCGGCTGGAACCGAAGCCGAATCTTCGGTCGGTCACTAATAGTAAGCCGTTTGTAAGTGCATTTCAATAATGGGGAAATCTTCACTATCTCTAATATGTATGCTTAATTTTTTCACTGCTATGGCACTGGTATGCTAAGCCAACAAAGCCAGTGGAAAGTACTAGTCAATTAATATTGAAAAAGAAAAGCAAACTATGCATTTCAAATCCACGTTATATTTATAAGAGACATGCTATATTGAGGATGCAACGGACATCCGGCCGCTTTGCAGTATTCTGCTGGAATCATAATTAGTTTTGTCGTTGATCCTTTGTTTTGCATGTAAATTCGAATTATAGGAAACTTGTGTTTAGAAGTCAATCTATACTAATATTATAAATGTGAAAGTTTATGAGTATTTGTTACTCTTTCACGCCAAAACGGCTAAACGGATCTGGATGAAATTTGGCACAGAAATAGATTATAATCTGGAACATAGACTACTCTAACACATAGACTAGGTACTTTTCATCCCGGAAAAATGGTTCCCGTGGGATAGGTATTTTTTTGTTTTCCTAGAGACGAACCCGAGCGAAGTGAGGGTGAGTCGCTAGTGTAGTATGTAGTAAAGTATAAATTTCTATACTTATAAATAACATTAAGAGTTTTGTACTTTTAAAATAACTGCTCGTCATTGACTCCATATGGCTATTTTCTCACGAGCTGGTACGCGTTAATCGATGAAATAAATAAATTGCAGTGGCGGACTAAGCCCGTGAGAGGCCCGGCCCGCCAAAGCTGAATGAGGCTTCTAGTTTAAGAAGTTGATGTAATTTTACAAGTTTTTTATTCAGTTCACATTTTTGTGTACAAATAAGTGTTTATGTTTATTTAGTTAAAATGTTACAATTGAAATTATTTAGATAAGATTTAAATAAACATATAAGTATAATATAATTACTATCTATAAGTATTAATTATCTATACAGATAAATAAAATTGGAGTGTCTGTTTGTAATATTAAAATAATCGCTTTTTACTAAATGCATATGGATGTATACACGGTACATATACGGAAAAAAACATTTTTTTAAATTTTTGTCTGTCTGTTTGTTTGTTTGTTCCGGCTAATCTCCAAAACGGCTGGATCGATTTTGACGGGATTTTCACTGGCAGATATCTGATGTTATAGGGAGTAACTCAGGCTATTTTTATTTTAGAAAAAGAATTGGGGTTCCGCGAAAAAAATTTAAAACCCATGAAATTGTGAATAAAATCCGCGTACGGCGTATGCATCCGACCCAAGCGAAGGTAAATCGCTATATAATTTAAATGAATATCTTAGGGGTAGCAAGTTACTATTTATGTATAAACATAGCTAACTGCGAAAACGTACCTAGGGACGAACGCGAGCGAAACGAGCGTGAGTCGCTAGTTATCTATAATGATAAGATAACCTTCAGCAAAGGGCCGAGGAAAGTAAAACAAAAATTGGAAAGGCATTACATCAGTGAAACTAGAAATAAAACTGTATAGATATTAGAAAGATTAGCAGTAGTAGTAATTTTATTTTAAAAGTTGTAAATTATCAGTACAGGCTGTATTTATTTATTCGCATTTTATCTGTATGGGATGATAACCTTCCAACTCCAGACCACCTCTTAGATAGGCACTAAGCATATTTTTAAAGCTTATTTAGGATTTGAACAAGGGAACATGAAGGCGTTTGGAGGCCCCCGAGGATCAGAGGCCCGGGGCGAGCCGCCTCTTCTGCCCCGCGAAATTGTTTTCCTAAATTGATAGTAGAGTTTCAATATAAAAAGAAGAAATAAACATGAGAGAAATAACAATAACCAATATGGTAAGATCGGTTAGAGAAAAAATCAATTATTCAGTTTGCCTTGGGATAGACTAATTGGGAGTTGTATTGACTATATTTAAGAATAAATTGTAAAACATTTACTGTTATTACTTTAAAGAATGTCAAGGTTTCCTACTGTGAAAGTATGTACATACTAAAAAAATATAAACATGTTTGAAGTTGTCTGTATGCTTCTTTAAGAACCTATATTTAAAGTCTATCTTAAATAAACAGTCAGATTAATTTAAAGAATATTACAAGACTATAAGAATATTATATAATAAAGCATGTAAGTAATCAAATTATTCTCTAAAATTCACACAAGTCCTGGTTCTTAAGTGAAGTAGAAGAAGTAACTAGAAGAAGACTAATATTCCACCATAATAACTAATACCTTTGTATACTCAGATTGATGTACCTGTGCCACTTTACTACCTATATATCTAAAAAAACGTGTGCATGCACTTATGTACTCATGTAAGAAATTATACTTCTTTGGTGTAACAGAACAAAATAGCTAAAGTTTTCATACCGTATGTCACTACTCTCTATTTGTAAAAGGAATGTGGTTAGCTTCATCATGTCGCGTTTTGGCTGTCGATGTGCGCGCACATCGAAAAATTTTACTCTAATATTTTTTTTTCAAAAGTCCCAAAAGAAAGTATAACTTCAAAAATGTTTGTATAATATGACACTGTTACTGTGTGTGAATAAATAATAAACCAATGAACATGTTTTACCATTTATAATAGTAATAGTAAAGATGATATTTATTTATTTTACTAGCAAAACCCGCGGCTTTGCTCGCACTAAAACTACAACAAAAAAACTTTGAAAAGGTAGGTTTCATATAAATTTTCATCCCTTATTTTATCTCCTTATGGGATGAATTTCAAAAAACGCTAAAACACGTATTTATTTAATTGTATTGAAGAGCATTAATACCAAGTTTTAAGAAATTCTGATCATAAATATTTTTTGGGTTGTGTTATAACGTGTACTCCCGTGGGAATGAGATAATCTCTCATGGTAAAAAGTATCCTATATGTTGACCCGGATAGCCAGCTATCATCATAACAAATTTCATCAAAATCCCTCTAGTGGTTTTTCTGTTATGAGGTAACAGACAGACAGACAAAAATTTAAAAACTATAGATTCGGCCTCTGCATCCATAATAATGTCTATTTCAATAAGATTTTCCAAAAAATATTTAAGGTACAGATTCAGCTTAGTTAGAATTTTATTATATGTACTTATAGATTTTGCATCATCTTTATCTTACAAAAATTTGGTTTTTATAAAATTAAGGATTACTAATCAAATATACTTTCATTAATTTTTATACAGCTTGGCTCAAAGCTGACATTTGATTGTATACATCCAGTACCTTAAGCAGGCTAGATTCATTGTCACTTTCACCCGCTTATGAATACAAAGCAGTGTACATATACTAGTGCTTCCTGTCTTGCCTTGTAAAGAATAATACTGGCAACAATTACTTGACTAGTTTTAAAAGATTGGATTGTTAAATACCAACTGTAAAATTTTTATTATAATGAGAAAAATCTTATACATAAATCTTATTGACATAATCTTCATATTTATATAAAAAATAGCAAAATAAGTATTATTTACATAGAATGTGATTATTATCAAACGAGCAACTCAATTATCTTAAGTATTAATTATTTTAGAAATAACAAAGTGCTTTATATAATAAGTAGAAAATGTTACTCAAGATTTCTATTTCCATTATGCAATGAGTGCAACAAGTAAGGAATAATTCATTGTCTTGACGAACTAGTTATGTGACATTCACATGTGATTTGGGAAAAGTTGTTAAGTTTTAAATGACATTACAATGTTTACATAACCTTAACAAAAAAATAGGATATTTATTATATTTGTAGACTATATTATATTAATATAGTATCATAAATTTAAATATTCTCATAGGTATACATAAATACATTAAGAAATTAAAAGTTATTATTATTGAAATGAATAAAAAAATTTAAATCCCCATTATCAGCATAATTAATAAAACCTGTTGTAAACAGTAGATGAAAGATTACATTTTATACATTTTAAAAGTAAATAACTATGGTAAATATAAGCATCTTCAGTTTTACACATACAACTTCAAGACAAATTTTATTTTATATTTACATATAGAAATTGTTATACATTATTATTTTTTACTAATAAATTTTCTGTTAGTTACATCAGATCTTTTGATATTTGTAAAAAAATGAACATTGTTTTATTTTTATATATTTAATGTGTGACCCTAAGAATAATGTAAATACATTGTTCTTTGGCTTGTGTATTCTTAAAGGAAGAATGCAATGAATATGAAAGCATGTGTCTGCGCCTTAAGTATTCAGTAGACCTACCTTCTATTATTGACTAAGCATCTATAACATTAGTCAATATTGTATGTAAAAATTTAAATAATGACTCATACTTTTCAAAAACTTATTTGTGAACAAAATCTTTATTTCCTATCTGTTGAAAATTTTTAAAACAAGTTTCAATAAGATTTGGAAAAATTAATCAATCTTGTGTCACATGAAACTTTATCACTATGAAGACTGATAAAAGGCAGATATACTGATATTCTTAATCTATTGGTTCGAATTAATCGAAGGCCACGGCAAGTGCTCAAAGTTAACCAACCTGGCATTTTGGTCCAATGAGGCTAAACACCTGGTCATTCTCGTCACGAGACAACAGGACGCTCGGCCTATTCTCTCCCCTCGGCATCCTGTCGAACTTGCACAAAAACACTCATAAAATCACTTTAAATAGGCACGAATGAATGTGTCAGTCATCACCATTTCCCAACATTGTTTTATCCTAATTCTACAATTTTGGCACTCGCGATTGAAACATAAAGAAAATAAGTGCATGTCTTGATTTATAGCAGCGGTTATTACAGCATCGGACGCCTATAAATTTGTAAAAATATAAATTTACTTTCCCTACATCCCGTGCGTGAAACATCAATCATCAAACTGGTGTTGCAAGTTTCATGTCACAAGTGTCAAATTATTTCTACATGTAAACGTCATTTAGCTATACGATTTGACATGTTAATTATGTTGCTTGTTAAAAAAATATTTTTGTATCGAATTTGAAAGCTAAGTATAACTAATATATTCTACAAATATTACTTTTAAGTTTTATTAAAATACTAGCGACTCATCCTCGCTCCGCTCGGGTTCGTCCCTATTTACGTTTTAACGCTTAGTATAGATTTCTCAGAGAAGAGGTATTTTCTCCCAGTAAAAAGTATCCTATATGTTGACCCGGATAACCACTTATCATCATACCAAATTTCATCAAAATCTGTCCAGTGGTTTTTCCGTGATGCGGTAACAGACCGACAAACATTCTAAATTCTATAGACTCGACCTCTGTATCGATAAAAATATCTATTTCAATAAGATTTTTCAAAAAATATTTAATGTACACATTCGGCTTAGTTACAATTTTATTATATGTATAGATATAACATTATTTACTAGAAATCTATACTCGACTGGCACATATTGAAGCCAATAACACGAAAATTGAATCATTTAATACTTTATAATGTTATATTTTAATAGTAACTTCCCACATGTTAGCAGAACCATGGACAAAAACAACTACCTACTTAAATAAATCCTGTTAGTTAAAATTAATTATGTGGAGGAAATTAAAAACACACGTATTTATAAATATGAATTTATTTACACAGCCCAGTAAAGATAAAACCGTATTACATTGCTAAATTAAAATTAACATCATATTGCAACTTCGGAGATCCAGCACAATAAATTTAAATTAATATATGAAGTATAATTATACTTAATAGAAAATGACTTCCTTTTTTAATTAAAAAGATACATAAATCATAGTATTAACAAAAGATAGACTCGTGTGTATTTTTTATTAAAAATAACAGATGTGTAAAACACAAAATATGTCTCATTAATTATGATTTACACTAATCGTGCCATTTTATTATTAGCTGATGATAGCTGATTAATAAATCATTAGGTAATTATTTTAAAACTTAATTTATTGAATAATAATATTATTTAGTAACAACACAGACTATTATTTTGTGCAATGTTTTTGTTTTTTAAAGCGAAAAAAATGTACAAGTAATCATTACAGTAAGGGGACAGAGAAATCAGAATTCAAAAAATATATTGATGCAATATTAAAAATGAAATCTGAATTAAAGATTCAATGTTATGAGATTTAAAATATGCATTTTATATATTTATGAATATAGAAGTACTAATGATATATAGAGCATAGACAATTTTGAAACTTATTATTTATTGGTACATCACTACACTCTAGAGAGTAAAACTGTAATAAAGTTTAAGAATTATATAGTATATTATATATAAGTAGATAGATCTTTAAATGGAATAACTGGAATTTAAAAGGTCAAATCAAATATGAACATAATAGAAAAAAAAAACAGAAATATTGTTAAACAAAAAGAACCTAAATAAAGAAAATAATACAAATGTTATTTTAGATCGCAAATCGTTCTCTAGGTTAATAATACATAAGTACAGTTTAATTGACGAAGCATAGACAAGACATTGACTATAGTGTGCGTTAATTAACATTTAAAAGGTAGCTGCAAAATACCAGTTTCATTATGCCAAAAAATGGCTGATTTTTTTTTACCGCTAGCATTATATGTTTTAATTAAAGTATAATAAAAACACATATTTTACTATATGTACATTCGTAGATATACATTACAAGCATTTTTATGTATACCACAATATAAACGTATAAAATTTGTACGCTACATGAAATTTAATAATTTACATTATTTTTAAATCTACTTACAGTTTTAAATGAGACGAAATGTATGAACAACAATTATTATTGTTGAATCAATTCCCAAAAATAACTTTTTTATTTCTGATAAAAATAACAGCATTTACGGTGTAGTATAAAATATTATTAATGAGATAAAATACATTAAGTTTTTAATGTTTTTGACGTTTTTGCATTAATATTGTACGTTATAATATTCTTAAATCGAGACATCGAGACATCGCAACATCGAGAAAGTTAGAAACGTTGATTAGAATTCGATGTACGTAAAATACCAAGGCAATAAAGATGAAAATTCACTACGAAGTACGTGTTCTTCTAAATTTTACTTATTCTATTATCTAATCATAAGGTAAGGATCTACGTTTTTAATTTATTTTAATTCTCGTACACGTACAAGTATTTAATTTATTGACTTAAGCCGCCAACGAACAAACAAAAATATCATCAATTTCAAAATAAAACATCTATTTTAATGAAAACGTTTTAAAAATGTGTGATATAAAATATTTTAATGCAATTTTTCGCCATTCCGCCATTTGAAGGCAGGACCTCAGGATTATTTATGTTTGGCTTACAAAATATTTACACAATAAATTGGCCATGATTAGAGTTTTTAGAACTGAAGATAGCAGTTTAAAGTGTTACATAATTCACAATAACATTCTTTGTCTCAAATTATTATATCGTTTGTGAATATTTTAATCTGTACTTTAATAAAAATTGTGCACAGACTAAATAAGGAGTTATCGACAGGAATCCATCCACCGCCAATCCGCAAAATGCAATAGAAAAATAACTTAAAGAAATACTATCAAGTATTATTTCTTTATAACAACCTATTATAACATTCAAAAATATTACTAAAAAATAATAATGTAGGATTAAATAAATTTCTATCTCACTCAAAAATCACAAAACAAATTGTACTTATTATGTTAGTTCAGAATAAAGACCGAGCTATTGCGAGATCTAATATGTCGCAGGTAAATTGTAAAAACCGTGAAAATATAATACACCCAATATTTTCCCGTGATATTGTAAGAAAAGCAGACGATTCAAAAAATCCGGGCAATAACTTTACTAGTGAAATTATAATTCCGCGGTTTTTACAATATACCCCCGCGACATATACATAGCACGTGCATTATGCCTATGCTGTTCCTATTTCGATAATAATAATTACACTTGCGCAACCATTTGCATATTTGTTTAGAGCGTTAATTCTAAAATTAATAGTGCAAATTCCTTTACAGCTTACTTTAACATATAAGGGCCGCTCCACACTATAGTGCCGATCACAGTCCGTTCCCGGTCAGATATTAGTCTGGTAAAGTATTTATATACAAGAAACGTTGCTGGAGCGAGATTCGACCGGAACGAGAGTCTTAATGATAGTGTGAATGCACTCATTGTTTCTTGTATAACAACACTTTACCAGACCGATATCGGACCTAGAGCGGACTATGATCGGCACTATAGTGTGGACCGACCCTAAGTGTGCGAATAGGTCGCATTAGGAACATGTGCGATTAATACATAACATTAAGACAAATGTGTCTTTCTTAAAGACCGAAATAAAAGGAAATAACATGTTATATTTATTTTTTAAAATAAAATAATGAATTAGCCACAATTTGCTTCAATATTATTTAACATTAAAAAGTATTTAATGTATTTTGAATAATACGACTTTTGTTTTAAGTATTTACATAACTTTGTGTATTTTCATCATTATTTTGTGTTTTTTTTTTTGAAACCAATAATATAAAATAGACTAAAATGACGATAATAATATTTGTTAAATATTAAACGTGCTATACATTATAAAAGTAAAATATAACCATTTGATATGTATTCGGAAAGGGATTGTGTTTGATAAATAATACAGTCATAACTTATTTTGGGTCAATTAACAATTTTTTTGAATTTAGAACGTAATAAAATAAATATTAATTAGTAATAAAAAAAATTACAATTTATTTTATAATTTCTAATTTTTTAAAAACACCACATAATTGCAACATTATAATTAGTATATAAAAAAAACAACATAATATAAATTCGACAGCGCCCGACAACACTACATCTAAGCTACTATCTCGTACAGGAAACTACATATTTGTACGCACCATCTAAGGTGGGTTAGGTTCTACTCAGTGCTTAATAATACTATACCTGATTTACTGAGATTACGTTTACTTTGGGCAAGTCCAGGGTAGTCCAGGGCAGTCCCGAGGGACTAGAGGGAGACAGCTCAACTACAGCTATCCTTCTTCCCCGTTGTTTCGTCTTTGTTCGGTTCTAAATCGGTTTTTGATGTTCCCGGTTGAGGGTTATCTGGATCTGAGAATAATAATATTTTTTTATCATTATTTAAATTATCAGCGATGTTTTATTATTATTAAATATAATTATTTTTGAGGTTTAATTTTTTGATTGAACATGTGAGTATATATTTTTAATTTAAACTATCTTTTCGGATTTCTTCGTTCATTTATTTTAATTTTTGGTTCCCAAAGTTTTTCTGGCGTGACCATGATTGTTGCTAAGCATTAAATTAAAATAAATCCGCAAAAAATACTAAAAGATGAGTTTTATTTAAAATTTTAAATATTCGCACAAATCTAAGAAAGTATTAAGTGGTGTAAAACTTTTATATTTTTTTACATACATAAAAGTAATAAATTAATTCGTATGTAAAGTATATGAAGGCAAAGAACAAAGCAATTATTTTTATTCTTTTTGCGTACTCTATAAAAAAAGGCGTACAGATAAAAAAGTGAATTTAGCGAAACTATTTCGTAGGCAATGTAACGTATACACATACAGGTTAAAGTGATACATTCAGTAAGCCATTTTGGCGCCGTCAATTTACATAGTAGGTATTTATATAATTTCCTATATCCTTGTCAATGTTGGCACAAACAAAGCTATAAAATAATAATAGATTGTGGAAAATTCTAACGATAAAAAAATATTATGAGACTAGCGACTCACGCTCGCTTCGCTCGCGTTAGGTACGTTGTCTCGGTTAGCTATGTTTATACATAAATAGTACCATTTAAATTATATAGCGATTTACCCTCGCTTCGCTCGGATGCGCACGCCGTAAGCGGATTTTATTCACAATTTCATGGGTTTTAATTTTTTTCGCGGAACCCTGATTCTTTTTCTAAAACAAAAGTACTCCTTATAACAGCCGCTATCTGCCAGTGAAAGTTCCGTCAAAATAGGTGCAGCCGTTTCGGAGATTAGACGGAACAAACAGACAGACAGACAAAAATTGTAAAAAATGTTGTTTTGGTATATGTACCGTGTATACATCCATATGTATTTAGTAAAAAACGGTTATTTTAATATTAAAAACAGACACTCCAATTTTATTTATCTGTATAGATTATAGACTTAAAAAAAAACAAATTCGAAAGATCCACCTAATATGTTACAGATTATAAAAAAAAAATATAAAAATAAAAATCCGATGGCGTAGAAAGATAATTACAAAGAAGAAAATAAGTTGACGAAGAAACACAGTATTTTAGCTGTCGGAGACATATGTATGTATATATTTCATCCTAGCTATATACATATACCTACCTATCTATGTTTCCGACTGAATAATACTGAGTTCGTTCGTCAATTTGTTTTCATCTTTTAGTTCGCTTTTTACGCAGTCGGGTATTTTATTTTTTATAAAATAAACAAACTGTTTTACGATTTTTCATTTGTGAAAAGACCGATATTTTTAAATTACGCCGGAAAAAAATCTTAAATACATTTTTAACCGACTTCCAAAAAAAGGAGGAGGTTCTCAATTCGACCGTATATATATATATTTTTTATGTTTGTTCGGGGATTTTTTCGTCGTTTATGAACCGATTTTGATAATTCTTTTTTTGTTGGAAAGGAGATATCCCAAGAGTGGTACCATCATAAGGAAACCAGGATCTGATGATGGGATCTTTCGAAAATTGTAGCGGCGACTAGTGCGTTTGTTAACATTTTCATTAGGTATTTTAAAGCACTACTATTTAATGAAGGTCTGGAGTCGATCTGATGATGGACCCGAAAGATAGTCGAGGGAACTCCTCAACGATTTACAACAATTACCTGGTGTTTGGGCTTGATTAATTTGTATTGATGATACGTCTACACTAAAAATGGAAAAATAAAAACTTTAAAAAAAAAAAAAGAACCGACTTCCAGGCACTGAAAAGTAAAAAATAACTAAACGGGGGTTTTCATTTAGAAAAGATACTTAATCAGATTTTTTCGAAGTCGGTGTCAGCCAAACAAATCAAAGCACACCGACTTCGAAAAAATCTGATTAAGTATCTACTCTAAATGAAAACCCCCGTTTAGTTTTTTTTTACTTTTCAGTGCCTGGAAGTCGGTTTTTATTTTTTTTTAAAAAGTTTTTATACATAAAAAAATACAATACATATTATAATGTATTGACAAGATATTAATGGCACCAACACTCAAATGATGAGTGCATTACAAACAAAAGCATATAACTATTATATTAATCACTATTGTATATAGAAAAGAGTGTACCTACAATGAGAAAAGTATTAAGCACTTATGAGCCAATCAACATACCATACTAATGCCATTCTTATGTTACAGAATACTAATGCTCTGCCCTAGCTTCACCAGTACATATTTTATCCTAATCTAATCATCATAAGGCCCAGTGGCTACGCGCTCGCTTAGGAAAAGGAATGAAGCGGGTTCAAATCCCCGCGGCCCGCGCCAATCAGAAGGATGTTAAAAAGGAATAATATAAATGAAAATTATCCATACAAATCATGTCGAATCCCTACTACTACTAGTAAGTTATATTAAAGAGTACCTGGGCGACCGAGCTTCGCTCGGAGTTCTTGAAAGATTGTATATTTTACATTAAGTGACTAAGTGTTACCGAGAAAGTTGTATAGATGTCGCGATAAGAACAATTTTCTTTTTAATTTGGCTTAAAAATAATTTGACATTAAGTGACTAAGTGATACTGAGACAATTGTATAGATGTCGCTATTTAATTTTGCGTAGAATAATGCATAAGAAAAACGCATGAAAACTCGAAAACACGCGTTTTCCCAGACATGTGACTAATCTAGATCAATTTTTCGCCCCCGAAAGCCCCCATATACAAAATTTCAGCAAAATCGTTAGAGCCGTTCCCGAGATCGCTGGTATAAATAAATAAATAAATAAACAAGAATTGCTCGTTTAAATATATAAGATATGTATGTTATTGTTATTCGCCATAAGGGCCTATACACACAACAACTTTTTAACGCACTTTCAACGCCCGTCCGACGCGCAGTAAACGATATGCTTCCAGTTGGCATCAACAAAAATGTTGTATTTTTAGGTTGGCTGTGAACGATACATATATTCGAACCCCTTTGAGGTACAAACGATTTAAAAAGCGGTACAATCCGGTACAAACGTAGTACAATCGAATAGAATTGATAAAAACTAATTATTGTTTAATCAGTTTCTAACTTCACATAGGTCAGTGTAAGCACTGTTCTCACGCGTTTATAACGATTCGAACGCAAGCAGTGATCTGCATTTTTAAGTTTATCCAGCACAGAATATGTATATACTACTTACGCTCATGATGGGCGCTTTTATACAACGTGGTGCGCATAGACACTAAATAAAAAGAAAAACTAAACTGACAGACAAAATTATTTTCGCACTTATATATATGTATCGGTAGGTCTGAATGCTGATTACATTGATAAGGTGATATACTGATGTCACTATGATCGTGACGGTTGAAGATAAACATTAACCGATAAGCGCGTCAAAGACGTTCCAATTCGTGCTATTCAATATACTTTTCACACTAAGTATGCAATTTAACTCTTCGGTCTAAATCCAGACACGCGGTAGCATGTCCAGCCAAGTTCAAGTCAAAGGAACTAGCGAGCAGGACCGTGTGTAATATTACACGAACCATTTGGAGCTACTTTTGACCTCCTCATAACTCAAAAACTATTTGACATAAACATGTCAAATTTGGCTCATATATTGAGACTTGCGAAATACATATGTGCACCAAATTTCACTAACACACCTCAAACGGTTATTTAGATATTAACGTCCCAAAATTGACATTTTTATCATTGACTGACCTATAGATCAAAACTCTAACAAAGTTCCAGATGACCTAGAAAGTTGAAATTTGGTGTTCAGATGGGTAATGGTGTGCATACTAAGGGGAAAAACCGAAAACAGTAAATATTTTTAAATTAAAAAAAAATTAAATTAATTTTTATGAACACATTGCGCTCTTTCAAAACATAATTGCAATAGCAATCTAGTACTAGCAAAAAAAATTCTTTCTCAGGAAAAAGGGCTCCATGATAATTAAATAAATCCTATTCCGCCTTATCCACTAACGAATAGTCGCAAAATTATGAATAAGAAGATTGAATTTACATGTCACTTTGGAATTATGAATAATAATAGTTTCTTTACAAAAAGTCATGATATCCCATCAAAAACAAAAAATGTGAAAATGGAAGCCAAGTTCAATATTAAGAATAAGCGTGGTTGTCAACTTCACGGATAAAAGAATTGATATCTTAATGGGTGCCAAGTTCTATAGATAATTCTGAATTCTTTTAATAAAAACATACAAAACACAATTTTTTGTTTTTTTCTGCTACAAAAGTGTTTGCCATTTAACAATAGAACTTCTTAAATTTTAATAGTCGAATTATTTACACAGGGTAGATAATTTAGGATAAATTGAAGTTCAAGATTTCACTTGGCTTCACTATATCACTACTTATATCGTCTCTATGCTATACGCAAGTTACTGTTTTTATATTGTCAGGTTAACATGTCTCACTCTTCTAAAAACTTGCTTTACTGGTGTAACTCATGATGTCAGTAAAAAATTGTAATAATTTAATGCTGAATAAAATATTTTGAATTCAAATTTGTACACCGACTTCAAAATCACATAAAAGTAGTTAATTCATTTTGACAGATGGAATTTTCTTTATAAGACCTATTAGTTTTTACCCGCGACTTTACTTGCATGATATAAGCGGAGCGGGCTTCAAGGGTACCCTATATTCGATCACAGGATGCAATCTATGTCCTAGCTAAATTTTATCAAAAACTGTTCAGCGGTTTTAGCGTGAAATTTGAAAACATAACAGACAGTGTTACTTGCACATTTATAATATTAAGCATTGATTTTTCATCGAATTTAGTTTTTGAAATCTCTAAAAAAAGGATATATAGTTAATTTTTCTGCCAATATGCACATTGGTCACTTCTTAGGATCAAACCTGCTATCCTGTTTTGTATAAACATAGTACGACTGATCGCATTTTAACGATCATAAGTATTTTAAAACAGAAATATAATTATTGCGTACTAAAACAATATCTGTATGTGACAGTTCTAAAATTATCGCAATGTAGTTTCAATATATAAAATAATAATAATTTGCTACATCTGTGGCTGAAATTAGATTACGTCTTTCATACGGCCAAGGGTGTGACCACTGTGCACTAATTTGATTACTTGAGTCCTCTTATTTTGAGTTCTAAAACCAAACCGACTTAAATTCATTTGTATATTTTTTGTGACTATGTTACTCCATAACTTCGTCAATTGTAGATCAATTTTGATTATTCTTCTTTTAATCAATAGGTTATTAGTGCTCATAGGAGGTCCCAAATAAATTTAGATCCAGCGGTACGATTTGATAGATCCCTTAAAGCAACAATTTTACATGTAGACATAGTGTTTTGTGTTATACTTATGCATAGAGCTAGACAAAAAATTGCAAGTGAATGTATACTTCTACTTCATTAGTCGGTAGTACCTCCTTTTAACGCTAAAATAATAATATTCGGAAACATCAATTTTATGTAAAACTCTTATTTTTTTAATAAGATTCAGTGACAAACGAGCAGACAGACCACCTGATGGAAAGCAGTACCTGTTGCCCATAACACCCACAGTTCATGCACTTAGGTTTTAGGTAACAAAAATACAGTGCCGCAGGTGCGTTGTCACTGTGAGGACTAAGATGATATGCCTCTTGCCTGTAATTGCGCTGGCTACCTTATCCTTCAAACCGGAACACAACAATGCAATCATTGTTGCTTGGCGGCAGAAATAGATAAGGGGGTGGTACCCATCCAGTCGGACTCCTCAGGCTTGACAGAGTCCTACCACCGGTAGGACCAAGTTATCCATCCATATACCATTCACAGAAGAATATAACCCAATTATTCATACAAAAATATTTTCATAACCGACTCTTATGTGAGCATAGTCTATAATAAAAGCTTTTAGTAAAACAAAAAATTATGAATTATACTCTAAAATTTTAAAATACTAAAAAGTATAACAGTACCTACAATATATTAAAACAACGACCCGTGTGATAAAATATCGCACGATGCGGTCTGGTGAGCAAGTTGAGCTTTCTTTTATCCAAAAATGTAAA
Source organism: Argynnis bischoffii washingtonia (assembly GCA_033884665.1). Taxonomy (NCBI): domain Eukaryota; kingdom Metazoa; phylum Arthropoda; class Insecta; order Lepidoptera; family Nymphalidae; genus Argynnis; species Argynnis bischoffii. Next base: position 3,722,156 of record CM066610.1, read on the forward strand.
TGGGCCCACGCTAATGTTACAAAAAATAAGGCTGCACACTCACTACAACTTTGTCATTGCGACTTTTTTGTCGCGGCCTGCAACTGTTGATCGATTTAGGAAATGAAGAAATAACTGTGGTTTATGCTCACGAAATATACAGAAAAAAAAAGAAAAAAAGGAGCCGTACTAACATACTAGATAATTATTCTTTTCGTTACATTGCATTAGTATAATTACTTACATAATTTATTACGTTACAACTTAGAAGTATATAAGGTTTAATATTTCTGTATGCACACTAGTAAATATTGTCCTACCGACCGATTTCAGCCACGGCGGCCAGTCTCATTGAGACTAGCCATTTGCGCAGGAGATATTATAGTGCACAAGTGTGCGCTCAGACACAAATGTGAAGTGCACTCTCTATTCCTATCACTCTCATACTCCAGTGGGACGAGTACTAGACACGACCAGTGAGAGTTAAGGCGCAGGACCGACGGCTTTACGTGCTCTCCGAGGCACGGGAAAGTAAACGGCACGGCACAATCGGTAGTAAATATATAAAATTATTCTACAGTGAATACACAGCCTAAAGATTGAGTTTGGAAATTTAGATATTATAAGGTAACCTCTGAAACAAGAGAGCTAATTTTGAATCCTACGCTAATAATAACAATTAGAAGCTTCAAGCTATTATCCCACAGCGATAGATACGCGTTCCCTGTAATACGCCACCCAAAACACTTGTAATTAGGTTAATAATTATTTAATAATAAATAATCAAACGTAATAACCGTTACAGTTTTCAGTTACGACCAATTAAAGTGAAAATTTAATTAAATTAATTAAATGGAGTCAATTACATGTATATAGATATTAGATACACCGTTAAGTAATTACGTGTACTAGTAATAAACAGGTGTTAATATCTCATAATCCGTAAACACGTACTTTGGTATCCTAAAGAGATAATGACGATCTAATCAGCTTATTGGCTATAAGCAATCAGATTTGTGTCATCACACGACGTCAAACAGATAACGAATGAATGAACCCGGCGCACTGTCGTCATAAACTTGTATTGCATGGTACAATACGTGAACAAACTACAAAACAATCCTTGGGAATATAGTATCTATATCTATGGGGTTAAGGTTGAAATTCCATTATATTGTACAATGATTAGTTATCCTTAAAAGCAAATTGGATTAAGATAAGAGATTCGTTGCTACAGCGATATAATATTATGTGTCTGTTGTGGACGCTCTAATGAATATGTAATGGCGTTGTTATTTATTGCAGCTCGAGTGCTAAGCTGCTGTCGTACGCATTACAGTATTGCAATCAATTGTGTTTGACTCTATCTAATATTATTATTTACAGAGGGAAAGATTGTAAGTTTGTTTGTAGGAAGTAATCTCTGGAACTAGTGAACCGATTTAAATGAAATTTGGTAAGAGATAGTTAGAGATGATAGGAAGGGCATACGATAGATATTTTTATCCCGAAAATCGTCCCCTAAGGGGGTGAAAATGGGGATGAAAGTTTGTATGAGGAATCAACCTAGAGACGAACCCGAGCGAAGCAAGGGTGGGTCGCTAGTAAAGTATAAACTGATGTAAAACAGGTTTATTGATTTTATTTATTGATTTGAACATTATCAGATCAAACTTTAAACTCAAAAGTAGTAACATTTGTGGGACTAAAATTCTATTTGAATATATTTTCTGGGAATACCTTTTTTACTTTATTTTCGATAATTTTGGAATATTCAACATGTATAAAATAGTTTTAAGACTTTTCAGTTTTTTAACGGACTTCAAAAAAGGAGGAACTAATATGACGAAGGAGGAATGTATGTACGTACCTACCTATGTATAATATTCTTATGCGCATTTTATACGATATCTTCGGCAATTTACGTTAATTTAATAGTTTTTTTAAATCAAAGGCATAGCCTGAATTAAAAAAAAACACCCGACAAAGTCAAATAATTTAACTTTTAAAGTGAGAGAAAATATACATATTATTAAATTAAAAAAACCCCTACGCAAAAAATACTTACAGTTTAAGGAACAACCCTTAAAAAGTAAAAAGTAATTGGGAGTACCTCCGAGCGGTGAAGGTGGTAACAGTGATAGGTACATTACATACCTATCACTGTCTAAAGCAAAGAATCAGAGGTTTAATGTAGAATACAGTTCTCTGGAGACCATCATCCTGGTTGCAGCACCAGGTCAACGTGACCGTATTGCAAGATCATAACCTGCAAGGCACCTACTCATTGAAACTAATCTATTGATCCCAAAAATACGATATGTCTGCTGTGAGTTTTCGAAGAGTTGAGTTCTCTGGAGACCATTCTGGTTGCAGCATCAGATCGAAGTTATCAATTAAATGTTATTTAACGATTACACTGCACGCAAAAAGCACTTAATCGAGTAATCATACGCCAAAATGCCTTACATCATTTTGGAAAAGAGCTGATACTCTTACAATGCTAGACCTATATTAACCAAATATACCTAAGAAACACCGCAAGTAAACTGGCTTTTAAATGAAAGAAACCGCATCGAAATCGGTCCATCCATTTGATAGCTACGATGCCACAGATAGACACACACACACACACACAGACAGACATCGACGTCAAACTTATAACACCCCTCTTTTTGCGTCGGGGTTAAAAAATAAAATATTAAGGGAAAATGTTACTAGCAGCACTTACTTATATATTATAGTATCTATATTTTTTTTATTACACGTAACCTATAAAAACTTATCCGTTGTTATCGATATTATCGAACCACAATGCGACGTAATCAATAAACACGTAAACATTCATTAAGGTCATAGCGCCAGTCACATCAAGAGTCATTAAATAATAGACACCCCAAATAATTTTAAAATAATTTCAATAATTGATTAACATCAAAGTACAAATTAATTGACCTAAATATGATATGCACTAAATCAATCAGGAATCCATATGAAACATATGTGCCTTAATCGTTTTAATTTTTGTTTTGAATAAAGCTAGTTGTTGGTGTAATACAAAGTATCTTATATGAAGTGCTTGTCACGACATATGATAACAATTATATTATGTACTTATTATATACTAGTGACTCATGTCTCTCGTGACTCGTCCCTATGTTGCTTTCCCATACAAATTTTCATCCCCATTCTCACCCCCTTAAGGGACGATTTCCGGGATAAAAACTATGTACCGCTATGTTCTTCCCAGGGTCTCAAACTATCTTCTTACTAAATGACCCGTCCCGAAAAAATGTACGGTTCCCGTGGGATAGATTTGTTTTTGTCTAGGGATGAACCCGAAGCGAAGCGAGAGTGAGCCGCTAGTTACTAGATACACAACCAGCGACAAAAAATGTCCTTACTGAATGAGCGCTCATTTAAACATTTGAGCGCGCTTTTATTTTATATTTTTTTTGTGAAAACAACTTTAAGCATAGCATTTAAAGTTCAATTTATATTGTTGTATATTTATTTCAACTAGAATAATTACCTAAATACAATTTGTGACAGTTTTAAGAGAACTTTTGCATAGGATTGTGCATCTAGTACTTTTTTGATCGATGTCTCATTGATTTAAAAGTATTATTAACCAAACCATAACACCTGCTCTAATCTCAATACCAACCAGGAAAATACAGGAATAATACATATATTTATAACTTCATGAATGTAATACGTAAATCCTTTTTAAATCTAAAAGCTCTTTGAATGTCACGTTAAACTTATGTAAATCTTTTAAAATGGGGTAAAACTTGCACATGCGTTAAGAGATAAAATGAGTATGTTGACGACCTCGGTTTTGTATCCAAATTACTATTTTCAAACAGGTGTTATCGGTCAAAGAAGCTTATAAGCATTAGTCTTGTTATCTTTTCTTTTCTAATACCGTTGTACGTAGCGCGTTAAAATAACCGCTATGTACACGCGAATAACAAAAGTATTACCTATATATTTTGATAATATAATTATCAAATAGTACCTGGGCGACCGAGCTTCGCTCGGAGTTCTTTTTTGTGATATCGTATTTTTTAGATAAAAAGAAACTAAAACCTTGAATAAACACAAAAAAAAAAACAAAAGTAAAAACTTTGTATTCCGACCGGGACTCGATCCCGGATATATGAGTTGTCTAACTTGCGCCTTGACCGCTTGACCACGATGCTTACATCCGAGCGTAAGAAGTTATCGACCATATTCTGCGTAGAATAATGCAAAAGAAAACTCGAAAACACGCGTTTTCCCAGACATGAGACTAATCTAGATCAATTTTTCGCCCCCGAAAGCCCCTATATACCAAATTTCAGCGAAATCGTTAGAGCCGTTTCCGAGATCGTTGGTATAGATAAATAAAGAAATAAATATATAAATATACAAGAATTGCTCGTTTAAATATATAAGATACATAATTTTAGATCGCGTATTCTAATACGTATAATTTTTCATAACAACATATATATATATGTAAAACAAATTAAAAACGTTTTTTTCCCTATGGAACGGACATTATTTACGGCTCTCGTCCCATTTTCCGTCGCCATGAAATTAAATTGTAATACACGTCACTACGTTCAATGTCCTTTTATACAATCTTACTAATATCATAAATGCGAAAGTTTGTGATGGATGCCTGGATGTATAGATGTATGTTTGTTACTCTTACACGCAAAAACTACTGAATGGATTTTAATGAAAATTTACAATAATATAGCTCATACATTAGAATAATACATAAGCTAGTTTTTATCCCGGAAAACTGTACGGTTCCCGTGGGATAGATTTGTTTTTGTTTTTCTAGAAGCGAACCCGAGCGAACCACTAGTGTTTATAATATAAACAGAAAAGAATTTAATATATTTTCTTTACATCATTCGTTTAAATTTAGCAAAGCCCCAGTCAATTAACTTTAACAATCAAATAAATCTATACTAATATGTATGCAAAGCTGATGAATTTATTTGTTTGTTTATTTCCACGCACTTATCTTTGGAACTACTAATTTTAATAAAAAAAATCTTTTGCATTTGACATCCTATTTATTAAGGAAAATGATAGTATAATATTACGCTACAACTTGTAAGCCTAAGAAACGGAGCAATTATACATAAATGAGCAACGCAATGACTAGGTAATAAATAATATGAAATAAACATCTATATGTCTATATATATATATATATATATATATATATATATATATATATATATATAAAAATAGATGTGTGTATGTATGTTTTCTATGGACTCTTGAGACTTCTTCAGATTAGCCCAGCGGTTGATCCTGTGAAGTTTGGTAGCGACCAGAAGTTTAAAGGCGGACGAAACTGCGGGTAGTGCTAGTCTATATTAATATTATAAATGTGAAAGTTTGTGAGTATGGATGTATGTTTATTACTCTTTCACGACAGAACGGCTGAACGGATCTGGATGAAATTTGGCACAGAGATAGATTATAATCTGGAATAACACATAGGTTACTTTTTATCCCGGAAAAATGTACGGTTCCCGTGGAATAGGTTTGTTTTTGTTTTCCTAGAGGCGAACCCGCGCGAAGCAAGGGTGAGCCGCTAGTTGTCTATAATAATAGTACGTACTTTGTTAGACTGATGAGTACGACACATTATACAACTGTACTTGGCTATGTGTTTATGTATACTAATGTTCGCCCAGTGGTTGAAATTCGAGCATAATCATTTTTTTTTTATTGATAACACTAAAGCTCGTCAATAGCTACCGAAAAGAAAAAACAAAATCGGTTGAGAAAAAAAAGAGAAAAAGGTGCTGGTGTTTTGTCTTTGTCTATTTATATACAGAAATATATACCAAAAACCAGCACTTATACTTGAATGAAAAAAAGTTTATATATTAAAACATTATATTTATGTACAACATATCCTTATAGGGCTGTAAGACCTTGCTTATTGCCAAATTTATTGATTCTAGGTCAACGGGAAATGCCTATATACCCTAGGTCTTTTGATTACGATGCCTTAAGAAGGTCAAATTTCCCCTTCAAGGGACCGTAGACCTTACTTATTACATATTTGATACTGATTTTAACTTGATACTATGTTGATATGTGTAAGCTAGGCAAATGAATATTATTAACATAATTCTAACTTTTATTTTTCCTTTCGAGATATTAAACGTTATTAAAAGCTGTTAAAGTACCATATAATATAATGTGTAATATAAGAAAATTGTTTGTTTGTTTTTTTAGACACCATAAAAAGTCTAAAATTAACCAACTTTAGCTGAGTATAAAAATATTTACAATTGGCATTTAGTTTTAACGGAAATATTGTCAAACCTTTTCTGGAATGTCAAAAAAAAAACAATTTTCATGTAAAAGTCCCGAAGTTAAAGCGTAATGGCATCTCGCGACAAATTTCCCGATCGTCATAAAAAAAGGATGAGTCGGGTGCGCCTAAACCGCGTCTCCTCTAACAGAATTGCCCAATCTAGTTGCTTTCCTAAAACTAAACGATGGATAAGTATTAAGTAGAATGTGCCTTTATACTATATCTTTATAAATAGGTTTTTTTTTAAGATTCAGTGACAAACGAGCAGACAGACCACCTGATGGAAAGCAGTACCTGTCGCCCATAACACCTACAGTTTATGCACTTAGGTTTTAGGTAACAAAAATACAGGGCCGCAGGTGCGTTGTCACCGTGAGGACTAAGATGATATGCCTCTTGTCTGTAATTGCGCTGGCTACCTTATTCTTCAAACCGGAACACAACAATGCAATCATTGTTGCTTGGCGGCAGAAATAGATAAGGGGGTGGTACCCATCCAGTCGGACTCCTCAGGCTTGACAGAGTCCTACCACCGGTAAGATTCGGAGGTCCAATTCCTATAAAAATACCTGTTAAATAAAATGGCAAGACACCAACCTGTGGTTACAAGCTGCTGTAGCCGCGATGGCAGATCTGCGGTAGTCATTTCCGCGCCCTGCGGATGCAAGATATCCGGCATAGCGTTGCGCCGCCCCGTGCGACCTGTCTCGAGGAACTCGCGTGGCACCTCCTCACTATTCCTGTCCTGCATTATTGCCATCATTCTCAGTTCTGAAATGATTAATTATCTGTGAGACGTCATTTTTAAAAAGAGATGCCAGTTCTAATATCTATATATATTTTTTTTAATTTCAGATAACTCAATCTATTAGATATTATGGTAAAAAATTTAAGCCCGACGAAGCCCGAAGGTTTTTTTTAACATACACTGTGAGTATATGTGTACACTTATATTGAGTGACATTTTATGTTTTATGATTTTAAAAAAACCATCTTTTCAGATTTTTTCGCAGATTTATTTTCATTTTTGGTTCCCGACGTTTCGAATGCTTTACGACAATCATGGTCACGGAAGAGACTAAGGTTGACATACAAAACAGACCAAAAATACAAAAATAGTACCGTTATAGTAAGTTTTAATAAGTTTTAAATTTTAACCCGTTGAGCGTGTCAGTTAACAATTAATTTCTTAGAAATTATCCAGGAGGTGTATTATGATATTATTTACTTAATTTTAGCAGCTATTATCATAAATATTAATTTTAAATTGTCATTGCACTGCACTGTAACAATTACATGGTATATAATGATTGTGTCGCCGAAATCACTTTATATCGGCATGGTATATTATCTATACATATAATAAAATAGCCCAATGGTAACGCGCTTGCTTGGGAAACCGAGTGAAGTGGGTTCAAATCCCGGGTCTCGCACCTCTGATATTTTCATGTGCGAATCATTTCTAACATGATTATAACTTGCCTTACGGTGAAGGAAAACATCGTGAGGAAACCTGCATGTCTGAGAGAACCTAGCAAGTTTTCAAAAGACATGTGAAGTCCGCCAACCCGCACTTGGCCAGCGTGGTGGACTATGGCCTGATTCCCCTCGTATTGAAGGGAGGCCCGTGCCCAGCAGTGGGGCGTTAAAAAAAAAAAGGCTGAATTCATAATAAAATTGTAACTGATCGCTGTCTGTATGTGGAAGATATTTGAGAAAAACTATTATTGGGGATCTTTATTAACGCAATAGAACACAAAACAATGATTTTTAGTTTTTTTTATGTTTGTCGGTTTGTCTGTTTGTCTAAGCGTTTGTGCGCGCTAATCTTAGAAACGGCTTAACCGATTTGGGTGCGGTTTTCACGAATGTATTGTGGTAAGCTTCACTTAACATTTAGTATTTGTTTTATTTCAATCTGTTCCTAAATAAAAAAGTTATGTCAATTCAAAGTATCATCTAGGGACGAATCCGAGCAAAGCGAGGGTGAGCCGCTAGTTTTAACTAAAAAGGTACACAATCGGTAAAGATACCCGTTAAATAAAATACCCTCCTTTTGCGAGTCGATGAAAATACTAATACTTTGTATAATATTAAATATAGCTCAAGCAACATACGGAAAATATCAATATAATTATAGAGTCGAGAGACGGAACGCATAATTTATGCCAATGATGTTTCTCTACTGACGTAATGTGGATAGACAGATTTTTCATAATTTAGGTATTGACGTATGTACTATTTCTCACCATATACCACCTCTTCAAAACAACATCATTGCGAACAGTTCATATTATACCATCGAATACCTCACCCTTTTAATTTCCTAATAAACAAATATTAATTAATCAATAAATGAGCACACATTCATAAGTAATAACTGAACCCGATACATCGACGTTATACGAATGAGTCAGGTGGGGCTATTTTTACCCGACTGCGGCAAAGTCCAAAGGAAGGTTATGTATTTGACTAGTATGTATGTATGTTCCCTCGTAATTACTAAACGGCCTAACTGATTTTGATGATTCATACGCCATTAGATTTGTCTTGATAACGCGATTGTTATAGGGTATATATACATAGATATCATTAAAATTCAAAATGGCGGATCTGAGGCGCCAATTAGTGATTGTTTCGTCTTGAAACATTTTATTCGTAATTTTTAGAAAAACACTAGTAATATCTACTGGGATTGAGCGGCTTAAATGATTTGTCTGTAAAAGAAAAATCTATCAAATTCTGCCTGTTTCTTAAATTATATTTGTAAAATGTAATCGCTTAAACGTCTGTAATGACATTCCTAAATGAGACGAGTCGAGATGGCATGGCAATATGGCTACAAATTAATTCATAATTCCTTTTACAACTTTGTAACTGTATTTTAGCTAAATTTATTTACCTGTACATATGTTTATATGTTACGCAATATCTTTACCGACTTTCAATCGATTTTAACTATCTTTTTTATCAATTAAGCTCTATATTGAATATAATTTCTTATAATTTGAAACATTTCACCCCATTACTTATTAGATTGCATTGAACTCAGTTTTTTAAATTTATCTAATCATAAAACTATAAAAGGAAAGTATCATTAGAAGTAACAATATTTGTACCTTAACCGAACAATTCTACATAATTTAAGGTCAGGTCTAATAGCAGTATTTCTTTACAACCCAGGGTCGCACCCCGCTGATATGATCGGTCGTTTACTCCGCAGTAACTAACATTGAAATCTCTATGTACATTGTATATATATTATATATATATATTATATGCCTCGGTGGTGTAGTGGCTAGCATGTACGGCTGCACATCCTGACTCCTGAGGTCCTGGGTTCGAGTGCCTCAGTAACAGCCCGGAGTTGGGAAGTTGGGCGGTGTTTCACTCCCGTGCCTCGGAGAGCACGTAAAGCCGTCGGTCGCCTTTACTCTCACCGGTCGTGTCGAGTAACCGGAGTATGAGAGTGATAGGAATAGAGTGCACTTGTGTCTGCGCGTACACTTGTGCACTATAATATATCCTGCGCAGTTGGCTAGTCTCAATGAGATTGGACGCCGTGGCTGGAATCGGTCAGGAGGACATTATATATACATATACATATATATATATATATATATATATATATATATATATATATATATATATATATATATATATATATATATATATTATTTTATTTTATTTTATTTTTATTTATATATATATATATGTTACATTTTAATTTTACATTTAAATTTAAAAGACCGAAGAAGACTTGTTGGCGCTCACGCTCACAGTTAAGCAAGCGTCATAATTGCTAGAGTGTGCCGTGATTGTTATGCTAATGGGTCACTGTTTCAATGCATTAACTAAGTTTCCTTTCACGACTCAGATAATAGCTGTCGCGGCAATGAACAATGACGCAACATTTTTGTACTGAAAGAATTTAACTAAGAAATAAATTTTAAATAAAACTAACTTTTCGAATTTTTTCGCGGATTTAATATGATTTTTGCTCCCGACGCGACGTTTCGAATGCTTTACAGCAATCATGGTCACGGGAGAGACTAATTTTAAATATCTCAAAGGCATCATATAGTTGTTATAGGATTGAAAACTAAATTAATGTTAGTTGTGAAAAAGATTCTTCGAAGATTCAAGAAAATATAGGACAGGTTCAAACCCAAGTTCCATGCAAGTGTAAAACAAACTTTAGGCTAGCTGCATACAAGCAATATTGTGATTGCACTAATTACAACGTAACAGCAAATCCCTATTATGAAGTCTTATTTTTTTTTATTAATATTGATTATGCCTCTAGCCTTACAGCATGCCCTCTAAATTTTCACAATATTTCTAACACCAAAATAAGTGTAAGTATCAATACAAAAGTGAATATTCATAAAAATTACTAACTTACTGCTATTCAAATTTGGTCTTCAGTTGATTCATTTAATATTTAGTTCAACAACATATATAAATTAATAAAATTTATTTTGGTGTTTACATAAAATTGTGAAATGTAATGAAATTGGATTTAATTAATATTCTGTCTTAACTTTGATATTCACTGACATTAACTCAAAAGTGTGTGAATCTTTAGCCTTAACAATGGAAATCGTACAAATTGTGTTATGAAAAATAATTCACTTACAGCGTAAAATGAACTAATACTAAATGTTACTTTAAATTATCTGCAATTCTTGAGAAGTGTTTTTGCTTGACAAAATAAGAAGCTTTAAATTTTTTTATAGATCATTTTTTTACTGTCATTCAGTATTATTTCAAATGTTCAGTTGTGAAAACCCTTAACTATTTATATATATTATGAAATACAATGGTTGTATACCATTTCATTCCAAAGATCTCCGTCTGTGAACCTTGATGCTTCAGGATTACGTCATCACTCTATGTCATGCACCTTAATATCCTGGATCAATGTAATTTGATGTTAGTAAAAAACCAAATTTCTTGTTAAAATTCTTATAAAGCATTGATAAAATGATGATATAAGATTATTTGCTGCCATCTTCTATTAATGATTTTTGTAAAAAATAATTACTTGAAAATGTTAGTATCACTTGTAATATATAATATTGTTTGTTTATTATCAACTATTTAAGGAAAAAATAAACACTTTGGTAGTTATTAAATTATCTATACAATGAATACTGTCTACTTTGCTTTTGTTAGAAATTTAATATATAAACCTAGTTAAAGAAAGTTTATTAATATTATATGCAATCATTCACATGTTGCATGATAAATCACTATAAACACACTGATATCATCATGATTTTATCATAGTCATCTACTAAATCCAAAGTGACTGTGAAATTACTATGGCAGTAATAGTTTACAAGCTATATTTACAGCTAATTGTTTAAAATCTGTGCTATACAGGCTCAAAATATTTAGTAAAATAAGGCCACAACTAAAGCTATTAATGAAAAAAATATATGGTTTAACATTTTTATTATAAATTGAAAATACTATTACATTATAAATATAATATTTAGATGATAAGAACTACTCACTAAAGTATGGAAGTTTCTAATAAGAATCACACAATTTATGTGCTTCTGAAAAAATAATAAGGAGTATTATATAAATAATTATTGACTAAGAGTAAAATAATGTAATTTGTAAATTAACTAACATTAAACAAAACCTAGTGTACAACATCAATAATACATGAAATTTGAGTACAGAAAGTTCTCTTATATTTCAAGGTATGAGAAAGTAATAAAAATGTAAATCTACCAAGGCTTATTAGCATATCATATTGGAAATGAGGGGATCTAGGCCAATTTCAATAATGTATTTATTCCAATACCAAATTCGAGAAAAGGTGGCGGCAAATAATACTGTAATGTAAACCCATTAATGATATATCATTCAAACACTACTCTATTTTAGGCCTTCAAGCAAAGTCAAATCCGCAGAGTAATAGCAGCAAAGCAGCAACATGCGAGCCTTCTTTACCTGACCGAGTTTTCACACGATGGCCTCTTCGGCGCTTAGGAACGCGCCCAACGCGCACTCCTCTCATTTTAAAATGTAAACTAGTAAAATTTCACTAAACAATTATCATTCATAGAAAACAACAATACTTTTGTACGGGTATCGCACTGGCACCGATCAAAATTAAATCATCAATAAATTAATTATAAAATTTGATTATATTTATATGTTTCTTATGAAGTGTAAGGTTATAATAATTTTCACTTTAAGAATGTGCATAAAAATCACAGTTTCACAGTGAAGTCACAAAGACGTTGTAAGAAAATGAATGACAGATTTGGAATACCGAATACCGATTACCGAGCAATGATCTAGGATTTAGGAAGTTTGACATTGACATCGAAGCTACAAGCAAAATTCCGTATTTTTTAAATTTTGTTACATGTTAAAAAATTTATAATACATTCTAAAATTTTTATCTTTCATCCCTTTGGACGCATTGGCGTATTTTTTAAAATAAAAAATATATAATATTTTTGTTTTTTGTGAAATAGAAGAAGATGGAGGATATAAGCTATAAATATTTGCTTTTACCTGTATCCGGGTACATTACATAATGTCACATCAACTGTCATATCAATGTCATTTTAAGCAGCTGATTAGCAAAAAATATCAAAAACTGTTATTATTTATGTAACTAATAATTTTAATCAGTCTATTAAGGTATTTTTATTCATTCTTATTTTTGTATTACATTACAAATCAATTTTCACTTTTATACTAGTTTATTTTTCAGATGATTCGAAAAGTTGTAGTTGGTTCTGGGCTGATAGCATTGATTCCAAGTGTCAGTGCAGCAACTCCAGTACAGGATTCGATTGAACCGAAACGACCTCCGCCTATGAAACCCTCCGAATTACCCATTTATGAAGCCCCACATGCGGACTACGGAGAGTATGTCATTAAAACGTTTTTTATAACCTTAATTAATGCGTCTGATAATATAATTAACCACCTGATGTCTTTTTAAAATTATAATTTCTTAAACATAACATATCGATATTTAAATTAATGAGATCAATATAAAATTGTGTAATTTTCTCAAACATATTCAAAGGTATCTACAATCAAAAGCAAGCGAGGAAAAAAGCAGCTACTTGCAGTCAGTGCTCTTATCACCAGTTCGAGCAGTCAGGGAACAAGTACAAACAGCATACGCTCACACTGAATCTGTTAAACATACTGTCAAAGATAACTACTCTGAGCTACGTGACAGGAGTGAATGTGTGTTACATTTTTAATTTAATACATATTTTAAAATCATTCTTCATTAAACTCCTAATATATTTTTGTCAATTGTGTTTATTATATTTTTAAATTTAAAAGCTATAAAAATATTTTTTGAAATATTTCATGCTCAATATAATAATTACAGGGATTGTCCAATACCTAAGGGAAGAAGAAAATAAAGAAATAAGATATGGAGCTGTGGCAATGGGTGGTCTAACTGGATTCATATTCGGACTGAGAGGTGGTTTTATTAGGGTATGATTTAATTAAAGTATACTTCTCATTGTTGTATGGAATATTAAATCTTTATTTTAATATCTAAACATGATTATTAGTGTTACAATGTAATCAATCATCTTTCATTAAGGCTGTTAACATTAAATGCCACATTAGTGTAGTCCAGGTCACTCAAATCACCTATAGTAATTGGTTTTTTGCTAAGACATTATTGATAACTGGTTAGACTTGGGAAGTTGGCTTGTTCACACCTTATGGTGATAGAGGGCTCATTAGCGTCCAGCAACCAACCCATCTATTATGTAATGCATTAGTCTGGTGCAATATTTATATTTATTTATTAGCTGTTTTTGTTTGTTTCAGAGATTGTTCTATGCTGGCTTAGGTACAACGGGTATGGGTTACATATGCTTCCCTGAAGAAACAAGAGATGTTATGAAGAATAATGGTTCTCTAATTAAACAATATATCAATATTGCTTATAACTTCTTCTATGGAGGTAATTTAACAAATCTATACATATTTTATAACTAAGCTGAATAATTTGTAACTAAGCCGAATCTGTACATTAAATGTTTTTTGGAAAATCTTATTGAAATAGTCATTATTATCAATACAGAGACTGAATCTATAGCTTTTAGAATTTTTGTCTGTCTGTGACCTCATCAAGTCAACATAGGATACTTTTTATTGCGGGAAAATATCTCATCTCTAAGAAATATATACTAATCGGTAAAACGTAAATAGGGATGAACCCAAGTGGAGCGAGGGTGAGTCACTAGTATTCTTATAAAATTATTAAAATAAGATGACCTTAAATTGATAATATTTTTATTAGCAAATATATACTAATATGTCAATAGAACATAGTATTCTGTTAAAGTGAAACTTCAACTTGGTTGATTATTTTTTATTTATGTAGTCAAACCTGGGGACCCTCAACTGGAAGTAAAATTTCCTGAGCTGTCTTTACCAAAAGACTTTTCTGAGTTTGTAGACTTGACAGTATCTGTGGCTTCATCTGTCAAACAGGCAGTAATGCCTCCACCATCTAAAGATGAAAAACCATCGGATCATAAAGAATAGGTACAGGTGTATATGAATGTTGGTTTGTTTTGCTTGTTTTTCGCTATGGTGGCAACTGGCAATGCTTATTTATCTATTTTTTTAACTGAAGAATGATTGATGCATGTAATTTGTGTACTGTCATATTACTTAAAATGTATTGAATGTGTATGCTATTAATAATTATGAGGAAAATTTTATATTTAAGGTTTATGTTTAATTTGCTGGTTTTTTCATTTGTCATAAATATGCTTGACTTGATAATAAGCTTTTATATTTTTTTATATAGTACTATATGACATAAAACTACATTTAAAAAACTCTTATCCATGACTAGTTAAACCATTATCACACTTTGTAAAAATTAAAGTATTTATGACAAAGACAATATAAGTAACCATCAAAAGGCAGTTTTTGATGTGATTTATTATTTAGATGAAGACATTAATATGTTATAAAATTCAAATAATATAGTTATAATTAAGTAGATTCTACATTTGAATAATCATCTCTAATTGAACATTTGTTTTTATTATATGCATTTTAAATCAACTTTGTTACTTTGTCCGTTCACTCTTTGGTTGGATCCTTCCCTAAGCTCGGTCGCATACTCATGTCGTTCAATAATGAACTATTTAAGTCGCATGTGGAGGTACTATTTGAGTGTTATAATTGGTATAATTTCTTGCAAAGAGAATGTAACCACTACGTTTTAATTTCTTGTATAAGGCATGCATCTTTATTAGGGTGGCCCAAAATGAACAAACATTTTTTTTCGAGTCTTACGAAAATATGTTTATCATGTTTTAAGAGCCCCCTCCAAATCGCAGTTAAAAAAAATTAAAGAGGTCGCGCAAAATTATTGAAAATTTCCAAAATATTTGTAAGTCGATTTTTTAACTTTTTTTCTCGTTATTTCATTATTTTCTATAATAAAAATGATTGGGATTCCGAAATTCAACTCGATATTTTAATATTTAAAGGTCTCTCAAGAAAAAAAGTTTCCAAGTAGAGTACCTTAGACCTTTTCAAGCGACTTCAAAACATTTTCGTGAGACTCGAAAAAAAAATTAGTCTTTTTGTTATAATTTTGGTGTAAAGAATACTTCATAGCAATAAATAATAAATATTAATAGAGATAATTTTTTTTTCAGGTTATGTAAATACTGAAATTAATGAAATAGATCAATAAAACGTAAACAAGAAATGAAACAGAAGAAACTTTAGAAATCAATATTTATTATAATTACAGTGTAACTTATTCTATGACAATGAAGTTAATAAAAGTATAAGTCAAATAAAGTGTTTAATTTTGGATAAAAAAAGCTTTTAATATTAAGCAAAAATCATTTCCTCTCTTCTCTTCTTGGTAACAACTGTACCAGGCTTGTGTTGAGCCTCAGGATGATTCATTAGTTCGGGTGGACATGTAGATGCTGAACTAGCAAGTAGCACTTGCTTTAGATCATAGTAAATAGCAGAGTCTTCTTTGGTCACGAATGATATTGCTTTACCAGTTTTGCCAGCACGTCCAGTACGACCGATCCTATGAGTGTAGTCCTCGATCGTCTTTGCCATATCGTAATTAATAACAATACTGACATCTTTAATATCAATACCACGACCGGCTACATCAGTTGCCACCAATATATCCTTAGAGCCATTCTTAAGTGAAGCCAGAGCAAAATCACGCTGTTCCTGTCCCTTTCCACCGTGCAAAGTACATGCATTGAAGCTGAGTTTTTCCAAACCTTTTGCAAGCACGTCAGCCCCTTTCTTTTGATTAACAAATATAATGATAGGTGGTTCAACGCCACGTTGTAAGATTTCAGTAAGCTTTCTACGTTTCTCGTTCTCACCAATCATGAATACAATTTGTTCAGTTCTGTCGACTGGTTTGCCAACTGAACCGATATAGACTATTGCCGGTCGACGCAAGTAACTTCTAGCTAACCTTTCTACAGCCGGGGGCATAGTAGCTGTAAACATCACAGTTTGCCTGTACTTCTTCTTTGTGTTATAATTTGCAAGCAAAACCGAAGCATCCTCTGCCGCATCTGAGTCTGGTTTAATGTTAGACACAGGCATATATTCCAGAATTTTTTGTACATCAGGCTCGAAACCCATATCTATCATACGATCAGCCTCATCAAGGACAACATATGTGCAACGGTTAAGAACTAAATATCTATTTTCTAGCACATCAATAAGACGACCAGGTGTTGCAATTACAATTTCACAACCGAGTCGGAGTTTAAAACCTTGGTCTTCTCTTGATAGACCTCCCACAACTACTACAGAAGTTATACCTAAAGGTATGCCAAATTTGTTGGTCTCTTCTTCAATCTGCTGAGCCAATTCACGGGTAGGGGCTAAAATAATTGCATAGGGGCCTTGATCAGCATCTTCCATACGCTCACTTTTAGGTAATGATTGAATCCATGTAAGTAAAGGAATAAGGAAGGCCAAGGTCTTACCAGATCCAGTTTCAGCGACACCAATGATATCTCGATTTTGTAATCCAATAGGTATAGCCTGCCTTTGAATTGGTGTTGGGCTTTTATAACCCACTTTATTAATTATTTCCATTATATCCTGATGGAAGCCAGCTTCTTTCCATGAACGAATAGGATTTGGTATTTTCCCACCTTTTATTGTTATGTTATAATCTTCCCTGAAGATTCTCCAATCTCTTTCTGTCATTTCATCATGATCTTTCTCCGACCAATGTCTGTCATCCCATTTTTGCTTGTCTTCCTTCTTTTTTACTTTTTTGAGTCTTAACTTTTCTTGTTCCTTTTCTAACTCTGTTCTTCTCTTTTCTAACAGATTTCCATAAAACTTGCTGTAATCTTTCTTTTGGGATTTTATATCAATACCAGCAATATGTCCTCTACCAAAGAACTGGACTTGATGCCTGTCTTTGTATAAAGCATTGTAATCATTTGAAGTATCTTCAGAAGCATCCCAGTCAAAAACAAATTTTCTATCATTAAGCCTTCTCACCCTCCGTTTTTTCTTCACAATGCCCAAATATCGTGCTTTAATAGCTTCTTCTTCTCGCTCTTTGTCTTTATTTTTATTGTATTCTTCATTTTTTTCTTTTTTATCTTCTCTATTACGCTCATTTCCAGATTTTCTTTCTTCATATTTGCGTTCCCTTTCCTTCTCTCGTTCTCTCTCTCTTTCCCTTTCTCTTTCCTCCCTATACTTTTTATCATCTTCTTTTTTAGAAGTTCCCGTTAAATCAATAGTTGTAACAGTAGGTCTTTCAATATTAGCTCGCATAGCTTCAACCTGTTCACGACGTTTTTCCAAAGCTAAAGCTGCTCTTTGTTCTTTTGTTAAGAAAACTGGTTTACTTCGCGCCTCTTCTTCTGCTTTTTTTTTAGCCAATAACTCCTCCAGTGATAAAGGTTCTCGTTTAGTTGGCTTCGGTTGATCGTCTTCCATTTTTGTTTCTTCATCTTCATGTTTGGCATCATTATCTTTTTTGTACTTCAATTTATCTTTATCGTCACTACGACGTTCTTTTCCGTCTCGTTTTTTCGGGCTTCTGGACCGGCCACGCTCCTTTCTTTGTGGGCTTTTAGAACGATCTTGTTCGTTTCTAGGACTACGAGAACGTTCTCTTTCCTTCCTACTTGGACTACGAGATCTCTCACGTTCTTTTCGAGGACTTCTTGATCGCTCACGACGTTTTACCCTATCCCTATGAGCATCGCGATCATCGTTTCGATCTCGTTCACGACGTTCGCGAGATCGTGATCTTCGACGTTCAGTACTTCGATCTCTTGCCATAACAATCTTTTATATTATCAATAACTCGTGATTCACTTAATATTATATAAAAGTTAATAGCAAATTTGCGTTTTACTCTTTAATTGCGCTCAATGTTTGACCTATTGACAATTGTCAATCAATTTGACAAATAATTTGATATTGTCAGTTGTCACAGACATGAGACATCAGACAGGATCTCATTTATACATTATAGATTATGAATAGATATTAATACGGTAGGCGTTATAAAAATCTTTATTAAATTAATTGTTAAGACGCTTTGCAACAAGAAACGTATGAATTTGCCACAAAAAACGGCTAGGTAGGTTCCAGTAATTTGAAATATTCGGTGGTCATGTTATTACACATTCCCTATGAATGAAACCAGAAACACTTACACAGATAATAGAGACTGGAAATTGGAATAGATTAAAGAACCACAACCAGGACATGCTCATGCTTATTTGTCAACCATGGAACATACGGCTCAGTAAACAATAACATACTACATAGTTTGTTGTTTATTTGTTAATTGCGATAATGGGGTTAAAAATCATAATTTTATAAAATATATAAATCAAATAAATAAATCAAAAGGGCTAAAATTTTTAAATTACATAAAATATACAATTATTATAATGTCAGTCTCAATGAAATTAAAAGTTGGGTTAGCTTCTGCAATTGCACTTGGTTGTGCCGGTATTACCTATGTAGTTCTTAAACATAGAACAAAAGTGCATAATTCGGTAGACGTGCTTAATTATCTCACAATTAAAATTATAACGACCGAAGAAGAATGTGAAAAAGTTATTGCTGATGTACGGAGGTATATATGTTATTCTTATTTTTCGTGTTGCACAATGGTGTCTTAGCGTACACGTTATACAGAATGCCTAGGTAATTACATTTTAAAATAAAAGTAAAGTTAATATACTCTTATTTGAGTATTTATTATTTGTTATATATTAACATACTAGCGACGTACCCTCGTTTCACTCGGGTGCGTCCCTAGGTACCAAACAATAGCCAATGTGTTTCTCTCCAGCTCATAGTCTATCCCTATATTAAATTTCATCTAAATCTGTTGAGCTTATTTAAGGTAAAGAAGTAACAAAGATATACACAAACTTTTGTAATTATAACAACAAATATCTGGATACCCCAAATTGTAAATAGGAAAATATTTACTATTGGGGATCAATTTGGGGTTCTAAAAGATACAGCTCAGATGACTATAAATAAAAACGATAATAAGGTCTACATTATAAATGTTTTAAATGTTTGTAAATCTGGATAATACCAATAAAATCAATAACATTATTTTTCTTTAATTTATTTTAGTTGTAGTGCTGAACACCATGCTATAGGCTTTGACTGTGAATGGGTTACCGTTCAAGGTAAGAGATCCCCTGTTGCATTACTACAACTATCTACTTTTGATGGACATTGTTGGTTGTTTAGACTTTCTCAAATGAAAGCTGTTCCTCAAGGCTTAAAGGTAAGATTATTGTATGAGTACATAACATAATTATTAATCTGTTTTAACTTCGTGCATTAGCCCCTTTATTGTTTAAGACTTTTTTGTGCCATATTGAGAATAATGTAAGATCAGTTATTTTTAAAATGTTAAAAACTTTATCTCAATTTAAAATATTTATTAATTTAAATATATGAAGGGATTTTAACGTTGTATTGGTCACTTGCTGCCATTTCAATTTTATTCAAAGTAGTGAATCATAATTAAACTGACCAGATGTAAACAAAAATATCTATAATATCATGTTCTAAGGTGTCATGATTCCCAGATGTTTAGAGCAGGTGCGTACGTCTAGAGCGTAAGTCCAGCAGTGCAGCAGCTTTTGGCTTAGATGATAATGATTTTTATAATATTATATTGAAATTTCAGGAAATCTTAGAAGATGAAAACATATACAAAGTAGGTGTCGCTCCTGCAGATGATGCAAAGTACTTGGCCTATGATTATGGAGTTATATTAAAAGGAACTTTGGATGTAAGGCATATAGCTACTTTGTGTAATTATGAAGCTGGTGGTCTGGCTGCACTATCTAAATCAATGTTAGGTGTCATTTTGGATAAAAGCTGGAGAGTAAGTTTTTTCCTTCACTACAAATTAAAAAAAATAGTATGTGAGTGACCTAGCTTCGCTCGGTGTTTTTCGAAAAATATATAAAATTTGTGTATTTTCCGAAGAAAAAAAAACATCTATGTATATAAACTTAAAGAGCAAAACCTTATCTAAATACAAAATTGGATCCAGATCATTAAAACTGTTTCTGAGATACACTAAATAAATATATATATATATATAATATATGTACACAAGAATAGCTCATTTAATATTATAAGATAATCTAAGTATATTTTGCTAAAATTTTTCATGAAAAATCTATCCATTTTTATGTACTCTTAAGAAAACTAATTGAGTCTCAGTTTAAGACTTTAATTCTTCTATGTTTGTGTTCTATTGGACTATGCCATTTGTAATCTATGTGATATGTCCACACATTTCTGCATTAAAAAATAATATATCTTGTGCACGATGTGCTTAAACTAACAATATTTAACTTTAAAAAATATTACTAATTGTATGTTTAAAATAATAATAAATATGTTGAGACATTAACACACAGCACCATCTAGTTCCATGGTAAGCTATGAGGTCTGTGTTATGGATACCAGATAGTTGATACACTACACATATACAACTTTAAATACATAGATATTATAAATATAAACACCCATGACTGGAGTACAAACATTCGTGCTCATCACACAAAGAATGCCCCCAGCGGGATTCGAACCCTCGACCTCTGGCACAGCAAGTAGAGGGTACACTACAAACTGAGCCAAACGTGTTGTCAATGTCAAAATGAAGTATTCAATAGAAATATTTACTTTCATAGATCCGTTGCAGTGATTGGGAGGCAGAGGAACTTACAGAGCGGCAAATCAAATATGCGGCAACTGATGCTCATGTTGCTATTAAGATTTTTGTGAAATTGATCAATGATTACCATTTAAAAAAGACTTCTTTTTGGTGGCGAACTAGTAATGATAATAGTCATTGGAGTAATTTAAATGATATATGCTGGAAATATACTGATATTTGTTACAAAACTAAAAATGTGAAAACAGACAAATATTATGAGTAAGTTCATTTACTTTGTAAAGTGATATTTCTATAATAAAATTGTAACTAAGCTGAACCTGTACATTATTATAGATACAATGGCTGAATCTATGGTTTTAAGAATTTTTGTCTGTTTGTGACCGTATGACAGAAAAACCACTGGAGGGATTTTGATGAAATTTGGTATGATGATAGCTGGTTATCCGGGTCAATATATAATATTTTTTACTACGGGAAAATATCTCTGAGAAATCTATACTAAACGTTAAAACGTAAGTAGCGACGAACCCAAGCGGTGCGAGGCCTGGTCGGTAGTAAATAATAAAAAAAATTTACTAAGAAAGAGTACATTTAGTACTAGAACTTTTCTAAAAATAAATTATTCTCACACATATGAGATATATAAAGACTGATCTTTATAATCTATTTAAAAAACACAACCCTTCTTTGGACTTCGCCGCAGTCGGATAAAAAAGAGGCTCCAAGGGTAATAGTAGTAACGTGTGTCCCACTTTTTTTGAAGTGGCAAATAAAGATATGTAGGTATTCATATATAAAGTTGAAATTCCACATCTGAAGGCTCGAATTGGGGCCCAGTAACTAAGCAACTATAGAAACTGATTTATTTTCAGATATAAGGAAAAAGATATTAAAGGCAAAGATGTAGTCATAGGCAAAAAGTACCAGATAGCGACTCGATCTAAACCTTTATACCACAACTGCTTCTTGCAAGCTCCTGATGGAGAACTGCTCTGCACTTGCGACAACAAGAAGGCCTTATGGTATTTTTTTTTTTTTATTTGAAACTAGCAATTTACTCGGGTGCTTCCCTTCTTCCATAACATATGTCACTCTATGTCATAGTTATCTGTGAACTAAATTCAATTTGTGTAATTACTAATTAATTATTTTACATTTAAAGTAATTTTGAGGTTGAACTACTTTTTTAATTTTTAACTCTTTAATTAAGTGAGCTCAAAATAGGGGGTGGGGGTTGGTCCAGCAAAGTCTCATCAAATCTCATTTAAAGTGAGAGGATAATTCAAAATCTCACGTCAAGTTTAAAAGAATATACATATATTATTACATAAATAAAAAAATCTTTTGAAGTGTCCCATTTTGTCTGTTAAAAAATCTCATCATTTAAGCTTTATAAACATAAATGTAGTCCATTAACAACTGTAGCGAAAAATCTCACGTGAGGGGAAAGGGGTCTTACCAAATCTCGCTTAATCTCACCAAAGCGGGTAGGAGTCAAAATTTAAAGAAACACAGCTCGTGTAATTGATTGATTCATTGATTATGAAACAGGTATGTGGAAAAAGGTCTAGCAGACATAGTGATACAAGAGCCTTTAACCGTGCGCCTTCGCTTCGAGCCGGCGGGGCGCTCCGTGGGCGAGGTCGGTCGGTACTACCAACTGAAGAAAGAGAACAAATGTGTCGTCTGTGGCGCTAACGACTCCTACATAAGGAAGAATGTAGTGCCTAGAGAGTATAGGAAATATTTTCCTGGTAATATATTTATTTGTTTACAAGTTTATCGAATTTTTCGTAAGATGTGCAGTCTGCCAATCCGCACTCGGCTAGCGTGGTGGGCTATGGTCTGATCTCCCTTGTAAAACCTGTACTCATCAATAGGACGTCAAAAATGGCTGAAGACATTTATGACTAACTTGAAAATGAAGAATTAACTTATTAAAATAGCTTCTATGATTTTTTATTAAACTCTTTATACGATAATTAATATTTTCTTATAAATCATCAAAGCTATTCCAAGAAAATATTTTTTTTTGAAATCGCAGATAGATTTTAATTTAATTTTAAAGTATTTTTCTAAATGTTCCAAAAATGTTATTTCTTTTCATATCGATTATTTTTATCATTTTTTCTTCTAAATTCTTTCAGTATTCAAAATTTAAACGAACGATTTTAAATTTGGAACGCACATAATCTATAGACGTAGAGAATGGATTGAGCAATACTATCATGAAATTGACAAAGACAGAAATCGAACGTGCTGCCAAGTGCCAAATGCCAATACCCGTCTTTTATTGTAATTTAAATTTATAAATGCAATGTGAAAAAAAAACATAATGTTATTGAAAATTAAAATGGAATGTAAAATGGTTATCCATATCTATCTATTCATTAATCTTATTACAGAAGACTTCCGGCCGCACATTCATTTTGTCTCTGTCGCGCCTTTCCGCCATTTTTAGTTGACGGCTGGCAAAAAAACCTGTATGCTATATAGAGGGTGGATTTTTGAGACGGGGCAGTAAGGGCAGGTACCTTAACTATTATAGTTACAGGAAAATTTTCCAAGGAAACTATCCATAACTTTTTGATTTTGGAAAAAATATACAGTTGGCGAGAAAAATACTAAAATACCAAAAAAAAATTTTTTATGTCAATCGATCCTATTTCATGTAGGGATCAAAAGACTCTATGGGACTATTTAAGGTACGCGTACTAGAAATGACAGAAATCGCCAAAATCTTTTCCCATACATTTTGTATGGAAAAATGTTTAATAAACTCGAAATATTTTTTGTTGCCAAACGGCAATAATTTTTAATGTGATCAAAAGACCTTTTGAGGACAACTGAAGTTTGAGTACAGAAAGTACTAAAAAAATTTATCTTATGCCCGCGGAATAAAATGCCTGCGTGTAAACCCGGTCTTGTGACTTACCGTAGTTTTTTTTTAAATATTTTGGTATTTCAGCAGTTTTCTCGCTGACTGTACATTTTTTCCAACATCTGTGAATGCCAGTTCAGAATATCTCAAAAGTTATGGATGGTTTCCTAGGAATGTTCTCCTGTAACTATAGCAGTTAAGGTACCTGCCCTTACTGTCCCGTCTCAAAAATCCACCCCGATAAATATAAACATGGTCACGTCATCGGGATGTCAGATGACCTTTGGGCCAAACAAACAAGTTTTTGGATCCCCCAACACAGCAGACGACAGTATAGGCCCAGACCGAGATGGTGGGATGAATTAAGACTCCTTCCAAAGAGAGTGGCTTATTATGGTGAAAGATAAGGAGCAGTAGAGAGGCCGTATTATATATATGTGTGTATGCTATACCCACAGAGGTGATGAAGGACCACTCGTCGCACGACGTGCTGCTGCTGTGCGTGGCGTGCCACCAGCGCAGCAACGCGGTGGACCGCGCGGTGCGAGAGCGCCTCGCGCGCGTCTGCTCCGCGCCGCTGGCGACGCGAGACTGCTCCGGGTATACGGAGGACGCGGATTGCAAGTGGGTTTTAAGTTTAATATTTGAGTGATTTTGAGTATAGTTAATGGCTTTAAATTAAGCCAATTGAGCACACTAAACAACTAAATAAAGTTGAACTCAAAATAGAAGTTATTATAATTGCGTTATTCACAACATCTATTGAATCTAGCCCAGCCAGTGCCTTACAGAAGACTATATGTTAAACGTAAAGGAGTACTTTCAGCGTGAAAAAGTAAGAAATATACACACATACGCACACTCACACCCACACGCACGCGCGTGACACACACAGAGAGAAAAAAACTTTAAAAAAAAAAAAAAACCGACTTCCAGGCACTGAAAAGTAAAAAATAACTAAACGGGGGTTTTCATTTAGAATAGATACTTAATCAGATTTTTTCGAAGTCGGTGTGCTTTGATTTGTATTGGCTGGCACCGACTTCGAAAAAATCTGATTAAGTATCAATTCTAAATGAAAACCCCCGTTTAGTTATTTTTTACTTTTCAGTGCCTGGAAGTCGGTTTTTATTTATTTTTTTTAAAGTTTTTATTTTTCCATTTTTAGTGTAGACGTATCATCAATACAAATTAATCAAGCCCAAACACCAGGTAATTGCTGTAAATCGTTGAGGAGTTCCCTCGACTATCTTTCGGGTCTATCATCAGATCGACTCCAGACCTTCATTTAATAGTAGTGCTTTAAAATACCTAATGAAAATGTTAACAAACGCACTAGTCACCGATACAATTTTCGAAAGTTCCCCTCGATTTTTCTGGGATCCCATCATCAGATCCTGGTTTCCTTATCATGGTACCACTCTTGGGATATCTCCTTTCCAACAAAAAAAGAATTATCAAAATCGGTTCATAAACGACGAAAAAATGCCCGAACAAACATAAAAAAAAAAAAAAAAAACATATACGGTCGAATTGAGAACCTCCTCCTTTTTTTGGAAGTCGGTTAAAAAGAGATACATACCAATTTTCGTACTTATAATTATCGATATAGAAACATTGAATATTATTCTGGCTATGGTTTTGTTGTTGTATAACGCTGGTTAATAGGATATTTCAGTGGTTAAGTTGATTATTTGGATAATGGTTAGTAGTATATTTGAGTCTTCGTTGTTAAAAAAATGATGTTGTTAAATTAAATAAAAGTAATAAAATGTTCTTCTTTACAGGAGAATCCGTTCAGCAGCACGAGCACTCTTGTACCAATCTAGAAAGCACTCTTTGCCAGAAGCAAGGCGACAACATTTAGAAAATATACTATTACAACACTTCCCACAATTTGACGAAGTCACTGAAGAGTTGTTGCAACAGGCTGTGAATATACAAGTTTTGTTAGTATTTTTAAACTATATTCTACAAATATTACTTAAAAAAATTATCATCACATTTAAGAATATTGAAATATTCACAAAATGTATTTGATAAATATAATATCGTTTTTTTAATGAAAATTTTACTCAATATTAAATCAAGTTTGAATGACTGCTATTATGAAATGATTGCTTTAAAGGACCTCTGGCAAATTAGTAGTTGAAAAAGGATATTTTCAAAGGTTCATTTAGGACTGTAAAATAATAAATAGATAGTTAAGTTTCATTATCTAATGACTAGACACAAGAAGTGTCTGTTTGTAATGTCAAAACAACAGCTTTTTACTAAATGGATACAAAATTATATACAGTACTTATAAGAAAAAACAATTTTTAATTATTTCCTCTATCTGTTTGTTCCGGCTAATCTATGAAACAGCTGCGCTGACTTTAACTGACAGATAGCTGATGTTATATCCATATTCTTGTAATTTGGTTACTTTTTTTTGGAAAAGAATCAGGGATCCAGGTAAAAAATTAAAACCCATGAAATTGTGAACAAAATCCGCGTAGTTATAACTAGTAGACAATAATTACAGGAGTCATTTTGTTTTCGTTTTCAGATATGAGAACGCGGACTATGAGCCTCACGGACAAAAAGTGGTTTGTTATTATTTAGAGAATGAGGGTCTACTTAAATTAGAGGAACTATGGAGAGAGCACTTTTTAGATTCCATGTGCCCTAAGTACTTGCCCGAATTGTGGTCGGTTAAGCATAATGAGGAAAGGTACTTATAAATTGATTTTTAGCTATTTTGTTTTGATTTTTCATTAAAAAATAATTTAATTTCAATTGTATGTTTTAAAAAAATGTAACTGACGAATGACTTTTAAGTGATATTTGATAAACTAGCCCTTTTGCTATGGTGGCAAAAAAAAATATATCTAGACATAGTTATTGTAAGTGTAGAATTACTTCTTTTGATCAGTTGTTGTTGTTTTTTTTTTATCTCCACCTTTCAATAATCTGTATTATTTCCTTTTTTTTCCACAGAATGCGAGTACGCCTTAGCGAGGGCCGTTTATCTGAACAAGATACAAAATTAATTGGTCTATAAATACTATTTTTAATATAATAATAATAATATAAGCCTTTATTCAGACATGGTTTACAATAAAATTACAAACTATATTCTAATGTTTTCTTTTTCACACTTTTAACACATGTGTGACCATTTACTTAGACATATATTTGATTGTGATTTACTTATTCTATATTTTTTTTTCCTTTGTTTATTATTTACTTATTTGTTTTGTGTGTGTATGAGTAAGATTACTTTGTTGGCAAAGGCCTCCTCTAATTTTCTCCATAACTGTCTATCTCTAGCTAGTCTGGTCCATGTGCCACCTGCCACAGCCCTAATATCATCATCCCATCATTGGAATGGTCTACCTCTTTTTCTTTCCTGTGACCTGTATAGTGTATCATTAGTGTCTTACTCCATTTTTCCATTCCTCTGATTGTATGTCCAGCCCACTTCGATTTAAGTTTCTTGATCTTGACAGATACATCAGTTGGTTTTGTATGATTGTTGATATTTTTACTCTATCTGACAGTTTTATTCTCATCATGTTCTGCTCATTGCATTTTGACATACTTTGATTTTTTTTTATTTAGTGCTTTTGTCAGGGACCAAGTTTGACAGCCATATGTCAGTACTGGCAGAAAACAGGTATTAGAGTTTTCTTTTGGTGACCATATTATTTTTTTTATTTTTCAATAATTCTTTTAAACTCCAGAATTGTTTCCATGCACTTCCTATATGTCTTTCCATTTCTTTTGTTGTTAAATCTTTAATTGAAATAATTTGGTCCAGATAAATATATTCATCAACATACTCGATGATATTGTCCTTAATATATATAGGTTCTTTTTCCCTCATTTGTCATGACTTTGGCTTTCTGTGTGTTCATTACTGGTCCTGCTTTTTTGCTTTCCAACTTCAGTTAATTTATCATCCTCTCAATATCATCCTTTTTTGAGAGAATATTACTATGTCATCTGCGAATCTCATTTTTAATATATCATATTTTAATAAAATTTACATTTTTAAATGAGAAGAGAGGGATTGAGAGAATTGTGCAATAAAAACAATATTTTACCTTCAAATCTTTTTTATTTATCTTTTCCAAAAAACTATCCTTTACGTAATGATGACTTAATCAGATGATGTTTTTAAAATGGAACACCATGAGCTTTATAATAATGTTATAAATAAAAAATAATTTGTCCGCATGTTCCACATATAGACATGAGCACTATTTGCTTCCCTTTCCTGGGAAATAATTTTCTCCATTGATTATCCTTTTCACCTACCTAGAAGATATAAACTAAAATCTAATTTATAGTTCCATTTAATTAATAGCATCCATAGAAATAAACTCGAAGAGTCAAAATTTGAAAAATTACATGCAGTAAAAATATTTAATTATTGTATCGAGGCAATTGTCTTTTGTTAATAAGTATAATAGCCCATAATTGAAATTTGCTTTTTTTAATTTAACATAATTATTTAATCAAAATAATTACCATTATTATCTATACATTGCTGCTATCTAATAGGAAGGTCATTTATGCCTTCAAAATTTACCCCGCTGCTATTGTAGCGCCATTCTAATTTTACGTATTTCGATGGACATTTTTTGTACACAGAGATAGTTCTTTTTACCTCTATCCTCCATAATCTGTGATCTGTATATAAGTGTTTATTGTTTACTTTTTAACTGTCAATTTTTGAATTCTCGTTGTTTTGTGTAACCGTAGGGATTTGTAAGTCTCCTTTATTTAATTCCTTATATAAGTCAATAAGTACAATATTGCAGAACGATGACAAATAACAAAAAACAGTTAAAAATAACAAAGATATTTCGAAAAGGAGCGGGTAAGATTTGAATTACATTAAATGATTTTTAAATCTTGCAAGCATTTTATGCCTGGTTTTTTATAAATTTTAAAAAATTGCTTCAGTTGCGAAATTGCCAGACGATAATGATGAGCTCCATGAGGAGTTACAACAATTAGAACAAAAATTAAGAGAAAAACAGAATGAACTCTTTCAAATTCAAAGAAATAGCTACAGAAAGAAAGTTTTACCACCAAAAAAGAAAGAGGAATCATTTATTAGACCACAGGTATTCTTTTAAATACATTAACAGAATTGTTTTAAAGAAATATTACTTAATTGATCTCTTGTTGAATTTCAAATCTTTCAAAGTATTAAATAAACAATTAATTAGTACTTGTTTCTTTATATAGAAGAATAATAATAAATAGGATTTCACTATAAGCTCTAATGATTATTATATCTTTTAGAAAATCATTCTGGCTAATTCTGTTGAAAGCCTACATCGAGATTTACAGCTAATGTCAATGTTAACTGGAGTGGAAGTTCAGTCCTATGTTGCAAATGAGCATTGTTGTGTGGTGTATCATATGCAGCACAAATCAGAAAATGTTATTAAACATGGTTTAAGAATTGATATGAATGCTGGTATGTAAAAATACATATTTTAAATAAATTTTCGCTAATTGTTATTGAATTTTAGACTGTACACACTCTTATGGGTGGAAAAACTACATTTAAAGTGAATCCTAAAATCATTTTAGTAAAACTGTAATCCATACTAATATTATGAATGTGAAAGTAACGCTGTTGTCTGTCTGTTACCTTTTCATGCTCAATCCACTGAACTGATTTGGATGATATTTGGTATGGAGACAGTTTGAGATCCCAGGAAGGACATAGGTTAGTTTTTATCCCAAAAGTCATTCCTTAAGGGGGTGAAAAGAGTGATATAAGTTTGTATGGGGAATCATTTCTCAAGTAAGGAATATATATATATTTTTTTAATTTTAAAGTAGGTACTTCCTTTTTTATACCTATGTATAAACATATTATATATAGTTTATTCTATACCAACCAAGTAAATGTACTATGTATGTAGTTATTATATATATTGAAAACAAGCAATTTTTATTTTTAATTTTAAATATCTTGATTTAATTTTGCTAATATTTATCAGTGAAAACTTCATATTTTGTAGGAGGTAATATAATTTCAAAATCATCATTGCCAGTTGGCTTCAATCTTAATGCCATAATGGAAGATTATGATAACATTATGATGCCAGAATGTCTTAGAGCCATACGAAGAGGCTTAGTTGCTTATTATAATAGAATAGAACAGTTTGAAGCTTTAAAGGTAAATTTATAAATATAAACCTCAACTTTTACGTGAAATATAATATTAAATATTACATTAAGCATGTGTAGTTTGAGTCTAAAACTAGTATTTCATCATTAAACAAGCAATTTTCTTTTTTAGTTTTGACTGATCTTACTCTTAATATGCACTATATTATTAATTGAATATAACTAAAAATTACATTTGATTCATAAAGTTAAACAGAATAAATAAAAAATGGAGTTTAGAATTTTGTTTGAATATGGAATACAAAACTATATTCATTTTCCATATAAAGTTGTTTCCATTTATATAAGTAATATAATCAACAAAACATTTAGTTACTATAAAATATCTTATTTATCTTTACAGAAATTATTAAATATAGAAGCGGAAATGTTCAAAATCCTAGATGGATCTCACATTGAGATCTCATTCTTTGCACAAGATGCCACCGAGGAAGAAGAAGATCAGTTTAATGTCACACTTATCCTGGAATACAGGCTGTATGATATAAGACCTAAGACATACTCTTTTAAAGAAATTGGTAAATATATAAACATTAAGGTTTTGTTTGAAATTTTATATACTACTTTTAAGAAAAACATAATTTTTAAAATTTTTGTCTTGTCTGTTTGTTTTGGCTAATCTCCGAAATGGCTGGACTGATTTTGATAGGACTTTCACCGGCTATATATACTATATAACTGATGTTATAAGGAGTAACTTGGGTTACTTTTATTTTAGAAAAAAGAATTAAAAACGTACCTATGGGTGCACTCAAGCGAAGTCGTTAGTAGAAAATAATAATTTTCAGTAGTAGTATTTTAGTATTGTTTTTTTAATATCAGTTAACAATAATCCATTTCTCAAAAAAGGTTTTGGTCACAGCCACCTGAAAAATAGCTAAGTGCGTATCAAAGTAGCGACTCATTATCGATATATGTATTTCATTTCTAAAAAAGTACTTTACACTGTTTGTAAAAAGGCTTTTTTTAAATTTATTATGGCATTAGATATAAAATTAGTCTATTGATCTCAGTTAGGGTTGTGGGCATGCCTACAAGAAACATGACATTTTTTTAAGTCAAAGGTTTATGTGTAAACTTACAAGTAAACTTATTACCGAATATTTAAAAATTGATGTATTGTTAATATAAATGTACCAGACTTACCGGATGGAGCTTCAGAAATTCTAAGGGAGCAATGCATAGTTTTTAAAAGAAAACCATTACATAAAGCCTTTAAGGAGGCATTCCTAAATGACGTTGGCACATACAGACTTGTTCAACAGGTGAGTGTTTATATCTTTTATTGTAATCTGCTGAAAGAAATGATGAAGTATTCTTTATCATTTCTTTCAGCAATATGAGGCACATGCAAATAATAAACCTCATCTAGCAATTATGAGTAAATCTTATGACCATGATTTGTACTATGTAGTATATACAGATATAGTTTTGGCTAGTTTAGTTAGTTCATTTTCGGTTAGATAAAAGCGATTGGAGTAGAGATTTATCTGAGAGAATTGCAGCTTTTATTAATCTCATTGCATATTGAACAGTGTTTATTTCATTTTTTTTGAGTATCGTTTAGATCAATTTATTTAAGAACTGCTTCTATTGAACATAATACACAAAGTTAGCTTTAAGGAACAGCATATTTTTTTTAAAAACTAGATAGTGGTAAAAAATTGTATTCAGCCCTTTTTAACTTACCGCTGCTAGGGCGCTCGCCTAGTAAAATAATTATTTTTCAGCTCGGTCCTCGACGTTCAGAACAACAAGTCAGAAAACCAAAGAGATTCCGACCCAACAAACACAACTACAATAATGATGATACATTCCAGCCCGAGGACTGCTCTGACCAGGGAGAAGATGAATTTGTTGAATAATATTGATTTAGGTGTTTTGAATTGTTAATAAATTTTGGAATTAAGTATATACATCTGAAAGGCATTGTAACTTTCATTTTACCTTTTACTTTTATAAGCTTAGTTATTTTTGTTTAATTTAAAAATGAGATAAGCAAAAAAATATTTTTATAAATATGAAGTATCAGGATTAATTAGACTTTTTTAATACTTTAGTTGGAAATTTTAAGTTAACATTCAAGTTGGCGAAACGTGGTATATTAGAGACACTTATTCGAGACATAAATTAAAAAAAATCTAGATAAAAAATTATATTCCTAACTAGCGGCTCACTCTCGCTTCGCCTCTAGACAAAAAAAAACAAATCTATCCCACGGGAACCGTAAATTTTTCCGGGATAAAAAGTAGCCTATTTCTTTTTCATATGAATGAACTATATTATTGTAAACTTTCATTAAAATCCAATCAGTAGTTTTTATGTACTAAGCTGTATAAATTACTATTGTTTAACTATCCCACGGGAACTCTTTAATTTTCCGAAATGAAAAGTATCCTAAATGTTGACCGGGGATATAATATACCACTGTGCAAAATTTTATTTATATTGGTCCAACAGGTTGGGAGATTAGCCTGTACCAACGAACAAAAAAATTGAAAAAAATCTGGTTTTGTTCTATTTCTCTTCTTACATCTCCTGACTTGGTTTTTAACATTTTTTTCTATGTACAGACAATCGACCTTTACAGTTTTATTATATGTATAGATATCATAATTCATGGTGTACCGAACACATGCTAATTATGAACTTCTAGTAAATCAATTGTAAATCTAAGAATTCTTGTAAGGTTACTCAGAAAAAAAAAGCAAAATTTATAATAATTAATCATTTTATTCAAATAAAAAATGAATTTTCACATTACTTAATTTACATTCCCTAATCATTCATATTTAATTTCAATGTGGTTCATTTACTTTCCCTCCAATCAGTGTCGTATTTGTGCGACTAAGAATAAAAAAAAATTAATAAAATTCACTTCATGTAAAACTTACAAATGAGTAAAAACCTTAATTTTAAAATTTACTAGCGTGAACTACTTGCATATAAAAGTAAGAAACGTTTCAGTATTAACATTCAAATTATTAACTATTATTTATTAAGATTTGTTACTGACACACTGACATAATTATATATTCTTTTACTTTTGAAATTTGAAATATTTCATCTATCAGGTTAATGCTGTAAAGGCAAAATAAATCTTTTACAACGTACCACTCATTGGAAAACAAGTGTTAAATTTGTATTATATTATCTGTATTGCGAAATATGAACACATCTACCTTGTGAACTCCCATTTTTAACTTAATCTAGCAAAAATATAAAAATATTAGCGAGCTTGTCTTATTGAATGAACACCTTTAATAATAACATAAAAGTGTAAACGTGAATTGTTACTGGAAAACTAGGAAAAAAGCTTTTTTTAATAAGTTCTAATTGCCCAAATATTCTTTTATTTAAATGTGTAAAATGCAACAAATTTAAACTGATAATTACTTATTTTTCACAATTTTTTAAACTATATTCTTTAAGGAGCTATTTTACACTATCCCCGACCATCCCATACATTATGAATGAAGAGGTAGATGAATTCTATCAAGGCTGGAGGCCTGGTGAGGCCCAGGGCTGGCTGAGGAGGCCTGGGGCGACGGGAGAGCTCAGAGACCACGGTTGGGAAGCGGCTTGACTTTATAAATC
Source organism: Argynnis bischoffii washingtonia (assembly GCA_033884665.1). Lineage (NCBI taxonomy): Eukaryota > Metazoa > Arthropoda > Insecta > Lepidoptera > Nymphalidae > Argynnis > Argynnis bischoffii. The sequence goes on from CM066610.1 coordinate 3,756,389, forward strand.
CTCACTAGCCAGTGTTCTGTGGTGTACGCTTCTTCTAGCACGTCTAAGTTGAAGTCCTTGTTGCCGATTTCAGCGCCGCGCACTCTGTCGTATCCTGGTGGTCGGCCTGGAGGGAAATGTTTTCTTAATGCTTTATTTGAATTTCGATTATAACATCCTCCTAATTTATGGCATTTTCAACATACAATTATGTACATTTTTTTATAGTTGGCAACAATTTCAATTTTTTTTTATAATTATTGTTTCTTGTCACTGGCATTACTAATGAAAAATCAGCCATTTGCTAATGTGTGTTTACAATACCAGTATAATAATGTGTAATCTGTATCACATGTGCTACATTTAACTCAAATATTTGAACAGCAAAATTGAAAAATTAATGTAAATTATCTTTTTTTTTTGTACGGTTTTTATCTTACTAACCATCATAAAAAAAGTACTAGATACACAATCCCACACAAAAGTTCTCTTAAAACTATCACCAATTGTGTATAGGTATTTATTTTAGTTAAAATAAATATACAACAATGTAATTTGAATCTTAAACGCAACACACAGTTGTTTTCACAAAAAAAATTTTTTTTGTGTTCAAATGAGCACTCATTCGGTGAGGACATTTTTTGTCGCCAATTGTGTATCTGATAATTTTTGATCGATGTTAATAATTAACTAAGTAAATATATGTTATAGGCAATATGCGTATTATTTAAACATAGGTGTTTTTTTTAATAGTATTTATTGATTTTAAATTAAGCCTATATTAATATTTTTAATATAATTTCCTTTTGATTCAGAAAATAAATATTAAAAAGTTCGAAAACAGATGGGAAATTCAAAGTAGTTTTAACGCAACGCCATTGGTCAGACCGAATATGACGTCAAAGTATATCATAACAGATTTTGTCGCTTGCAAATTGGGTCGACATTTCTCTGTGTATATCATACTATTACGTCACGTCAAGCTAACGAAATGGCGAGCATATAAAGTACCCCCGTAGCGGTATGAAAAAAATATACTAAATTTTAATTCTTTAGAGCTGGACATTTTTTTTTTTCAATTATATAACAATGTAAGCTATTATATATATATATATATATATATATATATATATATATATATATATATATATATATATATATAACCATGCATATCCCCTATTGTATTACTAAGTTATTATGTTGTTGTCTTATTAGAATGCAGTGTTGCTTATAATTAGGGCATCATTTAGTCTAGATCTTCTTTGGTTTATTAACATTTACAATTGTAAGAATGTATGCTCTGTTAGCGACCTATGTAATAAATAAAATAAAATTGCACAGCGTCGACTCACCGCCCTCAGTGTAGACGAGGCCGAACTTGTAGTAGCTCATCTTGTACATGAGGCAGTTGAGGAGCGCGGGCGCGGCGTGCGCGTCCACGCGGAACTCGCCCGCGCCCGTGTAGTAGTCGGCCTCGCGGATGTGCGCGCCGCGCTCCGTGCTGCCGCCGATACGCACCATCCACAGGAACTTGTTGATGTCTGTGCACGAGGATCGTGATCATCATAATATTAACTCTTTACACAAAACATTAAAAAGTGCGTGTATTAATGTCTACACGCGCAAGAAGTAAAACTGCTGTAGGTACTCTTTATGATATACAATTTATGTTTTAAATAATTGGACAGGTGAGATACTAAAAATAAAGCATATTACAATCATACATTTATAGAATATCATTTAAGGAAAGAATATAATATTGTCATTTGTCAGACAATAACAACGGTTACCATGGCAACGAACGTACGCCTCGCCCGGAACGTTACACTTTTCGTAACGCATTCACCAGCTTTCTCCCCAAGTCGAGCGTGCGTAAAGAAGTTTTACTTCAAAAAGAAAACTATAACAGGAAAGTGTATAAGAGGCAGCCTTATCGCTAAAACGATAACGAATAGTAATACATAATACGTGGATAATAATATAGTAGCTCTTTAAAAAAATAATTGTTTATAATATTGTAATACAATAATTGTCTACTTATCCTACGTGAGACCCAACCAGACATCACAAGCAATTTCACACGTTGACATATACAAAGTATTCCGTGAGAGTATAATAAGCTTTATTCATTAGGGTTTTTTTATTATAGTTATTTTACATCCACAGGCTTTAATTGCCCGTGCCCTTTTTATACATTGACATTTTTTTTTTTTTTGGCGTTTACATTTTTTTTTTTACTTAGAACTAGCGGTAGGTACTTAAAGCTATAGGTAGAATGACGTGGTCCGACACTGACTGGTAGTTTTTTTTTTTTTATAATTTTGTTTTGTTTTAACTTATAATCTAGTGCTTATATCTAAGTGCTATAGTCTATCTTATATCTATCTTACTAGTATCTAAATACTGTTTTTTTTTTTTTTAATTAGTGTCACGTTTCAGGATGGACATTTTTAAGTTGTGTTCCAGGATGGTTTTGGTAGGTTTGGTATTCATTAGGGTTAGTCGCTAGTAAGCATAAGTGAAACAAGCCCCCCCCCCCTCCACGTTGTTGTTGAAGAGGGGAGGGGGGGGGGGGGCGAAGCTAAGAAACGCACAGGTACCATGCGGGTTGCTCCTACTGTGGAGCAACCCCATAGTTGTTGTGGTCTGCTTCGGCAGACCTGCGATCGGGGCGTCGTAGTTGAGTGCGTAAGCGATCCTGCGACGCCCCATTACGACGGGGGAGGTTTTGTTGGGTTTTAGTGGGTAGTACTGGCTTTTCTAACCGGTGAGTCCTACATAACCACATATGTGGTATGCGTAAATGCATTTCCCAACATTAAAAAAATTATAATAATAAGTGAAACACCCACCATCTGAAGAGTATCCGACGAGACCGCCGAATATGACGAGTACGTAGTCCACGTCGAGCTCGCGCATGATGTCGGCGGCGCGCTCCTCGCCCGACGCCATGGCCTGTCCCACGCGCGAGATGTGCGTGTTGTTCCACGTGTTATTGTCCACTATCACGGTACGGTTCGCCATCGCCGTTATCTGGTAGCCGTAATCCCACCATGACATCACTTTTGCGTCCTGTTACATAAAAAAAAAAAATAATATTTTATCTTCTTCTCCATTCTACGTATCAATCAAAAAAGTACTAGACACAGAATCAGCGACAAAAAATGTCATCACCGAAAGAGTGCTCATTTGTACATTTGAGCGCGCTTTTAATTTAAAAAATTTTTGTGAAAAAAACTGTAAACATTGCATTTAAGGTTCAATTTACGTCGTTGCATATTTATTTCAACTAGAATAATTACCTAAACACAATTGGTGACAGTTTTAAGAGAACTTTTGCATGGGATTGTGTATGTATTACTTTTTTAATCGATGATTCTACGTGACATTGGCGAAGTAATCTGTGCGCAACTGGCACGCTTTGAAGCCATCAATAAGTGAATTGAATCACTTTATCTATACAAATAAATTAAATTGAAGTGCCTGTTTGTAACATCTAAATAACAGGTTTTCACTAAATACATATGAAAGTATATACAGTACTTATAAGAAAAAACAAACAATTTTAATTTTTTTTGTCTCTTTTACTGTCCAATCTCCGAAAAGGCTGGACCGATTTTGACCGAACTTGCTGATGTTAGAAAGTATAACTTAGGCTACTTTTACTGTAGAAAAAGAATTAGTGTTAATCAAAAAAAAATTTAAACTGATGAAATTGTGAACAAAATCCGCCAAGTCGCTAGTTGCTCCCGAGAACATCAGTCCCACGGCCAAAACTTTTTTTTAATGTTGGGAAATGCATTTACGCATACCACCTATAGACATACAGGTGATTATGTAAAACTCATCCGACTAGAAAAGCCAATACTACACACTGAAAACACAACAAAACCTCTTCCGTTCTTAATGGGGAGTCACAGGATCGTTTATGCACTCAACCACGACGCCCCGACGGCCGGTCTGCCGAAGCAGACCACAACAACCATGTAGTTGCTCAAAAGGTCTACTATAAGAGAAACATCACTCCCAATTAAACTTAACGAACCTCCTTAGTATTCATCTTGAGCCATGTGTACGCCTCGCGGAAGTCGTCGAAGATGATGCGTGCGCCATCGTGCGCGCGCGCAGACAGAACAATGGAGGGTGACGAGTACGCCTCCGACGTCACCCACGTGCAGTGAAGCACGTAAGACACCAGCAGGCAGCCCAGCACGCACACGAACAGTGATCCAACCTGGCAGACAGACATAGGGACAGGTTGAATATGTATGTATTAAAGTATAGGCAGTAGTCCAGTAGTAACGCGCTCGCTTGGGAAACAGAGTGAAGCGGGTCCAAATCCCTGGTATCGTACCTCTGATGTTTTCATGTGCGAATCATGATTACCACATGTTTGGAGTATGCAAAGCCCGTCGGTCAAAACCAACAAGGTAGTTTATAATTTAGTTACCATTTACTTTTTGTATATGTTGTTTATAATTTCATATTTTATACTAGAAACAAAACTTACTTCAGATCTGAACACCAAATTGTTATCGTGCTTCTTCTTCTTATCATGTTTCTCGACCTTTGGCTCAATGTCTTTGACGTGCAAACTCAAGAGACTCGAAGCCGCGACCCCCGACACTATGCACATTACCGGCGCAAGTACCAACATTAAACGCACCATGACACCCTGGAAATACAAAAAAATTATGTATTTTTGGAAACAATTAAATGTATTTTTGGGGTTAATATGTGATATTCAGCGATCAAAGTGTAAGAGTCATTGCACGGAGTAGATGGAGTGGTCTCGACATCAGCTCAACGCACTCAAAGCTTCTTTTGTCATCATATTATCTATATTATATATATATATATATATATATATATATATATATATATATAAATAAAAATGTATGTTTGTCGTATATAAATTGTGATGAAACTGGTGGATTGTTCTGCGAAGGTTCTTGACGTAAAAAAAGAATTTTTCTTTGGATATTTTGCTCTTAATTCTTATGCGTTCCTAAACCATTCAAGCTCAGGGACACACCCGAGTGAAGAAAGGATCAGTGGCTAGTAGTATATAATTATTATTTATTACCAACCGTGAATGTGATTGGGAACAAGTCTCAATTTATTTTTATTTTTTATCAATTCAATTATCTTGTTAATGGCTTCAAAGCGTGCCATTTGAGCACAGATTACTTCGCCAATGTCACGTAGAATGGAGAGACACGAGGGTTTATTTTTCATTATCTTATATACAACCAATGACGAGAGAGGGTTGGTGGAGGGAAGGGTGGAGGAGGTCAAAAAAGCTGATTTTAGCGTGACGTAAAATAAAAAAAATATTATAAGTATTTTTTTACATAAACAAAAAAAAAAGAACTAATAACTCACCGCAAAGTAAATACTGAGCACGCCATATAGAATAATAAATATATTAGCATCAGTCAGTTTGGTGAAACAGAAGTAGAGGCCGGCGGGGAACAGGAACACCAACACTTGCAGGTCAAAGTAGAACGAGGACCACGATGTGGGCTGATGCTCTGATACAGATGCTGGAAAAAAAACAGTATATTGATTATTCATCATCATCATATTCAGCCTGCTTTTGTCCAATGCTGGTTATAGGCCTCTCTTATGACACGCCATTGAGCTTCATATTGAGCTCTATTATTAATTATTAGTTTTTTAATAACTTGATTAAAGTAATTGTTTATATCTTTAGGGGTAAAACATATTTAGATTTTTTTATAGGATTGCCTTAAAAATGAATAATGAAAAATGTATTCTCTAATGAATTTATTATAATCAATACAGTTACTGTACAACTAATATTATTTTTATTAGTCTAACTATTGATTATTAAAAAATATATATTTTATATTTTTTTACTTAACAAAGAAGATAAAAGAAATAGTATTTATATTACAAATTTAGGACAGCCATCTTTAATTTAGAGCTTTCGAAAGAGACACAAAATATGTATATTAATCTTATTCTCATTCGTTCAAATTTTAAAGTGTATCGTTAAAAAAATACATTTGACTGAGCACCTCCTTTTTTAATGTTGGTCAAAAAATAGTCGTTTTGGCTTTTTTTGTTTTGTCACTAATTTTACAACAACAGATATTCTTATATTCAGATACTATACAAACCAATAATAGGGATGTGGTTCTTGGCATATGACGGGTCTAGCAGTGAATAAAATCTGCCAGTCCATGGTGAAATTTTTCCTGTAAATATAAAGTATGAAATAAAATAATATTACTAACTATATAAAAAGAAAATTTTATAAACAAAGGCTACAAATAAATTAAAAGCTAAAATTATCTTTAAGTTAGATATACTTTAACTCTTCATTATCAGTGCAATCTCAATATCCAAGATTATACTTATAAATCAAAGCAGTAATATTATTTAAATAAGATACTTTTTTATTGATATATGTATCACTAATGTAATAAACGTGTGGGTGAGTCTGCATGTGTATTTGTTACTTCTAAACACTATAATGGCATTAAGGCATTAATTAAGGATTTTAGTGAAATTTGGTATGGAGAGAGCTCACGTGGTGATGCATACATGAGCTATACTTATCGACGCATCTATCACAAACGAAGAGGCAGGAAAACACTAGTGTTATTTTAAATACTTAACCGCCTCAGTGGTCTAGTGGCTAGCACCGCTGTATATCTGGAGGTCCTGGATTCGAATCCCGGGTCGGGCCAAGATTTGTTTTGGAGTATTTCTATCAATAAATTCTCAGTAAAAGCTTGGAGTTGGGAAGTGTTTGGCCCCCGTACCTCGGAGAGCACATGTCGCGTCGCTCCTGCGCCTTAACTCTCACCGGTCCTATCGAGTAGTCATCCCACTGGAGTATGAGAGTGACAGGAATAGAGAGAGCACTTGCCACATATGTGGCGCGTACACTTGTGCACTATAATATCTCCTGCACAGATTGCTAGTCTCAACGAGACTGGCCGCCGTGGCCGGAATCAGTCAGGAGGACATTATATTATTATTATTCTAAAACTTTAATGATAACTTACCAGTAACCGTCAATACCACAATAGCAGTACCAAGTGTAGCCAGTAGTGTGGTCAACAGTGCTTTGAATAGCAACTCAAAGTTAGAGGGAGACAGGTGCTGGCGCAAGTACTGAGTGAAAGCATACAACTGGCATAAGCCGAAAGTTCCGAGCGCCTGAAATAAAGAATAAATGTTTTATTAAATTCCTATTTCATATGCAATTTTCGTTTCTATCAAGTATATTCTGCAAAAAAAAAATTTTTTTTTCAATATATATATATATATATATATATATATATATTTCTATGGTCTTAGTGGTCGCTTGGGAAACCGAGTGGAGCGGGTTCAAATCCCCTGGCACCCCCAAAATATTTTATGTCAGTAATTTCCAACATGATTACCACTTGTCTTACGGTGAAGAAAAACTTCATGGGGAAACCTGCACATCACATTCCGAAAGACATGCTTAGTCCGCCCGCACTTGACCAGAGGGTGGACCCCCTCGCATTGAAGGGAGGTCTGGGCCCAGCCGTGGGATGTAAAAAAGGGTTAAATACATTTATTGTGTAACTACTTTAAAGAATCGAACCCACAATATTTGTATTGCTACCATATGTAATATATTTTTTATTTTAATTATTATTAGAATTGCCTGGTAACAAATAAAATAAACTTTAAAGTATAAAAATGAAAAAAGCATTTTACAGCCACAATACAATAACTTTAACACGCGACACGCATTCATAATGATAAGCATAAAATGAAATCGTGATCAGTGTTTAAAGAACACATATATCTTTTATGGTGGTAAAAAAATTACCAAGTGAATATTAGTATTTCAGCATCATACTTAACCGTTACTAAATAATTCTATATCAATTACAATTATGTCATTTATATTTAAATATATATATTTTTAGATAAAACTATCTTTTCGGATTATTTCGCAGATTTATTTTCATTTTTGGTTCCCGAATCCCGACGTTTGGAATGCTTTACAGCAATCATGGTTACGGGAGAGATGAGATGATGATGATGATGATGATGATGAGATGGCTGCGGTTGACAAAATAATCGGAAAAGATAGTTTTATTTAAAATGAATATTTAAATTCATAAAGTTACAGAATAAATAAAAAATGGAGTTTAGAATTTTGTTTGAATATGGAATACAAAACTGTATTCATTTTCCATATAAAGTTGTTTTCATTTATATAAGCAATATATTCAACAAAACATTTAGTTACTATAAAATATCTTATTTATCTTTACAGAAATTATTAAATATAGAAGCGGAAATGTTCAAAATCCTAGATGGATCTCACATTGAGATCTCATTCTTTGCACAAGATGCCACCGAGGAAGAAGAAGATCAGTTTAATGTCACACTTATCCTCGAATACAGGCTGTATGATATAAGACCTAAGACATACTCTTTTAAAGAAATTGGTAAATAAACATTAAGGTTTTGTTTGAAATTTTATATACTACTTTTTAAGAAAAACATAATTTTGAAAATATTTGTCTTGTCTGTTTGTTTTGGCTAATCTCTTTTTTTTTTTTTTTTTTTTTTTTTATGCGATTCAGTGACAAACGAGCAGCCAGACCACCTGATGGAAAGCAGTACCTGTCGCCCATAACACCTACGGTTCATGCACTTAGGTTTTAAGTAACAAAAATGCAGAACCACAGGTGCGTTGTCACTGTGAGGACTAAGATGATATGCCTCTTGCCTGTAATTGCGCTGGCTACCTTATCCTTCATACCGGAACACAACAATGCAATCATTGTTGCTTGGCGGCAGAAATAGATAAGGGGGTGGTACCCATCCAGTCGGACTCCTCAAGCTTGACAGAGTCCTACCACCGGTAAAAAAAACGGTCTCTGAAATGGTTGCACTGATTTTGATAGGACTTTCACAGGCTATATATACTATATAACTGATGTTATAAGGAGTAATTTGGGTTACTTTTATTTTAGAAAAAAGAATTAAAAACGTACCTATGGGTGCACTCAAGCGAAGTCGTTAGTAGAAAATAATAATTTTCAGTAGTAGTAATTTAGTAGTGTTTTTTTAAAATCAGTTAACAATAATCTATTTCTCAAAAAAGGTTTTGGTCACAACTACCTGAAAAATAGCTAAGTACGTATCAAAGTAGCGACTCATTATCAATGTATTTCACTTCTAAAAAAGTACTTTACACTGTTTGTAAAAAGGCTTTTTTTTAAATTTATTATGACATTAGAATAAAATTAGTCTATTGATCTCAGTTAGGGTTGTGGGCATGCCTACTGTGCCCGTAACGGTTGATCAGCGCTTGAAAGTCATCAAGAAACATGACATTTTTTTAAGTCAAAGGTTTATGTGTAAACTTACAAGTAAACTTATTACCGAATATTCAAAAATTGATGTATTGTTAATATAAATGTACCAGATTTACCGGATGGAGCTTCAGAAATTCTAAGGGAGCAATGCATAGTTTTTAAAAGAAAACCATTACATAAAGCCTTTAAGGAGGCATTCCTAAATGATGTTGGCACATACAGACTTGTTCAACAGGTGAGTTTATATCTTTTATTGAAATCTGCTGAAAGAAATGATGAAGAATATATGAGGCTCATGCAAATAATAAACCTCATCTAGCAATTATCAGTAAATCTTATGACCACGATTTGTACTATGTAGTATATACAGATATAGTTTTGGCTAGTTTAGTTAGTTTATTTTCGGTTAGATTTTACATTGAATTTTTGTGTTTTTTGGCCTATAAAAGTGATTGGAGTAGAGATTTATCTGAGCGAATTGCAACTCTTATTAATCTCATTACATATTGAACAGTGTTTATTTCATTTTTTTTGAGTATCGTTTAGATCAATTTATTTAATAACTGCTTCTATTGAACACAATACACAAGTTAGCTTAAAGGTACAGCATTTTTTTTGAAACTAGATAATGGTATAAAATTGTATTCAGCCCTTTTTAACTTACCGCTGCTAGGGCGCTCGCCTATCTTAATAGCGGGGGGGATCAGGCCATAGTCCACCACGCTGGCCAAGTGCGGATGGACTTCACATGTCTTTCGTAAACTCGCTAGGTACTCTCAGACATGCAGGTTTCCTTACGATATTTTTCTTCACCGTAAGGCAAGTAATCATGTGAAACATCACACATGAAAATATCAGAGGTGCAGGGTTTGTACCCACATCACATCATTCCGCTTCCACTGTGTTTGTAAAAAAATATTTTATGTAAAATAATTATTTTTCAGCTCGGTCCTCGACGTTCAGAACAACAAGTCAGAAAACCAAAGAGATTCCGACCCAACAAACACAACTACAATAATGATGATACATTCCAGCCCGAGGACTGCTCCGACCAGGGAGAAGATGAATTTGTTGAATAATATTGATTTAGGTGTTTTGAATTGTCAATAAATTTTGGAATTAAGTATATACATCTGAAAGGCATTGTAACTTTCATTTTACCTTTTACTTTTATAAGCTTAGTTATTTTTGTTTGTTTGTTTAATTTAAAAATGAGATAAGCAAAAAAATATTTTTATAAATATGAAGTATCAGAATTAATTAGACTTTTTTTATATTTTAGTTGCAAATTTTAAGTTAATCTTCAAGTTGGCGAAACGTGGTATATTAGAGACACTTATTCGAGACATAAATTAAAAAAAATCTAGATAAAAAAATATATTCCTAACTAGCGGCTCACCCTCGCTTCGCTCGGGTTCGCCTCTAGACAAAAAAAAATTATCCCACAGGAACCGTACATTTTTCCGGAATAAAAAGTAGCCTATTTCTTATTCGTATGAATGAACTATATTATTGTAAACTTTCATTAAAATCCAATCAGTAGTTTTTGTGTACTAAGCTGTATAAATTACTATTGTTTAACTATCCCACGGGAACTCTTTAATTTTCCGAGATGAAAAGTATCTTAAATGTTGACCGGGGATATAATATACCACCATGCAAAATTTCATTTATATTGGTCCAACAGGTTGGGAGATTAGCCTGTACCAACAAACAAAAAAATTGAAAAAAAACTAGTTTTGTTCTATTTCTGTTCTTACATCTCCTGACTTGGTTTTTAACATTTTTTTCTATGTACAGACAATCGACCTTTACAGTTTTATTATATGTATAGATATCATAATTCGTGGTGTACCGAACACATGCAAATTATGAACTTCTAGTAAATCAATTGTAAATCTAAGAAGTCTTGTAAGGTTACTCAGAAAAAATAAAAAAAAAAAAACAAAATTTATAATAATTAATCATTTTATTCAAATAAAAAATGAATTTTCACATTACTTAATTTACATTCCCTAATCATTCATATTTAATTTCAATGTGGTTCATTTACTTTTCCTCCAATCAGTGTCGTATTTGTGCGACTAAGAATAAAAAAAATTTAATAAAATTCACTTCATGTAAAACTTACAAATGAGTAAAAACCTTAATTTTAAAATGTACTAGCGTGAACTACTTGCATATAAAAGTAAGAAACACTTCAGTATTAACATTCAAATTATTAACTATTATTTATTAAGATTTGTCACTACATCACTGACATAATAATTACATATTCTTTTACTTTTGAAACTTGAATTATTTCATCTCGCAGGTTACTGCTGTAAAAGCAAAATAAATCACAACATACCACTCATTGGAAAACAAGTGTTAAATTTGTATTATATTATCTGTATTGCGAAATATGAACACATCTACCTTGTGAACTTCCATTTTTAACTTAATCTAGCAAAAATATAAAAATATTAGCGAGCTTGTCTTATTGAATGAACACCTTTAATAATAACATAAAAGTGTAAACTTGAATTGTTACTGGAGAACTAGGAAAAAAGCTTATTTTTAGTAAGTTCTAATTGCCCAAATATTTTTTTATTTAAATGTGTAAAATGGAACAAATTTAAACTGATAATTACTTATTTTTTACAATTTTTTAAACTATATTCTTCAAGGAGCTATTTTACACTATCCCCGACCATCCCATACATTATGAATGAAGAGGTAGATGAATTCTATCAAGGCTGGAGGCCTGGTGAGGCCCAGGGCTGGCTGAGGAGGCCTGGGGCGACGGGAGAGCTCAGAGACCACGGTTGGGAAGCGGCTTGACTTTATAAATCCGCACTAGCCAGTGTTCTGTGGTGTACGCTTCTTCTAGCACGTCTAAGTTGAAGTCCTTGTTGCCGATTTCAGCGCCGCGCACTCTGTCGTATCCTGGTGGTCGGCCTGGAGGGAAATGTTTTCTTAATGCTTTATTTGAATTTCGATTATAACATCCTCCTAATTTATGGCATTTTCAACATACAATTATGTACATTTTTTTATAGTTGGCAACAATTTCAATTTTTTTTTATAATTATTGTTTCTTGTCACTGGCATTACTAATGAAAAATCAGCCATTTGCTAATGTGTGTTTACAATACCAGTATAATAATGTGTAATCTGTATCACATGTGCTACATTTAACTCAAATATTTGAACAGCAAAATTGAAAAATTAATGTAAATTATCTTTTTTTTTTGTACGGTTTTTATCTTACTAACCATCATAAAAAAAGTACTAGATACACAATCCCACACAAAAGTTCTCTTAAAACTATCACCAATTGTGTATAGGTATTTATTTTAGTTAAAATAAATATACAACAATGTAATTTGAATCTTAAACGCAACACACAGTTGTTTTCACAAAAAAAATTTTTTTTGTGTTCAAATGAGCACTCATTCGGTGAGGACATTTTTTGTCGCCAATTGTGTATCTGATAATTTTTGATCGATGTTAATAATTAACTAAGTAAATATATGTTATAGGCAATATGCGTATTATTTAAACATAGGTGTTTTTTTTAATAGTATTTATTGATTTTAAATTAAGCCTATATTAATATTTTTAATATAATTTCCTTTTGATTCAGAAAATAAATATTAAAAAGTTCGAAAACAGATGGGAAATTCAAAGTAGTTTTAACGCAACGCCATTGGTCAGACCGAATATGACGTCAAAGTATATCATAACAGATTTTGTCGCTTGCAAATTGGGTCGACATTTCTCTGTGTATATCATACTATTACGTCACGTCAAGCTAACGAAATGGCGAGCATATAAAGTACCCCCGTAGCGGTATGAAAAAAATATACTAAATTTTAATTCTTTAGAGCTGGACATTTTTTTTTTTCAATTATATAACAATGTAAGCTATTATATATATATATATATATATATATATATATATATATATATATATATATATATATATATAACCATGCATATCCCCTATTGTATTACTAAGTTATTATGTTGTTGTCTTATTAGAATGCAGTGTTGCTTATAATTAGGGCATCATTTAGTCTAGATCTTCTTTGGTTTATTAACATTTACAATTGTAAGAATGTATGCTCTGTTAGCGACCTATGTAATAAATAAAATAAAATTGCACAGCGTCGACTCACCGCCCTCAGTGTAGACGAGGCCGAACTTGTAGTAGCTCATCTTGTACATGAGGCAGTTGAGGAGCGCGGGCGCGGCGTGCGCGTCCACGCGGAACTCGCCCGCGCCCGTGTAGTAGTCGGCCTCGCGGATGTGCGCGCCGCGCTCCGTGCTGCCGCCGATACGCACCATCCACAGGAACTTGTTGATGTCTGTGCACGAGGATCGTGATCATCATAATATTAACTCTTTACACAAAACATTAAAAAGTGCGTGTATTAATGTCTACACGCGCAAGAAGTAAAACTGCTGTAGGTACTCTTTATGATATACAATTTATGTTTTAAATAATTGGACAGGTGAGATACTAAAAATAAAGCATATTACAATCATACATTTATAGAATATCATTTAAGGAAAGAATATAATATTGTCATTTGTCAGACAATAACAACGGTTACCATGGCAACGAACGTACGCCTCGCCCGGAACGTTACACTTTTCGTAACGCATTCACCAGCTTTCTCCCCAAGTCGAGCGTGCGTAAAGAAGTTTTACTTCAAAAAGAAAACTATAACAGGAAAGTGTATAAGAGGCAGCCTTATCGCTAAAACGATAACGAATAGTAATACATAATACGTGGATAATAATATAGTAGCTCTTTAAAAAAATAATTGTTTATAATATTGTAATACAATAATTGTCTACTTATCCTACGTGAGACCCAACCAGACATCACAAGCAATTTCACACGTTGACATATACAAAGTATTCCGTGAGAGTATAATAAGCTTTATTCATTAGGGTTTTTTTATTATAGTTATTTTACATCCACAGGCTTTAATTGCCCGTGCCCTTTTTATACATTGACATTTTTTTTTTTTTTTGGCGTTTACATTTTTTTTTTTACTTAGAACTAGCGGTAGGTACTTAAAGCTATAGGTAGAATGACGTGGTCCGACACTGACTGGTAGTTTTTTTTTTTTTATAATTTTGTTTTGTTTTAACTTATAATCTAGTGCTTATATCTAAGTGCTATAGTCTATCTTATATCTATCTTACTAGTATCTAAATACTGTTTTTTTTTTTTTTAATTAGTGTCACGTTTCAGGATGGACATTTTTAAGTTGTGTTCCAGGATGGTTTTGGTAGGTTTGGTATTCATTAGGGTTAGTCGCTAGTAAGCATAAGTGAAACAAGCCCCCCCCCCCCTCCACGTTGTTGTTGAAGAGGGGAGGGGGGGGGGGGGGCGAAGCTAAGAAACGCACAGGTACCATGCGGGTTGCTCCTACTGTGGAGCAACCCCATAGTTGTTGTGGTCTGCTTCGGCAGACCTGCGATCGGGGCGTCGTAGTTGAGTGCGTAAGCGATCCTGCGACGCCCCATTACGACGGGGGAGGTTTTGTTGGGTTTTAGTGGGTAGTACTGGCTTTTCTAACCGGTGAGTCCTACATAACCACATATGTGGTATGCGTAAATGCATTTCCCAACATTAAAAAAATTATAATAATAAGTGAAACACCCACCATCTGAAGAGTATCCGACGAGACCGCCGAATATGACGAGTACGTAGTCCACGTCGAGCTCGCGCATGATGTCGGCGGCGCGCTCCTCGCCCGACGCCATGGCCTGTCCCACGCGCGAGATGTGCGTGTTGTTCCACGTGTTATTGTCCACTATCACGGTACGGTTCGCCATCGCCGTTATCTGGTAGCCGTAATCCCACCATGACATCACTTTTGCATCCTGTCACATAAAAAAAAACAAATTAATATTTCATCTTCTTCTCCATTCTACGTATCGTTAAAAAGAAGTATTAGATACACAATCAACGACAAAAAATGTCCTCACCGAAAGAGCGCTCATTTGTACATTTGAGCGCACTTTTAATTTAAAGTTCCATTAAAGTGTATTCCACTAAAGTGTATACAGTACTTATAAGAAAAAAAAAACAATTTTAATTTTTTTTGTCTCTTTTACTGTCCAATCTCCGAAAAGGCTGGACCGATTTTGACCGAACTAGCTGATGTTAGAAAGTGTAACTTAGGCTACTTTTACTGTAGAAAAAGAATTAGTGTTAATCGAAAAAAGTTAAACCCATAAAATTGTGAACAAAATCCGCCAAGTCGCTAGTTGCTCCCGAGAACATCACTCCCACGGCCAAAACTTTTTTTTTTAATGTTGGGGAAATGCATTTACGCATACCACCTATAGACATAAAGGTGATTATGTAGAACTCATCCGACTAGAAAAACCAATACTACACACTGAAAACCCAACAAAACCTCTTCCGTCTTAATGGGGAGTCACAGGATCGTTTACGCACTCAACCACGACGCCCCGACGGCCGGTCTGCCGAAGCAGACCACAACAACCATGTAGTTGCTCAAATGGTCTACTATAAGAGAAACGCCACTCCCACTTAAACTTAACCAACCTCCTTAGTATTCATCTTGAGCCATGTGTACGCCTCGCGGAAGTCGTCGAAGATGATGCGTGCGCCGTCGTGCGCGCGCGCAGACAGAACAATGGAGGGCGACGAGTACGCCTCCGACGTCACCCACGTGCAGTGAAGCACGTAAGACACCAGCAGGCAGCCCAGCACGCACACGAACAGTGATCCAACCTGGCAGACACACATAGGGACAGGTTGAATATGTATGTATTAGTAAGTATAGGCAGTAGTCCAGTGGTAGCGCGCTCGCTTGGGAAACAGAGTGAAGCGGGTCCAAATCCCTGGTATCGCACCTCTGATGTTTTCATATGCGAATCATGATTACCACATGTTTGGAGTATGCAAAGCCCGTCGGTCAAAACCAACAAGGTAGTTTATAATTTAGTTACCATTTACTTTTTGTATACATTGTTTATAATTTCATATTTTACACTAGAAACAAAACTTACCTCAGATCTGAACACCAAATTGTTATCGTGCTTCTTCTTCTTATCATGTTTCTCGACCTTTGGCTCAATGTCTTTGACGTGCAAGCTCAAGAGACTCGAAGCCGCGACCCCCGACACTATGCACATTACTGGCGCAAGTACCAACATTAAACGCACCATAACACCCTGAAAATACAAAAAAATTATGTATTTTTGGAAACAATTAAATGTATTTTTGGGGTTAATATGTGATATTCAGCGATCAAAGTGTAAGAGTCATCGCACGGAGTAGATGGAGTGGTCTCGACATCAGCTCAACGCACTCAAAGCTTCTTTTGTCATCATATTATCTATATTATATATATAAATAAAAATGTATGTTTGTCGTATATAAATTGTGATGAAACTGGTGGATTGTTCTGTATATTCCTGCGAAGGTTCTTGACGTAAAAAAAGAATTTTTCTTTGGATATTTGGCTCTTATGCGTTCCTAAACCATTCAAGCTCAGGGACACACCCGAGCGAAGAAAGGATCAGTGGCTAGTAGTATATAATTATTACCAATTAACGTTCGTAAATATGATTGCGAACAAGTCTCAATTTATTTTAATTTTTTATCAATTCAATTATCTTGTTAATGGCTTCAAATCGTGCCATTTGAGCACAGATTACTTCGCCAATGTCACGTAGGATGGAGAAGACACGAGGGTTTATTTTTCATTATCTCATATACAACTAATGATATACCATACTGTATAGGGCAAATTTTATTTCTATTAAGAACTATGGATGACGAAATTATTTATATTTGTATGAATTAATGTCCTGTAATTCATACTAGCAGCTATATATGCTTTAATAACATTATTACAAAAAATGCTTTTTTTTTAATTGTTATTAGTAATTTTTTTATATTTAAAACAAAAAAAAACTAATAACTCACCGCAAAGTAAATACTGAGCACGCCATATAGAATAATAAATATATTAGCATCAGTCAGTTTGGTGAAACAGAAGTAGAGGCCGGCGGGGAACAGGAACACCAACACTTGCAGGTCAAAGTAGAACGAGGACCACGATGTGGGCTGATGCTCCGATACAGATGCTGTAAACAAAAAAAGCAATATAATATTAAGAATAATTGACTTTTAACTAAAAAGATAAACTGATTTGAAAATCGCTTTAAAATACATATTTACATCTTTAGAGGTAAAATATTTCTTGTTTTTCTTTTTTTTTTTTATTAATTATAGAAAATTGATATCCATACTAATATTATAAATATTTTTTTTTTGTTATTTACTAGTTCACTCTAGAAGAGATAGCTATAATCTGGAATAGCACGTAGGTTATTTTTTATCCCGGTAAAATTTACGGTTCCCGTGGGATAGTTTGTTTTTGTCTAGGGACAAACCTGAAGCGAAGCAGAATCGCTAGTCAGTATATATATACAGAAAAAAAACACTTTCATAACGAGTACTTTCTTTTTTTGAGTTGGTCAAAAAATAGTCTAGATATGGCTTTTTTGTTTTGTCACTAATTTTACAACAACAAATATTCTTATATTCAGAAACTATACAAACCAATAATAGGGATGTGGTTCTTGGCATATGATGGGTCTAGCAGTGAATAAAATCTGCCAGTCCATGGTGAAATTTTCCCTGTAAAAATAAAGTTCATAGTATGAAATTAAATAATATTACTAACTATATAAATACAAACTTTTATAAACAAAGGCTACAAATAAATTAAAAGCTAAAATTATCTTTAAGTTAGATATACTTTAACTCTTCATTATCAGTGCAATCTCAATATCCAAGATTATACTTATAAATCAAAGCAGTAATATTATTTAAATAAGATTATTTTTCATTGATATATGTATCACTAATATAATAAATGTGTGGGTGAGTCTGCATGTGTATTTGTGACTTCTAAACACTATAATGGCATTAAGGCATTAAGGATTTTGGTGAAATTTGGTATGGAGAGAGCTCACATGGTTATATTCATGAGCTATACTTATCGACGCATCTATCACAAACAAAGAGGCAGGACAACACTAGTGTTATTTTAAATACTTAACCGCCTCAATGGTCTAGTGGCTAGCATCGCTGTATATCTGGAGGTCCTGGATTCGAATCCCGGGTAGGGCCAAGTTTTGTTTTTGAGTATTTCACCAATAAATTCTCAGTAAAAGCTTGGAGTTGGGAAGTGTTTGGCCCCCGTACCTCGGAGAGCACATGTCGCGTCGCTCCTGCGCCTTAACTCTCACCGGTCCTATCGAGTAGTCGTCCCACTGGAGTATGAGAGTGACAGGAATAGAGAGTGCACTTGTGTCTGCGCGTACACTTGTGCACTATAATATTTATTTATTTATTTATTTATTTAACCTTTATTGACCACTATTTACAATATAACGGTACAAAAGGCGGGCTTAATGCTAATTGCATTCTCTACCAGCCAACCTTTAGGCCAAACAGAGAAACATAATGAGCGGTACTAGATGAAAAGAGAAAAAAAAAAAAAAAATATATATATAACATGTTCACATAACATACCTAAACACATATACATATACACATATTTACTTATATTAATACATACATATAATATATAATATATATACACACATACATATATATATATATAATTATACGTACATATATACAGCTATACATATATAATTATATATTTAAAGAGACATATAATTATTAATATATAGATATATATAAGAGATGACGAGCTTACGACTTACGACTACCAAGATGTCAATCCATTAAGTGATTCCGGAGTCTTCTTTTAAAAGTTACCTTACTAGCCGGTCTTCTGATATCGGCTGGGAGCGAATTCCAAAAGCGAGCGGCCTGGACAGCGAAGGAGTTGGAAAGGAAATCTGAACGATGCAGTGGAATGGAAAGGAGGTAGGATTCAGCAGAGCGAAGTGGCCGATCATGCGAAGAGGAAAGGTACTGGAATTTGGATTTTAAGTATTCAGGTGAGAGGGGTTCAAAAAGAACAGAGGAGAGTGCACTGAGAATCCTAATTTGCCGTCGCTTACGGATAGGAAGCCATTTAAGCTTGGAACGATAGGAAGAGATGTGGTCATACTTACGTAGACAGAAAACAAAGCGAACGGCATTATTGATGAGACGATCCAGTTTGTTTAGGAGAGTCTCACTCAAGTCCAAATAACACACATCACCATAATCAATGATTGGAAAAATGAGCGCTTGAATAAGGTAGGCCTTTGTCTCAATTGGTAAAAAGTGTCTTAGCCGATTCAAGGAAGACAAAGAGGCAGTTACAGTTCGGCAGACTTCAGCAACCTGCGTACGCCAACTGAGAGTGCTGTCAATGTAGATACCAAGGTCTTTAACACTGGAACAATAAGCAATGACGTGTCCTTCAAACATGACAGGTGCCACTGAGTCAATATCAAATTTAGCCATCTGACGTGGACTACCTACAATAATAGCCTGACATTTGCCCGGGTTGATTTTTATGCCAAATTTTTGAGACCAATTACTAACGACATTTAAGTCAGCATTGATCTTGTGAACCGCGTTATTAATGTCAGTTACAACTGCATGAGTGTAGATTTGTAGATCATCCGCGTAAAGATGGTAAGAGCATCCAAGAAGGTGTGTAAGAGAGTTAATAAAAATTGAAAAGAGAATGGGCGATAAGATACCACCCTGTGGCACGCCAGAGCTGAGGTTGCACCAACTAGACAACACATTGTCCAACTTAACAGCTTGCTGACGGCCACGAAGATATGAGGAAAACCATTCCTGGGCTGTGGAAGAGAACCGCAGTCGCGCAAGAAGAGAAAGGAGGATATCATGGTCAACCATGTTAAAAGCGTTTGAAAAATCTATTAATACTAAAATAGTGACCATTCTATCCTCCAAGCTCCCCCGGATATCCTCTGTAACCTTAAGAAGGGCGGTGGTGGTACTGTGTCCTGGCCTAAAGCCAGACTGAAATGGACTAAGCAGATTGTTACCATTGATAAATAAGGAGATTTGCTTGTGCACAATTGCTTCCAACACTTTCGATAAAAATGGCAATATAGATATCGGCCTGTACTCTTTTAACTCACAAGGGGATGCGACTTTAGGAACGGGCGTAATTATAGCTTTCCGCCAAAGCATAGGGAATTCCCCTGTGGTTAAGGAGAAGTTGATGATATGGGTAATCACCGAAAGAAGGAATTGGAGTACAGGCAAAATCATCGTTCTGCCTATCCCATCGTACCCCACCGCACCTGACTTAATTGACAGCAAAACTGTGCGAACCTCCTCCACAGACACTGGAGAAAATGTAAAACTATTAGACAACGAGAAGGCCATGGAAGTTACTTCAGAAATTGCAGAGGATTTATCAACAGAGTTGAGAAGAGATGCATAGATGAAATGACAATTGAAGTCATCCGCGGTGAAACTAGGTTTCTTAGTTTCGGTAGAGATTTTACCGAAGCCAAGAGAATGAAGAAACTTCCATATATTGGCTGAAGATGAGTTAGAAATATTATCAAGGATATAAGATCGTTTGGCGGCTCTTACCATCTTGTTACACGTATTGCGAGCAACCTTATAGGCAGACCAATTTTCAGCGCACCTGTCACGCTTGAACTTGCGAAATGCCTTGTTACGGCGTGACATCGCAATACGAACACCCTTGGTGATCCATGGAGCTGGTAGTCTTCTTAACTTAACTGCTTTTAAAGGGGCATGCTTGTCGTACAGTGTAAGGATTTCGGCATTAAGACAAGCTACCTTATCATTTGCAGTCAACGCCGCGTACACGCGACTGAAGTCCAACTTTGCAACGTCTTCCAACAGTGCTGCATTGTCAATACTGGAAAAACAGCGCATCATGACAATTCTAGGTTTTATTTTAGGCGGTCTTAATTTGTACGATATATAAATAGCGTCATGCCTTGAAAAACCAGGCGCAGGTAATTGACCATGTTGAATTACATGATCAAGTGAGGAGGTTAAGATCAAGTCAAGCAGAGAGTCAGAAGTATCAGGGTTAAGGTGAGTAGGTCCCGAAGGAAGAATGGAGAGATTGACTGACTTGACAATATCAAGAAGATTACTAGAATATGAAGTGCTCTTCAATAAGTCAGTATTTAGATCACCCATTATGATGATGTGCTCGTAATTTGGACAGTGAGTTTCGAGTACAAATTCAAGACTGGAGAAGTAATTAATAGAGGGAGGGCAGTAATATCTCCTGCACAGATTTCTAGTCTCAACGAGACTGGCCGCCGTGGCCGGAATCAGTCAGGAGGACATTATATTATTATCATTCTAAATACTTTAATGATAACTTACCAGTAACCGTCAATACCACAATAGCAGTACCAAGTGTAGCCAGTAGTGTGGTCAACAGTGCTTTGAATAGCAACTCAAAGTTAGAGGGAGACAGGTGCTGGCGCAAGTACTGAGTGAAAGCATACAACTGGCAAAGGCCGAAAGTTCCGAGCGCCTAAAATAAAGAATAGATGTTTTATTAAATTCTTATTTCATATGCAATTTTCGTTTCTATCAATTATTTTTTGCAAAAAAAAATTTTTTTTCAATATATACATATATATTTCTATGGTCTTAGTGGTCGCTTGGGAAACCGAGTGGAGCGGGTTCAAATCCCCTGGCACCCTCAAAATATTTTATGTCAGTAATTTCCAACATGATTACCACTTGTCTTACGGTGAAGAAAAACTTCATGAGGAAACCTGCACATCACATTCCGAAAGACATGCTTAGTCCGCCCGCACTTGACCAGACCCCCTCGCATTAAAGGGAGGTCTGGGCCCAGCCGTGGGATGTAAAAAAGGGTTAAATAAGTTTATTGTGTAACTACTTTAAAGAATCGAACCCACAATATTTGTATTGCTACCATATGTAATATATTTTTTATTTTAATTATTATTAGAATTGCCTGGTAACAAATAAAATAAACTTTAAAGTATAAAAATGAAAAAAGCATTTTACAGCCACAATACAATAACTTTAACACGAGTCACGCATTCATAATGATAAGCATAAAATGAAATCGTGATCAGTGTTTAAAGAACACATATATCTTTTATGGCGGTAAAAAAATTACCAAGTGAATATTAGTATTTCAGCATCATACTTAACCGTTACTAAATAATTCTATATCAATCACAATTATGTCATTTATATTTAAATATATATATTTTTGTATGTATTTAGCCCTTTTTTAACGTCCCACTGCTGGGCACGGGCCTCCCTTCAATACGAGGGGGATCAGGCCATAGTCCACCACGCTGGCCAAGTGCGGGTTGGCGGACTTCACACGTCTTTCGAAAACTTGCTAGGTTCTCTCAGACATGCAGGTTTCCTCACGATGTTTTCCTTCACCGTAAGGCAAGTGGTAATCATGTTAGAAATGATTCGCACATGAAAATATCAGAGGTGCAAGACCCGGGATTTGAACCCGCTTCACTCGGATACCGAAGTGAGCGAGTTACCATTGGGCTACCACTGCCCATATATATTTTTAGATTAAACTATCTTTTCGGATTATTTCGCGGATTTATTTTCATTTTTGGTTCCCGACGTTTGGAATGCTTTACAGCAATCATGGTCACGGGAGAGACTGCAGTTGACAAAATAATCCGAAAAGATAGTTTTATTTAAAATGAAATATTCGCGTAAATCTAAGAAAGTATTAATTTTTTTTATGCAAGGAGATTATCTAATACCCACGGGAAAACATGTTATAATACAATCCAAGGAAATATTTATGATCGGAATTACTTGAAACTTGGTAATAATGCCCTTCTATATAAAATAAATACGCATTTTCAAATTCATCCTACAAGGAAGTAAAATAGATGAAAGTTTGTACGAAACTACCTTTTTAGAGATTTTTTGGAGCATTAGCGCGAGCAAGCGAAGCCGCGGGTTCTGTTAGTTTCATATAAATTTCAATATTCTATATCTATGCCTAAAATAATTACTTTCATAATCAATGTACTTGTCTTAGCATATTTGTGCTAGTATTTTGTTACTTACCAGCATGTGCTCCGAGCTCTGTACTGGCTGGAATCCGACAAAGGAGATCTGCATAGAAAGAATAGTACCAACACAGTACAATGTACTGTATGCGACGTAAACCCGGGCTGAGAACCGTCCCAATAGCATCAAAGCCAATACATGTAGAGGTATTAAATTGATTAGAAACACATAACCACCCCATGATGATACCTGTATTGATAAAAAATTGTATTGAATTAGGGTTTTTCTTGTTGATATTATATTTTGTTTGTTGATAAATTGTTAGTTTTTTTTTTAATTTTTTTATAGCTAGGAATATAAATTCTGTATGGGATTGCAGAAATGTTCCAAGCTACATTTGACAATTATTAATATTACTCAAATTGAAAAGATAATTTTCAGCAACACTGATTTTATTATACCAAGATCATTTAATTATCTGTGTATCTTGTTTGGCTTAGTACATTCCTGCACGACACAATCCAACTTGTCTCCATTCTGTTTTTTACTTCAACTTTCACATTTACAATTTAGTTAAAGGATTTTTATATTTTACGAACACATAATTTGTATGAAAGAGCAAAAACAAATATGTAATTTTATACATACTCGTGTGAAACTTTCATCTTAATGCTCTGTGATTGACAATTTGATCATTGTATATTGTATATAATAATCACAAAAATAATAGTAAATTTCTTTACTACATATGTCAATCAATAAATAATTTGACAATTTATTATGAGATGTGTATTTTTAAATTCTCATACAGATAAATTCAGCTTAAGGCCAATTAAGTAGCGCCCAAAACACCAGAAGACTCCAATTTGATTTCTGTTTGGCAGATATTGCCTAACAGAAATCAAATTGTATTAATATTATTATAATTTCAATGACATTTACATAATTTACTTCCATCTATGATAAATTCTTGATAAGCACTAAAAATGAAGGAAGATTTTAGTTTTATTGTCTATAAGTACTAGAACTTCGGATTGTTTAAGTTTTTTACAAGCAAATTGTAACTTACCATGTAGAAATATGCTAAAGCAGTCATAGTCGCCCATAAAATAGTCCCTGTGTTTACAGCTTTGATCCAAAAGTAGTATGTGAGTAACATACAAAATATAGCAATTCCTTCATTATCGTAACTGCCTGCAACTGAGCGACTGATATATCCAGGGACTATTGCAATCATGGCCGCTGCTACAAGACCTGCTCCTTCATCCTATTAGAATTTAATTTAAATGTGAATAGACATAATAAATATATGAAGAATTTTATTGTATGTTTAAAACAAATAAATTTTAATACTAAATGAAAGTCGGTCAAGTGCGAGTTGAATTCGCACATGAAGTATTCCATATCATCATACATGTACTTTTTATTAATGTGACTTTTACTTTTGTGACTTTGATGATCGATTATATTTATTAGAAATATATAATCTGTGAAAATTTCAACTCTCTGCTTATTACGGTCTTGAGATACAGCCCTCTGACAGACAGCAGAGGCTTAGTAATAGGGTTTTGTTAATACCCTTCAGGTACAGAACCATAAAAAAGGAAATATTGTATGTTAAAATGCTCGAATCAAAATTTTATGGAAGCTAACACCATAATTATAATAACATAGTGTATTTATTGAAACAAAATATTTTTTAATACCCGATAAGCATTACAATTATTAATAGATATAAATCTTTTATTTGTATCTCTAAAGGTAATAATCTACTTTTGATAAATTAACTATATAATGTTCAGCAGTAATATTGCACATGATAAAAAATGCATTGAATATAAAATAGTCATTTTTATTAGCTGAACCTATTAATACAGTAACTGTATGAATAATTTACTATTATTAATACAATTACTGTTTGGCTAATATTATTTGTATTAGCCAGGCTATTAATTATTATTAAAAAATATATTTTTTTTTATGTTTTCACTCAATAATGAGATAAGACAAAAAGTATGGGTATTTACAAATCTAGGACAGCCATCTTTATTTTGGAGCTTTTGAAAGAGACACAATATATTTATCCTGTTCTCATTCTTCCAAAAATTAGATATCATTAAAAAAAAATACATTTGACACTTTCAATTCTTCTGAAACTGTCCAACAACTTTAATTTTCGAGTCTAAACTGTCACTTTATATATTACTCGTACAGTAACTGGTTTAATAATCACTTCGTTTTTTTTTACCTTCAATTCCTTAGTTAATAAGTATGTGACTATGGTTGTAAGTGAAGAGAAGAAGGGGGCGAGGAACACACAAACATTTCTGATGTCGATTGTGATGTTTAGAAATTGCATTATATTGTACAGAGTAGCAGATGTCACCATCAGGCCAGGGTAGATTGTACCTACAAAATGCAAGTGGTATGTTAAAATTATATCATAAATTGTATTGATATTCAAAATATTTCAATCAATTGTAATAATGTCTAGTGTATATGTTTAATACAGGCACATTACAAGTTGCAAATAAAATGTTTAAAAAAAAAAAAAATATTTTTCTTTACTTACCACCAATAATACGACCTAAGGGGTACCATGCTCTATCATCAAACCAGTTGTGAAACTTATAAAAACCTTCCTCTGTAAGGAAGCGAGTTGTTCTGTAGTTGAAATATGGATCAAACTCGTGTATCACGCTCTCAAATCGTAGAACAGAAAACAGACGAGTCGCAAAAGCTAAAACATAAAGATTTTATCATGTAATTGTTACATTACAAACCTAAAAAATGAGAAATTCACTTCGTTTTTCTATAAATTTAAAGTTTATGTCAGCATGTCTGTCGCCATTCGTTATCGCAGCTGTACCACGTCAGTGAAAAACAATCACAACAGTATTTCTTAATAAGTGGGAGTTGATATTTTATGTTATAAAAGTCTTAAATAAAAATCATATGATCATTTTTATAAGGTTTTACTTACATAAAATTGCTGCCATTGATAAAACAGCTAACTTTATGAATGTAAGTTGTTTATCAGACGAAAGCTGTGGCAGCTTTGCCTTACTTTGCACCTCCACAGTCATTTTGTATAATGGTCTTAGATTTATTTTCTTAAAGCATAAATAAAAACAAGAAGAAATATTATAATTATACTAAAAAATTTTCGCCGGCAACCTATCTTGCCGACCAAGCAACTCGAGTTGCCGATTTTGACGTGACACTAAATTTATTTGACAGTTCATAAACGGCGTGGCATAAAGTATTGCCAATGCTCAAATTTTTTTAAAGAATAATAAATAAAATCGAACTATTGTCCTCCTAGTGTTATAATTATTCCCGAAGATAGTGGGAGCAAAACATTCATATTTTGTAAACACAGAATATTTATAAAAATGGAAAAAAATAAAATATGTATTTTAACCAGACTTTATAAATAATATAGTCAGATTAATGAGAAAGGTAAAAAGTGTCTTCACTAAAAACTTTCTTAACAACAAAAATTGTACCACAAACAAGCATGCCAAATGTCCGGTCGGCCATATATTCTTATATATATTCTTTTTGTCAGAATCAGATTCATTCATTCAAGATTTTTTCTGTCAGAAAATTTCTTACGCCCGGCACTCTGCTCATATGTTTTGTTACCTCGCATATTATCAGAATTCTGATATATCGCGGACGCCCGCTTCTGATGAGTCCCAGATGCAATCGATCGGACGTCATATTTTTTTCTGATCAGAGCATCGGAGGGCGCGCTCTCTGTACATTTTGATCTAGACCCCGCACACTTGTCAGAAATTTACATCAGTTGTCGAGCGGATGCTGCAAACTAAACTCATCGCTGAAGCGAAGTTTCTGATGAGTGTCTGGGGTGGTACCAGCCGGCGGCGTCAGAAATTTTCTGACTGAAAAATCTTATAATATGTGGGCGGTCTAAACTTATTGTCAGACTCGCTGGAGCAAATTTTATGATAGGTGTGAGGGGTGGTGCTAACGAGCGTCAGAAATTTTCTGACAGAAAAAAATAAAAAAAGTATGCAGCCGGCTTACAATGTGAAAATTATGGTATACAGGATGGTGGAGTACTTTTGTAAAGTACATAACAATAATTCATATTTTGATTTGTAGTCAATTTACAATTCATTCATGAAAGAGTTCCATTGCTTTTCTCCGAATTCCAATACCTAATTATCACAGTGTTTGTATGAATAAACTTTCAAATATAATAAACTTTCAAATAGAATAAACTTTCAAATAAAAAAAGAATTACGTAAATCCACCCATAAGTTTAAGATGGACGGTGGTAGGAAACCAATAAATGTATTATATTGCAGCACATATGGGTTGACGTCACATCACTATTGCTATATGTCATTCTTTATTCATCATTGACAATTTGTTATTTGACAAGCTGTCTCCAGTCTCCTTAATCTGTGGAGAAGCTGTAGAGTGTAGGTACAAAGTTACTAAAATAAGCTCGGTTCACGACTGCTTTTCTAGTCGTCTATCGTCATATCTCTGACTTTGGAATCAAGACTGATTTTTTATTTATTATCACGTAATATGTGGGTACTTAAATTTAGTAAGTTAAACAGTTATTAAAAGCTAATATACATATGGGGAAGCTTTGAGCAGTAAATAGTGGCTGGTTATTTCCTTGCTAGTGACTAATCATCTTTAGAGCTTATGTTGAAGCATGATAAGTTGGGACGGATACAGTTAGTTCTACGTAAATAAAGTACAGTGATAACTGGTTTAATTGTAAAGTGAGTTGTATGTGATGTCTGACGGAGATCCTTCTCTCGAAGAAGATATCCCGAAGCCTTTGTTAGAGAGGCCTGAAGAAAATGTTTTTACTCCAAAGATAGCGACTCCTATATTTGCCGGTACCGTAAAACTACATCACAAGCCTTCCGACACGGCGGAAACAGAGTCTTTCTTATCAGATGCTCAACGCAATGAACTTGCGTTCGAACAGCTATTCCAGGATGGAGATGGTGCATTTCACGAAGTGAGTTTATTATTTACGTCATTATTAAAACTATTGAGAAATCATTATAATATATGCTTTACTTAATGTTCTATAATGGGGCTTTTGATTCAAGTATATAACTTTTCTATAGGTACTTCTCTATATTATTTTATTTACTGGGACTAAACCGTAATTTTCTTAAAATTCATTTATTTTATATACCTACTTATTAAATTTTCTGAGTCAATTATTTCTTTATAATATACCCACTATGTTCTATATTTTTTTCCAAAACTGAATTAAGATAAATGTGTAAAAAAGCAACTAAATCCTATGAATTCACTTTAATATCAACATAAATAATTTAAATATGTTGTACTTGAAAAATGTAGTAGATTTTTTTAGATTTATAATATAAAACATTGTCATTCAATGAATCAATCAGTAATCATAACTCTGGCAAGTATAAAATAAGTAAAAACTAATCTGCCTTAGTTATAAAGTAACAATCTCCAAGTTATATATCCACAACATACTTTCTAATTATGTAAATTAAAAAAAAAACAAATTAAAAAAATAATTAATAGCATTAAATATTATAATTAGGTGAAGCTGGGAATGTTATTATATGTAGTTTAATATGTACTTTTAATTTAACCAGATCATTAGATTGCCTATATATACTAATTGTAAGTAATTAAAAAATAAGAATGAAAGAAACCCAACGAAAATATATTTAATTATCTCCTCGAATTTTTCATAGTTTTGACATTGCCATCTTTGATATTATATGACTCATTTATATTTGCCACAAAGGTACAAAAGTAAAATAAATAGTAAAGAGTTTTTTCATAAATACAATTATAACATTTTAGGTGCTAGTATTTAATACTTAGGTTTAATATTATTACAATAAAAAAAAATGCAGGTCTTTTTGGATATTCAGTAATACAACAAACACAATAATAATAAAAAATATATTATTTTTTAGAAATACTAATGTCTAATTATGTTGAATGTATCTATTACAACATATTATTATGCTTTTATACTTTATAGTATTTCCAAGTTATATTCCAATATAACTTGTCATAGAAACTTAATTACTTAAATTTTTATTTATTTCAATACTGCAAATATCAAAGGATTTCACCTAATAAAGATAAGTGGTACACTTAATGAAATTAATGTTTGGCAAAATTAGTCACACAGTATAATAGAAATATTCAGTTCTGTAGCCAACTTTTCTTTTGAATAGATGTGTTATGATATTTAAATTTGTATAAAAAATCTTATTGTTTGTGTTCATCATATGAGTTTATTTTTTCTATAATATAGGTCAATGTTAATCTATTTATATAAGATGATGGCATATATTTATCATTTATCTCTATATTAAAGTTTTTTGGTGTGAAACATCTTTAAAATTACACAGAAACATACAGGTAACGGGCCAGAATAGTGGACTATAACGAAATAGGTTGCATTAGGTTACCACAGTAACCATTTTTATTGTTTGAAAAATGATATATAATATGATATTCTTTTTGTTGCTATACTATACTTTACTAGTTTGTTTTCAAATATGCATAATATTAATAAAAAACAAAAACACTAAAAGTGACTTGCTGAAATAGATGTTTCATGTTAAACCAATGACGGTGTGCCCGACACAGCCCCACCCAATTTTTTTTAATATTTTTATTTCATCTCAATATTTTTGAATGCAAAATTACGTCCATTATACTACTTAGGACTTACGGCAATTGATCTTCACTATAATATGTGGAATTTGAAATGACTAAGAACAAATATTTCATTATGAATAAATTAGTCATTTTATTATACTTCTAACATCACTTATATGTGTACTAAAATTATGATTATTCTTCCCCACCTCTCAAAACTACTGAGATAAATTTCTAAATCTGTCTCTTATCACATTATTATATAATACAAGATATAAAGAAAAAGATATAAAGATTGCAGATTATGTTACTCTTAAGTATGGCCGCTAATCAAACACAAATGATTCAGACTTGTACCAAGACGGTGTAAACTGGCAAGGTCAGTAGTTTCTCAAGTCACATTAAAAACTACTGTGTAGTTAGAAAACAGTGAATAAAATGATCGCACGAAGTTTCATTGAAGTGATAAGTTACGTTATATATGATGTTTGTGGAAACAGAGTATTTAGAAGTCGAATGAGGTGCGGAAATTTTGAAGTACGATATTTATTTTAACTGGCTTTGAAATGTTCAGTCTGAGCAAATAATATACTTCCAGTCTGTATGAGTACAATGGATTGTTTGGTGTTGAAAAGTGATGTTTTTATCGCTTATTACTCATTTATATTTATAGTTTTAAATAAAAAGCTATTTGTTTTAAAAATATTTACGATTTTTTCAATACATTATAGTACCGTTCAGAACGGTAACAAGGTCGTTTTTAAACTTATCAGCCTACAGTTTAAAGTATTATCGTATATGAATACGTGATTTCTATAAAAAATCTCACACTGGCAAGTGTGATTGATCTCGGATGTTTTTGGAATAGACGGAGAAAGCGGCGGAAGGGAGGATCGCCGACTTGCATGCTATGTCGGTGTTGAGTACGTACCAGGACAATCTATCTCAGGATATGAACACTGATAGGTGAGTTTAGCTACCAGTGACATTACATGCCAATTTATTTGCAACCTTGTCACCAATTACATATCGATTGGCTTGAGGCAGTATAATTAATTTGGTTCCACACTTACATACATTAGTTATTTTAAAGAGTACTTACAATTTTTAATTTGTTTGGTAACATTATTATTATTTAATATTGTTTTATAGAAATGTTAATTAAAGGTATTTATTGGGAGGTAAATGCTCAGACGCTTCCTGTGTTTGTAGCTTCTTTATTATTCTGATGCCAATTGTATTTGAATATGTGATGTCATTGGTCTTTCTGTCGTGTCGTGTGTGATATTTATGTGCATGTAGGTATGTTTGTTTAAAAATTTTCATTTAACAAGTTAATTCCATTAATGCGTAACCATCGATCGTTTTAACTAATTAGCTAAGTGATAGGGAGGTTGAAGCAAATTACTAAAATGTATTTAAATATCGTCCAATTTTTTTGTATTTAAAAGCTTTGAAACATATTACATATTTAAAAGCGGTAGAGTTTAATAAAGTTCCTCATAATGTTATTTTTTTTTTCATAAATTTTATAGACATAGATACTGTATATACCTTACATCATCTAAAAATGAGTTTGATTTCGAGAATAGCTGGTAATGAATTTATGATTAAGTTGATAAAGAAGTTTGATTAAATAGGAAAATTAATCGAATCTACTCTGCACGATATTGTAAATGTACTTAAAGTAACCAGACTAATCCTGTCTTGTGAACGTTCTGTGGTTGTGTGTTCCTTTGTGATGTGAGTGTTTCAATGTCGTCACGTTAAACCTATGTTTCCATGATTTGCTTTTAATTCTTCTTTTTTAAGTTGGTTAAAAAAATAGTTAATTGTATGCAAAATAATGGGAATACATCTTTTTAGGTATTTTTTTAATGGAATTGAATTTAAATTATTTTATATATTTTTCTGTAACTCTTACTAATTATTTTGGAATTAATTTGAAAACAAATGTTTGATATTTCCTAGGGATTGGTAACAATATTACTCCCTTTAGGTACAATGTATCAGAATTCGGAATGCTTAAATGTGCCAAGTTTAAGTTACTTTTTTTACTAAAACTTCGAGTTCAGCTTGTTGAGTTGGCTAATAGTGAGTTTTATAAATATGTACAAGATTTTTAAATAGCCTTATAAATAACATAATATTACCTAAGATCTATGTTTTATTAAGTGTAATGTTTTTTTTTTAATGTTAGAGTATACTTTTCTCTGTGATTTACGCGTTCATTAGGTTGACCGTTGAGATAGTGTAAGGAACTTTTTGTAGTGACGTAGAAGTATGACACTAGCGTTGACCGCGGCTCCGCCCGCGTTTAATTGTAGTGCTCCGCTTCTTAAAGTCTTAGTGTAATGCTAGAATATAGATTGCCCATAATCTTTAATAAGCATGCTATAATATGCAGGAAAAAACGTATTTCTCAATTCAAACTAGTCGTACCAGAGATTAGCGCGTTCAAACGAACAAACAAACAAACTCTTCAGCCCTATTAATTGGTAGGTTAGGTTAGGTTATAAACATACGGACACCCTTTTAATTTATTATAATAGTGTAGGTTTGATTAATAGGTATATCCATTAATGATGCAGCTATGAATAATCGTGTTTACCTATGCTCGTAGACCGGAAAACGGTTTTAAGTAAAACTCTCGTAGTTAGGTAGTTAAGTTTTATATATATTATTAGTTAGTAGCGGCTCACCCTCGCTTCGCTCGGGTTCGCCTCTAGACAAACAAAAACAAATCTATCCCACGGGAACCGTAAATTTCCGGGACAAAAAGTAGCCTATTTGTTATTCTAATGTATGAACTATATTATTATAACGTTTCATTAAAATCCAATTAGCAGTTTTTGTGTACTAAACTGTATAAGTTAGTATAGTTTTTTAATTATCCCACGGGAACTCTTTAATTTTCCGGGATGAAAAGTATCTAAAATGTTGACCGGGGATATAAGGTACCACCATGCAAAGTTTCATTTAAATCGGTCCAATAGTTTCGGAGATTAGCCGTACAAACAGACAAACAGACAGAGAAACAAAAAAAAAGAAAAATCTGGATTTGTTCTATTTCTCTTCTTACATCCCCCCCGACTCGATTTTCAACTTTTTTTTCTACGTACAGACATTCGACCTCTAAAGTTTTATTTTATGTACCTAATACCTATAGATTACTAAGAAAAATAAAGCAGACTAATTACCTAATTAGTCTAATTTTAAATGGGTTATGTTTTTGTGGACATATTTATTATTTAAACTCGTTGACTGTATAAACTGTTCGAATCTCAATTTTAAAATAATACTTTTGCATTATTGTAAATAAGTACAGTGTGTAAGTGCTTGATTTGTTTATTAATTAAATATTAGTAACTTACTTTATTAGTCATAATCGCACTACTGTTATAATTTGACGACACGTTTGGCTCAGTTTGTAGTGCTTGCTGTGCCAGCGGTGCAGGTTCGAGTCCCGTTGGGGGCATTCATTTGTGTGATGAGCACGTTTGTTCTCAAGTCATGGGTGTTTATATTTATAATATGTATGTATTTAAAAGTTATATATTATGTGTAGTGTATCAACTATCTGGTATCCATAAAACAAGCCTCGTAGCATACCATGGAATTAGATGGTGCTGTGTGATAAATGATATATAATGTAAAAAAATCTAATATGTGTGTGTATATTTGCTACTCCTTCTGGATGAAATTTGATAAATAGACTAACAAATGGGCTACTACTGTTAGTAATAAATAACAAAATGTATCGCTGCATATAATAATATATATAATATTATAAATAAAACAACACATCTAAGAACGTACCCGAAGTAATGGTGTTTCATGAGTTCCACTAATAAATGGGAATTTTTTAAGTGAGCGAGTTTGTTACTTATTCATGCTGTAACAGCTTAATAGATTTTATTAAAATTTGGCAAGTATTCTTATTTTTGGTTAACACATAATTACCTTTATCATTTTCCCTACCACGCGAGCGGAGCTGCGGCCAAAAACAGTATTTTAAATGGACGTAGTTACTCAAAATGGATCCAGCCAACGAAAACCGTTTTTTGAGTTACTGTCATAAATGGCATCTACATATCAACTTATATACAGAATGTAGATAAAACACCTAATATTTAAGAGGAATTTGGAAAAAAAAACTACGGTCTTGTTATTTTGATATACCAAATTTAATAAAACTATTATTTTCTTAGAAGTAAGTTTTTTGGTTGGATCAATTTTGCATAACTACGTCCAAATATAGATTGTTTGCTTACTTCCACTTATAATATTCTTAAATTAATAAAGTATTTTGAATAGTATATGTAACTAGCGACTCACCCTCGCTTCGCTTCGGGTTCGTCCCTAGACAAAAACAACTCTATCCCATGGGACCCGTTCACTTTTCCGGGATGATATATAGCCTATAACCTTCCTCAGTCAACGGGCTATCAAATGCAAAAAGAATTTTTCAAATCGGATCAGTAGTTCCTGAGATTAGCGCGTTCAACCAAACAAACAAACTCTTCAGCTTTATAATATTAGTATAGAAGTATAGATAAGTTAGAGTAGGTAACAATTTTAGTTCAATGATTTTAATGACTAATAGGTAAACATGTTCATTAAAATTAATAGGCATTGTTGTGATTTTAAATTAAGCAGTGATTATCAAACACGTTACGGATTTTTATAAATAGTTCTTTATTCTGTTATACTTGTATCTTGAATTGCTTCTTTATCATCAGTGCATTAACCGCTTAAATACATTAGTGGTCGATAATCAACGACGTCATCAATTTGCGCCGCTATCCATTTGCTAAGAGATGAGTGGTTTTCGCACTTTGAAATTTAATTTAATATTAGGTTTATACATTTAGATATTTTTAAAATTTATATTAAATACTAGCGACATACCCTCGCTTCGCTCAGGTGCGTCCCTAGGTACCTACGTTTAAATTTTTTTGAGCGAAACCTTAATGTTTTAAAAAAAATAAAAGTAGCCTAAGTTACTCCTTATAATATCAGCTATCTGCCTGTGAAAGTCCCGTAAAAATTTGTCCAACTGTTTCAGAGATTAGCCGGAACAGACAGACAGACAGACATAAATTTTAAAAATTGTGTTTTTCTTATAAGTACCGTATATAATTCCATATGCATTGCTGTTAGCTGTAGCTGTTATTTTGACATTACAAACAGACACTTCAATTTTATTTATCTGTATAGATATGTAAATAGTTTTTTAAAGCGGAGAGAGCGATTAAATGTTTCGTTGCTAGCCGAAAGTTATTTTTTACTAAATAATTTTGAATGTTGAAATATTTCGTTGCTAACCAAAAAATCGGTATCTGCAAAAAACAATATTGTAACTCAGCGCGAAGATGGTTTGAAAATAGAATAATTTCTTTCATTCATTATTATCGAGTAAAAACTTAAAATTACTACAATAATGAGTTACTACGTTGTTCCTTGCGAATGTTGATTTGTACACTATTAACCATTGCATGTCCCATTGAAAAATCAGAGCAATGGTTCTGGGGTTCGATGCACAAAAATTATCTCGTCATTTTAATTGATCACTATCGTTTGATAGGACTAGTATTTGACATTACTATGTTGTGTTTGTCAAGCGTTTCTGATTTTAACTTATCGAAGGTACCTACCTACGGGATATTCTCGCATGTACATTGTACCTATATTTATTATCTAGGGTATATTTATTATCTAGGATATATCTATTTTTATGACAAATCAACCCAATGGTGTTTTGATATCAGTCAAATTAACTCTGCAAACAAAATTTCTCGAATCGATGTTTTCTTCAAAAATACTTGTCGAGAGATCCTCACTCAAGAGAGAGACTTGATTCCTACAAGTAAATGTACGAGGTTATCAGTGCTAGTATTTATTGTTCATTAAAAGTAAGATCAAAGTATCCACAGATAACAAATAAATAGAACTGTTTGTTCGTAAGTAGTACCATACACTTCAGTCATTAGTTCTCCGTAAATCATCTACATATTCGGGAAACCTAATCACCGTCAATTGTTTTTTTAGTATTTTTTTTACAAAAATTTTTGTTCAATTCAATTCTTTTATTTCGTGGCTTCTAGGAGTGCCAGTTAGGCACAATTTACTTCGCCAATGTCACGTAGAATAGAGAAGACAAAAAGTTTTTTACTATAATACCAATCTACGTGACATTGACAATGTAATCTGTTCCCAACTTACACGCTTTGAAGCTATTAACGAGAAAATTGAATTGAATTTATTATAATACATAATAATTATTATATGACAATTTCTATTAAATTTAGGCAGTTTTTAGCAATAATTTATTACGCAATAAACAAAATCATTAGATATTTTAGGTAAATAAACTTAAGTTGATGTTCAATTTATGTATTTTAGCTAACTAGCTGTTATTAACAGACGCGAATCAAGTAGAATCAATATATCGCAATTGTTACAAGGTCTTATTATGAACTACATATTATGTTTTTAGGTATTTATCGTTTTTGTGAAGAGTATCTGAGTTTTTAATATTTTAATATGTAGCTTTGTTATTATATCATATATAGTATGATTAATAAAATCTAATATAATAATACAAAATCTATCTATTTAACCGAAGAGTTCCTAACCCACTAACTCGTAGAACATTACTAACCTCTAATGGTTACAATCGTATAGAAGCGTGTCCACAACTAACTTTACAGGGACAATGGCAGCGAAGCATCCACTCGTCCGGCGGAAGAGTGTGGATGTGGGGAGGCTGTTCCAGACCCCATCAATAATAATGGAAAAGCCATGGCCAACCATTGCTCGTGAGTAGTGGACACGTATATAGCCTTTGCACCACAAATATGAATTCGGACGTTTTTCTATGGATGCTGTCACCATTTTATTATTTTTTTCAAAAGAACGGCGCATAATGGAACTTGTGTGGTGGATTTATCTCCAAGTATCCAGGAAACGTGATACTTTTTATTTTTTAACTACCTTATCCATATGCACCAGCTTCACTGTGCACTGCTAGCTAAGAAAAATAAAATAAAAATGGCGGCAGTTATCACAAAGTTTCCCGTTTATGATTCTGTAAATATGTATGATGTAGCTATGATTTAGATTCAAATATTTAAAACTTACTGTAGTATACTTTTTTATAATTAACTTACAAGTGCTTACTTTATATTGTAATTAGTTAGTTATCCGCCCATTTTTGAAACGTAAAAATAATAATGATTAAATATGTAAACTATTGTTTTAATATAAAAGTAGTAATGGGACATTTAAAAAAAACTGTAGATTTAAAATTTTACACCGTATAAAAGTTCTATTAGCTTTAAGCATTCTCACGCATATATACATACATATTAAGTAAGTAGGAAAAGTAATTTTTCTAACACGAGTATATGTTGATAAAGCTCTGTTTACATCTACTTTAGTTAATAAAACTTAGTAGGTACTGTTCGTAGGAAATGAAGCGTAATGTACATCTTTACAGATCATATTACATAGTTAGATATTCGTAATATAAAACGATTGCACGTAACGCACAAGTAGTAAAATTTTAGTTTGATGCACCCAGCAAGGAAACTTTAATTTGGTATTTTGGGTTTTTCATGTGTTTTGGTCCTAATTTTAGCTATGAATAATGTAATGTTCGATGTTTACGAAAATAGAAGACTGTACTTTTGAATAGACCATACCTCTGATTAATCTGGATTTTGGTGTACATATGGATTTCGATGCGCTCATAACAAGCGTGTTTTTGAAAATACCCGCAAATTTTAATTTTTCAAGGCCAATTCAAAGAAAAATCGATTATTTTTAAATTTTTTTTCGCACTTATTACGATAAATATTGATGTTGAGAAAAATATTTTCCATAATAGTTGTAGGCCATAAAAAATGTACAGCCTGTAGTTTGATCTTTGACTACATAAAAAAATCTATACTACGAAGAATTTTCAGATTAACCTGAATTTTCTAATTTTCCAAGCAACTTTTCAAAATTTTTTTTTTTCTCTTAAAAACCTTACTCGATATATTACGACCGTTATGAAAAAGAAATTGCCAAATTGGTCTAGCTGTGATCAAGTTATGCGCTTAACAACATACAGCATTTCACTTTTATTTATTTGTAGAAGTTATTCAAAACAAAAACTCAATATTAGCAGGTGCTAAAATATATGTATATATGTATTTAATATAATTCATGAAGTCAAAAATGCATAAAATAAATATATAGATTAGTTTCCTGTTGCAAGACTAGATAAATGTCGATTATATAATAATTATTGTTCACATATTTAATAATCTGAATTATTAAGCTTTAATGAAATTATTAAATACTAGCGACTCACCCTCGCTTCGCTTCGGGTTCGTCCCTAGACAGAAATAAATTTATCCCATGGGAAACATACATTTTTCCGGGATAATATATAGCCTATAGCCTTCCTCAGTTAACGGGCTATCTAATGCAAAAAGAATTTTTCAAATCGGATTAGTAGTTCCTGAGATTAGCGCGTTCAACCAACCAAACAAACAAACAAACAAACTCTTCAGCTTTATAATATTAGTATAGATTTACTATGTTAGGAACAAATGTATTCGTGAAAGAATAGGTAGATGCCTTTTTCTCATACTTCCTATACGCATTGTCTTTATACAAATGTCGGTATTTTTTATTTGGTATTGCATTCTGCTGATGATATGTCCGCTTTGTTTATATCTTCTCAGGGCTTAGATGTGGTGACAGAGAGTATTTTTTACCAATATATAATTATTCGGTTGTATGAGGTCTATTAATTGCACTATGCATGTTTAAAAATCTCAAACTAAATACTTAATTATCTATATACTATAAATATGTATGTATGTATATGTACATATTATATTTTTATTATAACAAACATATGTAATTTGTAATGGAAAGTTATTTTTATAGGATTGTTATGGGTGGTATATTAAATAACCCATCGTTGTCTTTCAACGATGGTGTCCGATCAGTCGATTTCGTACTTGTATGGGAGTCGGGGAAAGATGATGCGACGACACCAGAGGCGTATGCACATAGACAAATATTTGAGCAAAATCTAGAGAATGAGGGCTTGCAGCTCGAAAGGGAAGCTCCGGAGGATATGTATGGATTGAACTTTATCAAGGTTTGTTTTGCATTACTTTGAAGACTTGTGTACTTATCTTATTAGTAGGTACTAGTATAATAAATGTCTTTCTGACTGTCTGTTTGATATTAAATCAGTAATAATAATAATTAATAATATTAATTGCTCGTCTGATTTTGATATTTGGTGCGGCATTAAGGTTCCGCTGTGGGTGTCGGTGAGTAAATGTCTCACAGTGCCCTGCTCAATGACCTCGTAATGGTTTTTCCTAGCGACATCAAGAAAAGATAGTAGGAAAATATTTGATAAAATATCACCTTTTTCTAGAGTAAAATGGGATGAAGAAGTAGTTAATATGAAATTTTGGCTTAATATTATTATCATGTTTTTCCTTTTTTTTTATTTTAGAATGAATTATGTATTTTTATTTTACCGGTGGTAGGACTCTGTCAAGCCTGAGGAGTCCGACTGGATGGGTACCACCGCCTTATCTATTTCTGCCGCCAAGCAACAATGATTGCATTGTTGTGTTCCGGTTTGAAGGATAAGGTAGCCAGCGCAATTACAGGCAAGAGGCATATCATCTTAGTCCTCACAGTGACAACGCACCTGTGGTTCTGCATTTTTGCTACTTAAAACCTAAGTGCATGAACCGTAGGTGTTATGGGCGACAGGTACTGCTTTCCATCAGGTGGTCTGTCTGCTCGTTTGTCACTGAATCGCATAAAAAAAAAAAAAAAAAAAAAAAAAAAAAAAAAAAAAAAAAATTATAAAATGAAAAACAAATTATCAAACATAATAAAATTATTTTGTTAATTTGCAGATTCATGCGCCACTAAATGTTTTGAAAGATTACAGCGAGGTCCTTAAACTTAGGATGCCAATGAAGGTGAGTGAAAATTATGAAAAATCTATATAAACTCTTAAGATGTCATAATTTTGGGATCCTTTTCAAATTAGATTTCGTTACATAATCTGTGTTTTAGAGCAATGTATAGAAGTATACGTAATTGTGAAGCTAATATAGTAAGCTTTAGATTATAATAAATGGTCCAGCTTTTTAAAATTAGTATATGTATGTATATTGTATATGTTATCTATTATTGTGTACATTTTTATTTATTTGTGATGAAACCATTTTTAATCCTTGCCCTATATATTTATTTATGATATTTTATATTGCACAAAATCCTTTTTATTACCATATTCATAAAAAAAATATATATTAAAAAATATATAATTCGATATTAATAAAAAAATTTTTTTTTCTATGTATTCCAAATTTAATTTAATTATTTAAAATTTATCAATAAATAAAAAAAGAACACATAATACCACGGGTTCTGTTTTGCACTTTGTGCCTTGTGTGTGTGAAAATTGAACTGAAGTCACAAAGCACAGGATGTTTAATAATATGTATTCGTAGGAATGCAGTAAGATACGAAAAGGTGGGCGGACGAACGCCATACTGAATGCTGCGATGTATATGTCCAAGGTATGCGGCTGTCGTGACTACGGACGTACTGCTTTGCTAACAATGCAGCTTATGGTGTTTATTGGAGTGTTTTTGGGGATATACAGAAATAATAAATATATCAGGGCTGCCACACTTTATATAGAATAATATCTAATAATAGCTATTAAATAATTATTATGTATTATACATATGTATTTTTATACGAAGTGATAAATCACTATGTCAACAAATCAATTTTTGATAATATTTTTTTTAAAGATAAATTATAATCCTAAAAGATAAGTTATACTTTGATAAGTTATGATATTATATATTTTGAAGTTATATAATATATAAAATGATTTTTTTAAAATAAATATCCCTATCGACTGCTTTTTCATATAAAAAAAAATCTTGGATTTGCTTCTTTCGTAAATAAAAGGTCAATAAAAAATATTAAAAAATACCTTTTAATTATTCTGTAGACTTTACAAATGATATAAATCGATATAAATCTATTTAACGTGTGGCAATTGCCTAGTGTTAATGATCTGTATGTCCTCAAATGTTTTGTCATTTGCAGGGTTATTTTTTTACGCTATAACAGTCGCTATATTCGCTCTAATGGAATTTTCATGTTGAATTCTCGGTGGTTGTCGGTACTTATTGTTTCAGATGGTTTACTTATACTTAACAAATAAAAAAAATATTTAACAAAATAGCTTAATATATTATATTTTGTTATATTTTCACTCCATTAATATTTTTGCTCTTGTCTGAAAATGTATACTGTAGTTGTATGAAGATTTTAGTGCATGCTAAAACAAACGAGTAGATGTCAGGAACTGTCGTTCTTCTGGCGGTTTATTTGGGTATTACTACATACATAAATACATACATACATACATACATACTTACATACATACATACATACATACATACATACATACATACATACATACATACATACATGCATACATAAATACATACATACATACATATATACATATTATTTAGCTAATATTATCAAATTGGGAAAGTCAAGCTTAAAATAATAACTGCATGAATAACGTGGATATGACGTAAATAAAGTAACTTCTATGAATGCAATTTTTATTTTTTTTTTTTGCTTGAAAACGTAGTGGGTCGAACTGTTAGTAAGTGTAGCCGCAGCTTGTGTATGATTCATGTATTATTATGGGCAGTAATTATTATAATTATTTTCCGACTTCAAAAAGGCTTAATCGAATTTGATTTCTATAAAAAAAAAAAAATTACAGAATATTATGATTTAAAGAAAAAAAAAACCCTTTTATAAGTTGTTTTGAAGTCGGGTTTTTGTGTTAAATAATAATAATGACTTGTTGGTTTGAAATAAGCATACTTAACTATGGATTAATAATTTTAACATAGAAATTTGAAGTTGAAGTACGTAACGTAGGGTTCGAAGCTGCCATATCATTGCTGCCATAGTATAATTTTTCATTAAAAAAAAAATGAATGCAAATTAAAAATTACCCATACAAATATTTATTAACTCCCTTAAAGTCTTCGTTTCCTACACTTTTTATTTAATGTTTCTATATATCTATAAAATATTTTTTGCATGTAATGTGTTTCGTGTATGATGTAATAAATTTGCCCTAAACTATAACGTGACTCAATATTATGTTTCTCCAGAGACTAATTTTATTTGTAACAACGCTATGTCGTTATCTTTAATACGAAAATAACATCAATTTTTTCGTCTTTTCTTTTCAAAAAATCATTACAATATCTAGAACTTATCCCCATACATTTTCTAACAACAAACGATTTAAAAAATTACTTTTGAACATTTTAAATTTTGAATTTTTTTTTTCATTTTTTTTATTATGATTTTCCAGTTTTCAGCTTTAAAAGATGTGCACGAAAAAACAAATAGTTTTTTGGATAAATTAGAAGAGTGTTGGAATCAAATTATGTCTAAAATCAGAGTTGATCCCGCCATGTTCCCTGAGAGGAAGCATCGGTTGACGGCGATTTATTCTAAGGACAAAGAATATCTGTAAGTAATTTTTCTTTTAGTTTTTACACATTTATTTATTTGACACTACCAACTTACTCTCATTTCGTGTGCTAATCTACCGGTTTACTAAATTTCTTCTAAAACTGTCGAACCGTGTCAACGTGTAGGAGTAACAAACATACAAAATTTAGCATTTGTAATAGTATGGTGTGTATTGTAATATATATATATATATATATATATATATATATATATATATATATATATATATTACAATACATAAGCGTCAAAACGTACCTAGTGACTAACTATAAAAAAATTAACTGCAATAAAATTTATCCCTCTAGGAGCTATGATGGCGAAGAAAACGATTTTTTTAAACTTCATACATAAAGTCAAATAATTTAAAACATTGTTTGGCCTTATATTATTTCCTGAGTCTGAGGTTTATATTTTATTATAGATTTGACACGTCAGCAGAGTGTTTTTGGACACCCTCGATACGTTCGCGTATAGTTCAATTTATATTAGACCGTAAGAAGTTTTCGATGTCGCCCAGTGATGACTTCGCCTTCGGAATAACTCGCTTGATCTCCAACAATACCTATAGTGCGGCCTATCCTTTACACGACGTAAGTATGCTAAGTTTTTTTTTTTAATATTGATTTGATTCATTTGACTATGGTAGAGCAAAATGAAGGTCATTGTGAGTTACATTTACTTAGTTTTCACTCAAAATGAATATATAGGTTCTTATACATATATTCTTATATATACCTATAATACCTACTTAACTATAGATAAATGTAAACGAGATCGTTGGTTGTATCATAATTTTGTATTTTTTTGTCTAATTGTTCACTACACTATATTAGTACCAGAGAATTTAGAAACTTGTGTTATTTATGTTTGTGTTACAATGAATAACAGGACAGACTTAGATCAGTAGAATTCAAAAATTTGTTAAAAAATAAATTCGGAATAAGCCTTAGTCATTTCCAGCTAACAATAGAGTTAGTATATTATCAAATTAAAGATTATTATTTTTTCATATTTTTTTTTATTTGTTTATGTACAGGGTGATCTCAAAACGCCGGGCTCGATGCGCCATCTGCTTTACACGGAATGGGCGAGCGTGTCCAAGTGTCTCAAATATCAACCCCTAGACTATGTAAAAGACTACTTTGGCGTTAAAATTGGTATGTATTGAAAAAAAAGGAAATAACATTCTTCTATGTGTAAGAAATATATAACGGTCTTTATATTAACTTCCTTAGAGTGATTTTAAGACTATTACATAAAACTTATTTTTTGTCAAAAGTTACATAACTATAGCAGAATTATACTCAAAACTAAAAAAAATACGCTTTTGACGCTGGGACTTTAAAATCAAGTGAGCCCGTATTCGAAATTTTCACTAGTAGTCATTGAAGAGTTCCAATATCCACCTCCTTCATCATCAGCTCGATGGTAACAAATCGATACGACTCTTAAGAAAT
The DNA here is from genome assembly GCA_033884665.1 of Argynnis bischoffii washingtonia. Taxonomy (NCBI): domain Eukaryota; kingdom Metazoa; phylum Arthropoda; class Insecta; order Lepidoptera; family Nymphalidae; genus Argynnis; species Argynnis bischoffii. The sequence goes on from CM066610.1 coordinate 3,800,482, forward strand.
GTTAGGTTAATCATATCAGCCTTTGACCACATTGGTCTCCGTGTTTTTATATATAAAAAAAAAACAACAAAGAATATTATGTATATTTTTATTACACAGCCACAAGTAATGCTTATACTAGCGTATCAAAACACTAATGATTTCTACTTGCTACCTGTTATTGTGACAGTCAAATATTAGTTGAACATCATTACATGACCCCATTGCCTCCCCAATCTCCCCTCTAAAGGAAGTTCATTTAAATGATAGCAAATTACATATGTATCGAACTCGACACTGAAGAATTATATAGACGGAGCTCGCTAAAAAATGTCAAAAACAGTAACGTGATTTTGCTGTTTACGCTTTTATTCTCGATTTTAGATAGTTGATACACTACACGTATATAACTTTAAATACATAGATATTATAAATATAAACGCCCATGACTGGAGTACAAACATTCGTGCTCATCACACAAATGAATGCCCCGAGCGGGACTCGAACCCACGATCGCTGACACAATAAGTAGAGTTACTACACACTGAGTTACTTCAATTTTTGAAAAGAAATATGAATAAAAATAAATGATAAGAATAATCATATTCTTTTGTATTTTTAAGCATTAGCTCTATACTATTACTGCTCCATGAGAGAGAAAGATAATTAGAGGCATATGTATATAGTCTTTTTGTAATAGTAATAGCGAATATATGCGTGTTTTTTTAAATTTTTTTTTTTATTTTTTAAATTTAAATTTTTAAAATTTGTATACAATAGCTAAAATCGTTATATAAGGTTAAAAATAATATCAAGCTTAAAAAACAAAATTTAGTATGAAAAAAAAAGAAATAGCTCTTGTTATGATAATATTTTGATGTTATATTCGGTCTGACCAAAGGCGTGCGTTTCAACTATGTACTTTGAATTTCCCATCTATATTTGCACTTTTTAATAATTATTTTTTAATCAAAAAGAAATTATTTAAAAAATATTAAATATAGGCTTAATTCAAAAGCAATAAAGATTATAAAAAAAATATTTCGCCTTTATTTATATCACACGTATATTCTCTATTGTTGTTTATTTTTTAAACCCCCCACGTAAAACGACGGGGTGTTATGAGTTTGACGTGTCCGTGTGTGTCTGCCTGTGTGTGGCACTGTAGCTCCCGAACGGATGAATCGATTTTGATTTTGTTTTTTTTGTTTGAAAGGTGAATTAGTCGGTAGTGTTCTTAGCTAGCTTTGTTTGATGAAAATCGGTCCAAATGGCGGATTATAAATATTTTTCACAACTGCTTCAATATAGGTATCAAATAAAAGGGCTTGACTAGTAGAATACTATACACTATGATACATTTCAAATCCAAGATACCCGCCACCACAAAATGGCGAATTACGTGTCGTTTTTTTTTTAAATTTTTAATTTAATTTAGTTATATATGTTCAGGTTTGTATTTCGCGTGGCTCGGCTTCTACACTCACATGTTGATTCCCGCGTCTGTGGTTGGACTTATTTGCGTCATATATTCAGCTGCTACGATGTTCTCGAATAAGCCAAGGTAAGGAAGTATTTTTACATGGCCAACCATTTCTCGCTTAGATTATAGTGCAGTGCGTGTTTGTGGCGCAAACATTTACGAGATGGCGCTATATGAACTTGTCAGTATGAGAGCAGATAGAAAATAATTTGATTTTTTTTTTGTGAAAAATTGTCTTTTTCTCAGGAAAGACACGTACGTATATAAATATTAAAAAGCACAACCTTATCTAAGTACAAAATTTGATCCAAATCGTTAGAGCCGCTTTCAAAGTTAGTTAGTTACAAAAGCAGCTTATTTAATATTATAATTTTTTTTTTTAATTTCCAACGTGTTATTTTGCAACAGTGAAGACATATGCAACTACAACTCGACCATAAAGATGTGTCCACAATGCGATTATAACTGCGACTTCTGGGACTTGAACGCGACCTGCCTGCAGTCGCGGATAACTTACCTCTTCGACAACCCCACCACGGTGTTCTTTGCTATATTTATGAGCTTTTGGGGTGAGTAAATAAGGGTTAATACCAATATATCTCAGGATTACCTAATATTAATATATTCGTCTGGCAATCTATACTAATAATATTTTAAAGCTGAAGAGTTTGTTTGTTCGGTTGAATGCTCTAATTTCAGGAACAACTAATCCGATTTAAAGAAATCCTTTTGCATTAGTATAGCCCGTTAACTGAGGAAGGCTATATGCTATAGATCATTCCGGAAAATGTACTGTTCCCGTGGGATAGATTTGTTTTTGTCTATGGACGAACCCGAAGCAAGGCGAGGGTGAGTCGCTAGTATTATAATATTGTAACTAATACTTCAATAATAGTGATATTTATCTCAGTTGTATAATATCACGTGTAGTAGGTTTGTAACTAAGTATTTAATATTGGAACTAGTATAGTAATATGATCTGTTATATTGGTAACTAGCGACTCACGCTCGCTTCGCTCGCGTTCGTCCCTAGGTACGTTTTCACGGTTAGCTATGTTTAGGTATATACATAAATAGTAGCTTGCTACTCCTAAGATATTCATTTAATTTAAATTATATAGCGATTTATCCTCATTTTGCTCGAGTGCATACGCCGTACGCGGATTTTGTTTACAATTTCATGGGTTTTAATTTTTTTTCGCGGAACCCTGATTCTTTTTCTAAAATAAAAGTAGCCTAAGTTACTCCCTATAACATCAGCTATCTGCCAGTGAAAGTCCCGTCAAAATCGGTCCAGCCGTTTCGGAGATTAGCCCTCGTCCTGAAGGGAGGCCCACCCCCAGCAGTGGGACGTTAAAAGAGGGCTGAATACATACATACATACATGTTTTTGCATTAAAAGGATCGTGTTTTCTGGAACTTTGGAAGAGATATTCGGCTGAGATGACGCATCGTTGGGATCTAACCGGTTTCGACGTGTACGAGGAGCACCCTCGGCCGCAGTACTTGGCGAGGCTTGCGCATGTTAAAAGGACACAGGTTTGTAATAATCTACTAAACCATACTAATGTTATAAATGTGAATATTTGTGAGGATGAATGGATGGATGTTTGTTGCTCTTTCACGTCAGAACGGCTGAGCTGATTTGGATGAAATTTGGCACAGAGATAGAATATAGTCTAGAATAGCACATAGGTTACTTTTTGTCCCGCAAAAATGTACGGTTCCCGTGGGATAGATTTGTGTTTGCCTAGTGACGAACCCAAAACGAAGCGAGGGTGAGTCGCTAGTTATTTATAAAGTAGTAATTTTAGCATCGTATTTATATTATGGAAGCTCTTAGAAGAGACTTTTTTGTTACTTAATTCACAAATATCATTATATTAGCAGATTTTTTTCACAAAATAAGAAGTATCTGAGATCATTCGAACATGTATTAATTATGTATTAATGCATAACTAAAAATATCGACGAACATTAGAATTTCACATTTCAAACGATTATCAAGTGTGAAGTTCTAATTTATTGGGTTTTAATGTTTTGAGATGTCGTAATTATTAAATTATATATTATGACAGATATCATAGACGTGTGACTGTTTATATTTGTTCCTTTTTACAGCAATGTTGTTTATATTACAGTAAGTATTTATAAATATTAGTAAATAATAGGCGGCAAAATGTATAATTAAAAGTAATTATTATGACTTATTCCGTCTGATGAGAGCACCATTTTTTACGTACAGTTTCCTTAAATAAGATTATGATTAAATGTCAAATAATTATAGCTTTTGTTATTTTAATAATAGAAAACAATTATGGAAAATGGGTACTGGAATATGTAATCCTTTCTTTAATAACCTATAAAACGTAGTTTAAAAGTATTTTTTAGCGAAATTTTTTTTTAATGAGATTCAGTGACAAACGAGCAGACAGACCACCGAAATTATACAGATATTAAATATATATGATTTTTTTTTAATCTTGAACAGCCTGTATAGTCAGTTGTATTACAAACCGGATATACGCTAGTGCAGTGACGAGCCACTGCCGTCTTGAAACAATATAATCTAAGGAAGTTGGTGATATTCTTATGTGATTTTTTTAATAGATACTTTAATAGTACTTATAATTAACTACCGCGTATGAATCCACAGGAAAATTATACATGGTTTTTATTGCACTTTGTGTTTTGATTAGTGTATTAAAAATATTACGAAAGTTTGAATAAATCAAAGTTTTATATGGGCAAGATAGTTCTGCGAACAGTAGACCTCGTAAGCTGAAACTTTACAATAATTAATATACCACTAAAGATATGTGAGTAATTTACTGCATTTTGAGGAGTTATTTTGCTCATCACGCTGAAGATCCTCATCAGATCTTCATCAAATTTTTATGAGCCCAACTTAAAGTTAGTAGCTTTCAAATAAAAAAAGAACCATCAAAATCAGACCACATAAGGCGGAGATATCCAGTAGCCCCCTTTTTGCCCCTTTTTTGGAGGATGTATCAATCAAAAATCCTTGATGACAAAAATCTTAAGTCGTGAAACACTTGATCGCTTGTAAGATACCCTGTAGAGCTCTGTCGAGCGAACTGACAAAGGAAAGCAAATTTTGCCAGACTTGAATGAGAGACGCTTCGCTCGCTCTGTCAATACCAAGACGTACCTACAATTTTTTTAAATTATTTGAATATTTCTGGCGTTTCTATATGAGTTACGGAAATAAATATTAATAATCTTTGGTTTCTTATGCTAAGATGTCTTCTGCAATAGTAAATTATTTTCATTACTATTTTTATATAAATAGGTTAAGAGTACAAAAAGCTATCCCTAAAAGTGGAATAATTTTAAAGTTTTGTCGGTTGTTCAGAGATTGTGTGTGTTTTTCGAATTAAAATTAATAGACGACACGTTTGGCTCAGTGTGTAGTGACCCTACTTGCTGTGCCAGCGGTCGCGGGTTCGAGTTCCGCTGGGGGCATTCATTTGTGTGAGCGCGAATGTTTGTACTCCAGTCATGGGTGTATATATTTATAATATGTATGTATTTAAAGTTATATATATATATGTAGTGTATCAATTATCTAGTATCCATAACACAAGCCTCGTAGCTTACCATGGAACTAGATGGTGCTGTGTGTTAATGTCCCAACATATTTATTTATTTATAGATACATTTTATCCACAGTTGAACGTAGTGACAGGAGAAAGAGAGCCAATGGTGCCATTCTGGCGGATGCGGTTGCCCGCGACGCTGATGTCGTTTAGTGTCGTGGCACTGCTGATCCTGCTGGCGCTGGCCACGGTGCTGGGCGTCGTGCTGTACCGGATGTCGCTGCTGGGCGCCGCCATCTTGCGCCAGCAGGAGAACGTCCTCATAACGTACAGCCCGATCATGTTCACTACGGCCACGGCTGCGTGTATCAATTTGGTTTTCATCTGTATATTTAATTATGTAAGTGAAAACTTCTATATTCAGGTTTGTTTGGATTGGGAGTAAATTCATGTAAGTCATCGACATGGTCACGTGACGTGTTAACGCTAACACTCAGAGTGCCGATATACATATGTCAAAACCAAATAGATAACTGTAAACAGTTTTAATTTACTAATGTTAATTTGAGATCAAACAATTTGTATATCCAAAAATAACAACTGTTTGTTTATAGTTTTAAGTTTTCACTTCTGTCGGCAGTCCTCATGACTGCTTTTTTTATTTCTACCATATACTTTCTAAAGGCTATTTTCGGCAGTGCATCTTTGGCATCTTTGCCAGGTGTACCGGATGTTCGAAAATAATGCAGATTGGAGAAAACAATTTTTCCATTAAAGGAGCCGTTCGTGTATTATTATTTTTTCAAATGCTACTTTTTGTTAGAGTATTGTCAAATATATACATACTTAGTGCGGCGGTGGACTAATGATTAAATCTGACTTCTAAAATATATAATTAGACTTATTACAAGCATTTTTGAATCGTCAATTTAATTTAAAGAGCGTCAGTGTAGTCTGTCCGTGAGGAAGCTACCACCGGCTCGGAAAGTAGTTCTGCTGAGAAGAGCCGGCGAGAAACTCAACAAATGCTCTTTTAAATATCGAGTTACATTTTATTTATTTTATTAACATAAAATTATAGATAATACATATGAGATAATATTTCCCAATTCCACACATTTCCTTTAACAAGAAAATCGATCAAAAAAGTACTAGATACACAATCCCATGCAAAAGTTCTCTCAAAACTGTCATAAAGTGTGTTTATGTAATTATTCTAGTTGAAATAAATTTGCAACAATGTAAATTGAACCTTAAATGCAATACTTAAAGTTGTTTCAACAAAAAAAAAATTAAAAGCGCGCTCAAACGTACGAAGGAGTGCTCATTCGGTGAGGATATTTTTTGTCGCTGATTATATACCTAGTACTTTTTTGATCGATGAATAAGAATAATAATTTTTATCAATCAATATGTTTATATTATGTATTTTATTCCATCAGGTCTACCAATTTCTCGCAGAATGGCTCACAGAGAAGGAATTATTGCGAACACAAACCGAGTTCGATGATTCTCTCACCCTCAAAATCTACCTCCTGCAGTTCGTGAACTACTACGCGTCTATATTCTACATAGCGTTCTTCAAAGGCAAGTTCGTGGGTCGTCCCGGAGACTATGTGAGGTTCTTTGGACATAGACAAGAAGAGGTAAATAATATTATATGGTCTAATATACAGGGTGAATTTTTCAAGTGGGCGTGCATGGCTAAATCCGAAACTATGGGGAATAGCGAAAAGTACTCAAAGGAGTCTCTCTCTCAAAACTAAAACTGCATCATTGGATTTTTCAAAATCAATTTTCCTAGCCAGGAATCGAACCTGTTGATTTTGAAAAAAAAAACACACTGTATAATTTAATTACACCATTCGATAGTGTTGCTAATAAGGAACGCATTCTGGGAAGCCATGACATGCGGCAAACTTAAGGAAAGAGCTCATTTTTAACAAAATGTTTTTTATTGTTCTTTGTTATTTACTTAGTAAACCTTAACAGATCAATTGTTCAAAATGATACCCGTTGTTTTCAATACATAGCTGGATTGGACGTTTCAAGGATTGTACTGCATTTAGCATTACAATATTATTGATTCCGTTTAGAATATTTTCCACACAATTCCTGGCGCCAATAATTTTAAGTTTTATCGACGTTTCGTTGATTACTGCTAACCGTTTGCGTACTGTTTTGTATTTTGTTGAATAATTTATTAAAGCAATACCGTACAGTAGTAAAGATGTTGATTCAACAGTTTGGTGAAAATTTTATTGCAACCCATGGTCCTGTGCGATGGCCAGCGAGGTCACCAGATCTTACACCCTTAGATTATTTTCTCTGGGGGTATGTAAAAAACGAAATCTATCAAGACGTAGGTATAATGTAATTGATGACTTGAAACGGTCTTTGGAAAATATTCTAGTACATTAAATATTTTAGGTTAACGCAAGGAAAATTTGATTATACTCACGATTCTCATGTTGCTCTTTAGAGGGAAATTTAAGCTTATTTACATAACTTCATTCCTATTCTTTATCTTACAGTTAGAAATATACGACGATTTATATATTATGTTTAAACATTTATTAAAAGCAATACCCAAAGTTTTATACTTAATTTAAAAAAAAAAAACAAAAATTGACCAAATCGGTTAATAAATGACGGAGTTCTGAGGTAACAAACATAAAAAATACAGCCGAATTGAGAAACTCCTTGTTTTTGAAGAAGTCGGTCGAAAAAAAAGGTCAGCGTTAATTAACACATTAATATTAAGTACACGTTTTATATGTAATTGTACGTTTTCAGTGTTCTCCCGGGGGTTGTCTCCTTGAGTTATCCATCCAGTTAGCCATCATCATGGTCGGCAAGCAGTTCATAAACACAATCGTAGAGATGATGATGCCATATTTCCTCAAATGGTGGAACATTTTACGGACTATTGGCAGAAGGAAAACGTGAGTATTTTATTTATGTGGTCTTGTTTAATTTCTTTTGAAATAAATATTGTTTGGTAGCGATAGGAAGTTTGAACGTGGGCGAAGCCGCGGGTACTGCTAGTCTATACAGATAAATAAAATTGGAGTGTCTGTTTGTAATATTAAAATAACCGCTTTTTACTAAATGCATATGGATTTATACACGGTACATATACCAAAATAATATTTTTTACAATTTTTGTCTGTCTGTCTGTCTGTTTGTTCCGGCTAGTCTCCGAAACGGCTGGACCGGTTTTGACGGGACTTTCACTGGCAGATAGCTGATGTTATAGGGAATAACTTAGGCTACTTTTATTTTAGAAAAAGAATCAGGGTTCCGCGAAAAAATTTAAAACCCATGAAATTGTGAACAAAATCCGCGTACGGCGTACGCACCCGAGCAAAACGCTATAAAATTTAAATTAAATGAATATTTTAGGAGTAGCAAGCTACTTACTATTTATGTACACCAAAACATAGTTAACCGTGAAAACGTACCTAGGGACTAACGCGAACGGAGCGAGTGTGAGTCGCTAGTAGATTATAAAATGCAAAAAAAAAATAAATTTCAAATCAGACTGATATTCGCGCGATAAAACAAACAACCAAACAAATGAATTCTTCATGTATATTACAATAGAAAATACTGCATTTTGGTAACAATAATATCTTGGCAACCACATGTTTACTCTTACACTTACACAATTCTATACAAAAGTTCTTTTAAAACTGTCACTATTTGTGTTTAGGTAATTATTCTAGTTGAAATAAATATACAACAATATAAATGGAACCTTAAATACAATGATTAAAGATTTCACAAAATAAAAAAAAAAATTAAAAGGGCGCTGAAATGTTCAAATGAGTGCTCATTTGGTGAGGACATTTTTTGTCGCTGATTGCGTATTATTTTGATCGACGTAAGGTTCATAATAAAGAGTAGAATTAAAAGATTGTTATTTTTATCCATCAGACCTTTAACAGGCTCTTTACACAATCTGTAGAGTTTCTGTTAATATATATTCCAAATTTTTACTGTATTTCTAATGTATTAATTAAAAATGTAGTTTGATGTTGTTTTTCCATTTCGTATTATTCTTCAGACGAAACATAAAAAAGTTAAGTTTATTTAAGTAAATTATGTTATTTTTTTTTTATATTAAAGTATATGCTCTTATTTTTCAGAATAAAAAGCCCTATGCAGTGGGTGAAGGACTTTAAGTTGGTCGACTTTGGCCATATGGGACTGTTTCCTGAATATTTAGAAATGGGTAAGTACAGACTTAAATCAATAATAAATTATGTCTTGCTCTAATACTTTCTTAGATTGACGCGTATATTTGGCATTTTAAATAAAACTATTTTTTTTGGATTTTTTCGCGGTTTTATTTTGATTTTTGGTTGCCGACGATTCGAATGCTTTACGGCAATCATGGTCACGGCAGAGATTAAAGTTCTAGACATCTCAATGATCAATAATATATAATATATAATGGTTAATAATATAAAAACCTTGTCTAGACCATCGTTTCTCAAGCGGGGGTCGCGATTCCTTAGGAGGGGGGGGGGGGGGGGGGGGGGGGGTCGAGTATGTTGAAAAATAATAAGTACAAACCACATATAGGTACAAAAGTTTCGTTTATTAAAGGTATGAATTTTAGTGTAGTGTTATAAAACTAAATATTAAAATGTAATATAGTGACGGGGTCGCAAGACTTTTTATTTAACTGACTTGGCTTTTTCGTGGGTCGCGACATGAAAATGGTTGAGAAACGATGGTCTAGACCTAGTCTAAAACGTGAGGACCCATTTTTTTTTAATTTTTGAGTTCATTTTTGCAATTTGTGGGTAAGTACTTTCTGTAACAACTATATATATACCTTTTGAGACGTGTAAGACCTTAGTCTCTTCTAAATAAATCAATATGTCTAAGGAGGGCTAGTATAAAGCTATTTTCGTTTCCAAATAAACATGATTTATCAATAACTTATCCCTTTTCAGTCCTCCAATACGGTTTCGTAACGATCTTCGTAGCGGCCTTCCCCCTCGCGCCGCTGTTCGCACTCATCAACAACGTGCTGGAAATGCGTCTCGATGCTAAGAAGTTCCTGACTTGCTACCGCCGCCCGGTGCCTCAGAGAGTCAACGACATAGGCGTGTGGTATCGAATATTGGACTCTATTGGGAAACTTAGTATTATTACTAATGTAAGTGTATTTTTCTGTTTTTATTTAATAGTAGTCTCTCCAGGATAATTTCTAAGAAATCCGTGCGAATTTTCGAGAGTTCAATTGTTATCGTACACGCCGGTGTGTATGCGGTCCTCGAGGGATTAATAATCCTTTTTGGTTTTAAAGGGAAGGCCAATGACCCGTCTTCTGATATCAGGGGGACGTTCACCACGCTGGCCACTCCATAACTCTCCATCTTATGTTGGTGGACTTTATGCCTTTTGAAAACTAGTTGATTATCTCAGAGGAACAGGTTCCCTCATTATGTTTTTTTGTAACCGTAAGTCGTGTGGTAATCATGTTGAAAATAAAAAAAAAAAACAAATTATTCTAGTAAGAGTGATTCATTTTATTAGTATACGCAAAAACTTATTCTATGTTAGTAAAATTATAATTTCAAAATAATTATTTATATGTAATATGCATATTTATTTGTGAACATAAGTCCTGGTGGAAAATAGCGCAATAGTGGCTTATTTCAAATCTCATCGCAATCATCAATATATAATTGTTAAAAATAGCACCTACAACGAGAAAGTATTATGTGTATCTTGAGTTTTTGTATATTAATAAATAACGAACGAACGGATACGAAGAACGTTATAACGTTTAAAAATATTAAATAAATATATATGTTGGGACATTAACATACAGCACCATCTAGTGTAGGCTTGTGTTATGAATACCAGATAGTTGATACACTACACATATATAACTTTAAATACATACATATTATAAATATAAACATCCATTCGTGTACAAACATTCGTGCTCATCACACAAATGAATGCCCCCAGCGGGACTCGAACCCGCGACCGCTGGCACAGCAAGTAGGGTCAGTACAAACTGGGCCAAACCTGTCGTCGTGTCGTTTAAAGAGTATATCTGAACCACAAACACATCACGCACCAAATATGAAAATGATTTATATATGAAAATATAACGAAAGCAAATAACTAACATGAAATTAAGCAATTTTCTTCATCTTCCAGGGTTTCATCATAGCTTTTACATCGGAGTTCATACCTCGCCTAGTGTACCGCTTCACAAACGGCTCCTTAGATCAGTATGTGAATCATACATTGACAGACTTCAACATCACAGTGTTAGAGCACTTGCCTAAATCCTCCTACAATGAAACTATGTGCAGGTGAATATCGATCTTTTGTTATATTAAATTAAAGCTTAGAATTGTCTGAATGTACTAACATATAAGTTATATTAAAATCAAATGTGATTCTTAAATAGGATAAAATAGAAAACTAAATGAGAATGACTTATTCAATTTTCTATTAATCATTGTCAGGGAATAACTTCCCTGACACAGCTAGCTACAATCTCAATGATCTATTTAAATTTCAACCTATTTGTTATTAATAGTAATAAATAATAATCTATTCTTACATATATTATAATTATAATATAATATTATAAAGCTGAAGAGTTTGTTTGTTTGTTTGGTTGAACGCGCTAATCTCAGGAACTATTGATCCGATTTGAAAGACTTTTTGCATTTGATAGCCCGTTAACTGAGGAAGGTTATAGGCTATATATTCACCCCGGAAAAGTGTACGGGTCCCGTGGGATAGATTTTTTTTGTCTAGGGACGAGCCCGAAGCGAAGCGAGGGTGAGTCGCTAGTATATTATAAAGAGGCAGAGTTTGCTTGTTTGTTTGTTTCTGTTTGTTTGAACGCGCTATTCTCAGGAATTACTAATCCGATTTGAAAAATTCTTTTTGCATTAGGTAGCCCGTTTATTGAGGAAGGCTACAGGCTATATATTATATAATAATATAGTCTATTTATTCCATACTAACCGTTAAAAAGTACCTAGGGACGAACTGAAGTGAAGCGATGGTGAGCTGCTGCTAGTAAATAAAATCTATACATATAATAAAATTCTGAGTCGAATCTGTACATTAAATATTTTTTTTGAAAATCTTATTGAGATAGTCATTGTTATCAATACAGAGGCGGGATCTGTAGTTTTTAGAATTTATGGTTGTCTGTCTGTCTGTGACCATCACGAGAAAACTACAGGACGGATTTTGATGAAATTTGGTATGATGATAGCTGGTTATCCGGGTCAATATATAGGATACTTTTTACTGCGGGAAAATGTCTCATCTCTGAGAAATCTATACTAAGCGTTAAAACGTTACTATCCTTAAACTATAGACATATAATTTTATCTTGCAGTCAATGTCTACCGTTGACCAATTATCCGATTAGATATTTTTTTAACTATTATTAATAACTAGCGACTCACCCTCGTTTCGCTTCGGGTTCGTCCCTAGACAAAAACAACTATCCCACGGGACTCGTTCACTTTTCCGGGATGATATATAGCCTATAGCCTTCCTCAGTTAACGGGCTATTAAATGCAAAAAGAATTTTTCAAATCGGATCAGTAGTTCCTGCGATTAGCGCGTTCAACCAAACGAACAAACAAACTCTTCAGCTTTATAATATTAGTATAGATGAAATTGACTTTCTTTCAGCTATTCATTTCTGGAACACATTATAAATTAGTGCAATGATTTTAAATTAAAAAAATATCTTAATTTTTAGTACACTTTTTGATGTTTTATTTTGTTAAACAGTTATCCTGGTTACTGGTATTACAAGGACGGAGATGACTATGAGCATTCTAATTGGTACTGGCATGTGATGGGAGCAAGATTGGCCTTTGTTGTTGTGTTTGAAGTAAGTGGTTTATTTTTTTAAATTTAATATTTAAAATAGAATACAAGTAAGTGAGATAGGATTTAAAAAAAGACGATACGAGTTATTTTTTTGACTGAATGTATGATGTAAACTGTTATATCTATATTTTAAGTAAAGTGATAATAAAATATGTATTGTTCTTACATTATTCAGAAAATCCATTATTTTATAGATTAATTACGTTTAAACAAAAACAATATATGTAATTATAAAAATTACTTTACAATTCAGTTAAGATATCTCATAACAAACACAATAAAAATAATGAAGACATTATATGTGTTATTGGAAAACGCAGTAATTTTTTTTATTTATCATCCCTATTTTCACCCCTTTAAGCGATGATTTCCGGGATAAAAACGATCCTATGTCCTTCCCAGGGTCTCAAACTATCTTACCAAATTTCATCTCAATCGTTCCAGTAGTTTTTGAGTTTATTCATTACTGTTGATATTTAAGTGGAAATTCACAATACGTATTTATTACAACTTATAATTTAGACAACAGTGATAGCTAAAGGAATAATCCAATTGAAAAAGTGTCCAACCTTAAATACTATTTTCAAATTTTTATTTTTTACAATACAAAAAATAACGTTTGCGTTCCTAATGCAAATTACAAACATACAAAAATACAAATCTTACCTCTTTACAATATTAGTGTACAGTGACCGGCGGTAAATAATGCGCATCGAGCTAAAGAGGGAGACGATCGGCTAGTTTCGGCTTCGTAGAGCGCCGTCTCTGTCGCACTAACAGTCCGGTATCTACTGGGAACTTATAATGTACTGAGTGACAGAAACGACGCTCTACAAAACCGAAATTAGCGCATTTTTTCCCTCTTTAGGTCGATGTGCATTATTTACCGCCGGTTATTATGATTGACATGTCATAACACATTCCAGAACGTGGTGGCGCTGGTGATGATAATAGTGAGGTGGGCGATCCCGGACATGTCCGGGGAGCTCCGGGATCGTATCCGGCGCGAGGCGTACGTCATCAACAGCTTCATCATGGAGGAGACGCGCGCCCGGTCGCTCGCGCGCACGCCGCAGCCCGCGCGCGCGCACAAGGACCAAGGTCTATCCACGCCCGTCTAACGGTCACGGTAGGCACTGCGTATGCTTTGTGATGTTGGGCCTATGTTCATTGGTGATGTGAAGTTTTTTTTTTATTATTTTTTATTTTTTTTTGAAGTTTTGTTTACGCACGTTTGACTTGGGGGGTGAGCTGGTGAATGCGTTACGGAAACATGTACGTACGTTTGTTGCCATGGTAACCGTTGTTATTGTCTGACAAGTAGTATATAATACTTTTAGGCGTGTACGCATTCATACACGCACTCTAGTTTTTTTTTTTGGTAAAGGTCGCGTTTATTGTGCCTATATTGTGAAATGAAGATGTGAAAAAATATTTAACATTTCAAATATTGGTAAAATAATATTTTTTTTATAAAGCGTTCACTTTAACTATTTTATTGCATTTTTAGTTGTTGATGAAAAAGTGGTTTATTTTTTATTGATTTTTATTTGATCTAGTCCAATATTATTTTTTTTCGGTATGTTTTACACCAATGAACAAAGACTCAAGACTGTGTTGTGTGTGTTTTGATACACTGACAGAATGTTTAGTTTTGTTTTGACCCTTAGTCTTCGTGTGTTTTTTCGGTGTGACAACTAATGAAATTTTAGACAAAATATATTAATATAGAATTCATTCATTTATCACTTTTTAATCATTTTGAGGCTCTTAATTAATATAAATATTTCATTGAGGTAACAGAAAAAAAAAGATTTTTATATCTAGTATTTATTAAGATGGCGAATATTTAAATTAAAAAATCGATATTTTTAAAAGTTTTTTAAAAATATTTTATTGTATTATAAGCATATTGGACCTATTTATGTAAATACTCAGTAGATTTAGAGTAAAAGCGTTTAATAAAAATGGTCAGCGCGACAGGACCATTAAAAATTTTACTCTTATATTTAAATATGCTTATAAAATCGCTTTCGCGCTACATATTTGATGATGATTAATTATATATATGTTACAGTCAAAACTTTTTTTTTGACTAAAGAGGTTGGTCAAAAGTAATTTTGACTGTAGGCTTTGGTTAATAACAGTTTTGACTGGCATATCGGTCAAAACTTACTCGGAAAAGGTTACTCGGAAGAACCTTTTCTTTCTTTCTAGGTTAGGTTAGAACAGTGACCACAGCGCACGAGCCAGCGAGCGAAGCGAGCGTGCCGCGGTAGCGGCCGACGAATGCCATCTTTTTAAGAGTTTTGACCGATATGCCAGTCAAAACTGCTATTGACCAAGGCCTGCAGTCAAAACTACTTTTAACTCTTTTTGTCAGTCAAAAGTAGTTTTGATCACGAAAGAGCTCTGACTGTAACATATAAATGTTTTTCTAGGAATCAGCTTTTTTGGTTTTACAGGTAAATATGGAGCTTATAAAAATGCAATAGCTTAACACAGCAATAATGTACTATAAACTTCTTCAATCTTTATTCTCGGGTTAGATTGAATATTATTGATTTATTTCCTACGAACTTAAATACTTGATAAATACAAAAAATATGCTCCTCCATGGGGTAGACTGTTTTTAAAATCCCTGGGTAGTATAGGTGGATCGATATAGTAAGTACTGGGCTTCTCGCTTTTATGTGGTTCGAAAGTACAGAAATGCGGGTATATGAGCGCGCTGACTTATAAATAACTGGCAACTTACTCTCGCTTCGCTCGGGCGCGTCCCTAGGTACGTTTTATATAAATGAAAACAGTTACTGTGAGCGTACCTTAGGAGATACACACATGCTGTCGCGAACTTTTTTGTAGACCTTTTTAAGATCTACAATTTTCCTACAGGCCTACAGTTTTAATGTATCTGTAAAGGTTTAGCTAGCCTTAGACATGTAATCTTACGAACAGTTTTTTTTGGACAAAACATTGTCTAGGGATTTTTTTTTACAAATATTTACAAATTATATATATAAACCTTTCTCGCTTATTGCTCTTTCTATTAAAGAAAACCATATTAGAATCCGTTGCGCGGTTTAGAAGTAGTAAGCGGAGAAACAGATAGACGCAAACAGTTATAATTGAGCACGAGTCTACCCTTAACGTAAGTAGGATCAGGGTTCGGGCTCAGTCCACCACGCTTTCTGTAAAGTCTGCTAGTTTATTGGCAGACTTTATGAGTCTTTCAAATCTAGTCAGATTCTCCTTCTTCTTTTCTAACTCTTCGCTTGACACTAAAATAAAAAAAAAAGAATGTTTCCAAAGCGAACGTGATCCCAGAGGGGTTCCATTATCTGAATGAAATTTTTCGTCATAATCAATATTGCCAATATGGACATTATAATATTGTTCAAATGCATGTGTCCCAGATAGTGGCTACTCCTTTAAAATAATGTGAAACAAACATTTGTATGAGCAAATAAATTAAAACATTACTTTTATATGTAATTCTGAGACTGAAGTTAGGTCCAAATATTAATTGGTTGTCGTGGTTGCCAAGAAAATTTTAGTATCCGGAGGAGTTCGAAGGATGATGGTGAAGGATAACATCCCTGAAGATAGAGGATATCAGTCCTGCGCCTGCTCTCCTTACCTCGAGTGTTAAGGTCGGTTTAGATTAAGGCACTATACATGGTAGTGTATACACCGAGTGTTTCTGTGTGATCGCGAGTGTCTCTAATTGTGAAGTTAAACACTCGGTGTATACTAGCGATGGGCGATTGTTGTAAAAAAACAATCGACTGAATCGAAAATTGTGCTATTGCGCATTCGATTGTCGATTTAGTAGTTCCTCACCATGATTATTCGAATAACAATAGACAATCTACTAACTGTACGCACTTATTTAGTAGTACGTATGAGTACAGTAATACAGATTACGTGTGCGCTGCGCTACAAATTAGTAGTTAAACTTAACACTGAAACTATGTCAGTCATTAGCTCTTACCTCACGCGGTTAATAACAATCGATAACAATTACATCGATTGTTATCGACTTTTATCGACTAAACTGAACAATCGACTAATTCGATTAGTTTTAGTAATAATCGCCCAACACTGAGTGACCCGTGTCTTAGTCTAAACCAGCCTTTAGAACCGCGCCATCGGGCTGCGAAAGTGAAAAGAACAGAGATGGCTCGTGTTTGTGAATACGCACATTGATTACAATAACTACATTGTACCTGGAAACTCTTGGTAAGGTTCGACGTGACCAGAACGTGGTCTTGAATGGTTACTTTAATAGGCCTATCAGCAGAGATTCTTCGTCGAGTTGGAAGTTATCTTTGCAGTGTCTTTGCGCAATGACTTTCTGTAGTTATATCGGATATTTTAACGTTTTTTTAATTATTACAATTGTTGATAAATTTAATAGCAGTTAATACGAAAATATCAATATTTTGTGCCATTTTCAATGCTTTTTGATCAAAATTGAAAGATGAATATAAGTTTTTTAATATACAATGTGCCTTAAAATGCTTATTTTTAAGAAACACGTAGTCAGTGTATTATACATATTCAATGCAGTCTAGAATTGGCGAGAACCTCATCAGTTTGAAAAAAAAAATTAGATTCTGTATGTCGATAGATTCAAATATTTTATATTCCAGTCATTTGAAGAGTTGTTTTTTTCGTTGTTGATGTTCTTGCCCAATTTTTCTAACTAAGGCGAGCTTAAATCTAATATAGTCAGTAAACACTACAGTCACGTATTGCAAGACACAGGTGCGAGATCTCTACAAAAAGTTTTGTGAGTGAGTTTGATATTATCAAATAATCGCATGCACACTTATTGGTACCAAGTACACGTAACATTTAACACTAACGATGAATCCCAATAACATATCTATCTGTCGTTTTCCTTACTAGGGATAGACATTTGATATAAGCTTTATACAAAACTAGCGACTCACCCTTGCTCCGCTCGGGTTCGTCCCTACATACGTTTTAACGTTTAGTATAGATTTCTCAGACATGAGATATTTTCCCGCAATAAAAAGTTTCCTACATATTGACCCGGATAACCAGCTATGGTCATTTCATCAAAAATTTCATCAAAATACCTCTAGTGGTTTTTTCATGATGCGGTAACAGACAGACAGACAGACAAAAATTCTAAAAACTATAGATTTGGCCTCTGTATCGATAATAATGTCTATTTCAATAAGATTTCCAAAAAATATTTAATGTACAGATTCGGCTTAGTTACAATTTTTATTATATGTATAGGTTATGTCAAACTCCTATCTTTAGTTAAGAAACAGATAGATGTGGGATTAAAGTTTATTTGCATGGTTAATAACAGATAATATAGAAAATATAACATTAATTGATAACACCCAATAATAGAGCCAAACAGGTATTAATAAATGATGGTTTTAGGGTTTTCACTTTTTTTTTCTTTGGAAATTAAATAATTTTTCATTTAGAGGAAAATATCCTCCGAGGCAGATTCACTAAATAAATAATTATGACAGCATTTATTACTCAATTACAAGGCAAAATCTGTTTAACCTGACTAACTGAAGCGTTTAGTTGTTTCAAATCAGGTTATTATTATCTGTACAGTAAATAAAAGTTTGTTCTCTGTACAGCTTTTTTCGAATATTATTTATTACATTCAAAATATCCAGCAAAACAAAACTTTTAATAATATACCAGTATTTGAATGTGTTGCATTTTTTTTTATTTTCAATTTTCTTTATCTTCGATGCTATCGATTATTATAGAAATTGTTTTGACAACTCATTGCAAAATATATAACCGCTATGAATAAAGGTGTTGGGTCACTTTCGCATCCAGTCTAATCATTATTTTTTCTTTTTTTATTTATTTTTGTTTATTTTTATTATCTCAATATTATTACTTGTATAGTATTATGTCATCTGTGATATTATTTATTATTAATGATAAAATAATAAAAAATGTAGGCAAATATGTAACCTATTTGAAAACCGATAAAAATTGTTTTTTTTTAATAAATTTATTATTTCAGTATAGTTTTGAATGAAATTAAAAAAAAACAATATTGATCAGTTCGATACGAGTATGCTTTGAAGCAGCAATAGTTATAATGCTTCACACAGCATAATTATTATGAACTTGCACTTTGTATTGAGCTTTCATTGAAGTAGTTTGGCAGCTTTACGCTAGATAACATCAATATCAATTAAATATATGGTACATAAATCAAAAGAAATAATTCAAAATTTAGATGAAAATCTATTAAATTTTGTTATATTCGAAAATCTGATTTTCTTGAGATTGCATAAATAACAACTACCACCTGGACTATAAATTAAAGTTATATTTTTTGTATAGGTGACGGAGAGTCCAATTGGAACCATTTTGCATCACTATCTGGCTCCGATTTCGACTTAGCAGCTCACGGCGACCACCAAGATATACGAGATTTGTCTAAACACGTGGTGTCTCACCGAACCGAGAGAAGTCCTGGGCCTGAACATGTTTGAATGTCCTTTGGTAAATTAAAACAAGTTCCTTAGTTTTCATCGTTTTCAATTTAGCCCTTAAATAAAACTTAGTTTTTTTTTATGTATTTAACTCAATAAATATTTGTTTTTCTTTTTCTGGATGATCGGAGGGAATGGTAATATCTCCGTTTTTTTTAGTAATTGTTTTATTTTTTAAAATTTTATTCTAGACAGGGAGAGTTCTAATATTTCTCCGTTGTTTTCATCTATGTTAAGAGAGTTATGTATGGTATATAAAAAAAATCACACCACTCATCAACAGGTGTCAAACTTGCGACGTACTAGTAGGCTAAGTAAGACACATGCTGTTGCGATACGTCTGATCTGAACGGACTTAATTATTTTTGAACTTTATTAATTATGCACAGAGAAACGTAATGTGTTTTGAAAAATAGTCCCTTATATATTATATACGTCGTTATCTCTTGATATATTTTGTATGGAATAGGGCCGTTCAACTGTGGAATCGGAGTTTAATGCAATGTGCCTCTAACACAAACAGTTTTTTTTTTAATGTTACTTTTTTCGACTTTTGTTTTTGTTTTGCATATATTGCGACCCTATTGTTGAATAGCCCTGTTTAGTGACGTTTGTAACTTAAGTTGCAATTTTTTCATTTTCTCGATCAAGCTAAGCTAAGTCATTTAAATTTAAATCTTCTTTATGTTATATATGTGAGTCTATTTTCTGAGAACTTTTGTCAAATCAAAACTACATGATCTAAGCATACTATTGAAGGTTTGTAAACATATTCTTTATTATGTATAAAATACTATAGTACAGTGTGTTCATATTTATGGAAATGTTTGGATTTTTCAAACCATATGGGAAAGTTTAATTATGGTATATTAGTTCGGTATATGCAAAAACTATATATTGATGTTTATATTATATAGTAATTATATTTCATAAACCGCACAATTTTCTACGTAAATAACATAACTCTTCGCAATAGAGATTCAGATTTTATTTTTCATGTAATATACATGTATTTGTCTCGATAATCAACTATTTAAACTCGCAAAGCCTCGAAAATAACTTGTTCGTACTTAATTGGGTACATATCGTAGATTGTGTAAGATCGTGATAGAAGGCGTACAGTATACTGAACGGGTTAACGTATTTTGGACTTTATTCGATCGTGTTAAGGTTTATTTTCGTAAGCATATTCAGAGGTAGCAAATTATACAGCTTTAAGGCTAAAAGAATCTCATATCGTATATTAATATTTATTAACCGACTTCCAAAAAAAGGAGGAGGTTATTTATATATTTTTTTATGTTTGTTCGCGGATTTTATTTAACAAAAAAAAAAAAACAATGTGAAAACATTTAAAGATGCTGTTATTTTGCTGAATAAAATATTTTTCTCTTTTTGATACTTTTAGTTAGTAGAGCTCGAAAGCTGAATGTGGATAAACTTAGTGTTCATTAGAAACAATAATCGTAGTGAATGTAGTCGTCCGTTTTGTAAGCATAGCGCTAGTGATGTCCTTTGAAGTTGAAATCATATAATTAAAAAGTATAGGGCTTAAATGGGATGTGTATTTATTACAAATAATATATATATGAAATATCCTTTTCTAAAACGCTTGGTGCTTAAGTATATGTATTTTGCAAAGTGAAATTATTTCTAATTAATACATGTTAATGTTATATATTAAAATATATACTTTATTTTCTTTGAGATTATATTATTTATAGCGTTTTTATGTATTCGATGGTGTTGTTGGATTAATATCGATTAGTAATAACCAGTTTAAAAAAAATCGATTTTTAAATATATATCGATTAATATTTAAGGTATACAAATATCGAACTTTTACATTTTAGTTTAAAAAAATATATACTTGATGCTATAAAAAATGGCACATATTCATTAATAAAGCTCGGTTAAAAATATTTGTATATATCGTTTTAAAATTAATTTCTTTATATATATTTTTCATCAATCTATAACTTGTTTCTTAGTTGGTAAGCACAAATTATCTGTTGCCTAAAAAGGCGGTAGTGTTTTCTTCCTATACAACTTTTCAATATAGGTTGAATCAAAATTGATATAATATTACTAATATATGATACCAAGGATTTTATTGCTTTTTGCTTTTGTAATATTCTTGTTAAAGTTCTTGTTAATTCAAAAAATTCTGTAGCATATTATATTATGTATTCAATTGTTATTGTATACAATCCTTTGGGGATCAGGCCATAGTCCACCACGCTGGCCAAGTGCGGGCGGACTGAGTATGTCTTTTGAAAACTTGCTTGGTTCTCTCAGACATGCAGGTTTCCTCACAATGTTTTCCTTACCGTAAGGCAAGTGGTAATCATGTTAGAAATGATTCGCATATGAAAAAACCAAAGGTGCTTCACCCGGGATTTGAACCCGCTTCACCTCGGTTTCACCAAGCGAGCGCGTTACCACTGGGCTCCCACTGCCTTAATTATTATTATAAAGACGTATTTATTTAGACTTTAAGTGACATTTTGAGTTACCAAAATTTTATAGTCACGTCACTATTTATTGGCTGTGTTACGTAAATAAATGACAGATGTATTTGTAAAATAAAAATTAGTTTTATTATCTTAATTATTAGGCATGCCAAAATTGTTTCATATTTTTTTTAATCTGTCACAAATTCTAGGAATAACTGAGGTATAGAATTACTTCATGAGAAAATAAAATAAATCATTAGGTTTTAACCCTTTTAATAATTTTTTTTTTAATTTAAATATGTTTTAAACTTTTTTTTTAGTTAGTAATTTTTGGCCTTTTTAACTAAGTTCCTAAACGGAATACAGGTTTTTTTTTAATATTATGTAGAGTTATTGCATCGATAATATAAAAAGGATGATTAAAATTGTGATTAACAACATAAAGGCATATCAATGTCCAATTTTGGATCTTTCAGAGCTTAGTGAAAAGATCATCGCCATCTTGATTTTATTTGCATTTCGCGTATTTTACAATGAGCGTAATGATTAATATTATTATTATTTTTAACTCTCAAAGGGTTCACTACACTGACTTTGAAATCATATAAAACGTAATAAATCCATAAGAGCGGGGTATTTCTTTGAATTTTATATATGACTACCATTGATGTATAAACTATTTATTATGTTAAAAAAAACGTGTGTGTGTGTACTTATGTACGCACGTAAGAAGTTATACTTCTTTGGCGTAATAGAACAAAAATAGCTAAAGATTTCATCCCGTATGTCACAACTCTCTGTTTG
The DNA here is from genome assembly GCA_033884665.1 of Argynnis bischoffii washingtonia. Taxonomy (NCBI): domain Eukaryota; kingdom Metazoa; phylum Arthropoda; class Insecta; order Lepidoptera; family Nymphalidae; genus Argynnis; species Argynnis bischoffii. The sequence goes on from CM066610.1 coordinate 3,823,184, forward strand.
TAAAAGGAATGTTAAATTAATAAAATAATTAAATAACGCATATTAGGCCTATTACAATCATATATTTATAGAATATAATTTAAGGAAAGAATATAAAATTATATTTCATTTGTCAGAAAATAACAACGGTTACCATGTCAACGAACAACTATCAGCTAACTTCATCATGTCGCTTTTCGGCTGTCGGTGTGCGCGCGGATCGTAAAAATTTTACTCTCATAATTTTTGCCAGACGTGTCAAAAGAAGTATAACTTCAAAAACATGAAAAAGAATTTACATTTCAAAGATATCGCGTGATATAGGTATACAAAAACACCCAAATTGAGTGGTTACTAATTTTTTGAATTCAAAGTCAATAATGACAAAAAAACGTAATTTCCATCAAAGGGAAACATGATGATATATTTTTTTTTAATTTAAGTAACACAAGTGGAGAGTAAAGGCAAAGATTAAATGTTGTTTCCATGAATTGAATAGTTTATTAGATGTTAAATTTTTTTTTTTTTACTTGTACTTGTACGTAATTTTTTTATTTTATAATATTTTATTTATATCATAAAAATAATAGTTGTACGAGGATAGTTATTAGATTAATTAATATTCTTTGCTTGTACTCTTCATAGCAATATATTTAATACTTGTTATTTTTAACTGTTTAAAGGTAACTTTTGGCTAATGGCTAACACAAAAATAAAAGTGTGAATATATCAGCCATACCTACCTTCCTATTTTTAGAACATTTTCGACTGACCGTTATAAATTGGAATCGATCTTGGTATTTTAAGCCATTATGCAGCACTCCTAATAGTTTAAATCAATAGTCAAAAGTTATCTTTTATTTTCAATAAACATTAAACATCCAAAAAATATAGTGAATAAAATTAGTTTAAGGTAGAGGCAGTTAGAAAAGCTTTGGATGTTTTTTAATTTTTTAATAAATCAAATATTTTTAACCATTTGCTCTAAAACGTGAAACGCTTGAACTTGTAATGTTTATATGATTATATGAAGTTTCCTGGTACAATTTGTTTTATTTTTCCTCACCACACTTCCTATGTCAATATGGCTGACCTAATTATAATTAATTGGCTAAAATTAGATTTTTATTTATCAATATCAGTATGCCTCATGATGTATCATGAATATTGACTGTTTCGTTGGCCTAGTGCCTTGTAATATGCTAGTACTATGCTAGAATGTTCGATAGCATATCTGGAGGTCTTGGGTTCGAGTCCCTGGTCAAGTCAAGTATATTTATTTAATTTTTTGTTGTAAAAACTTAAAAATTCATCCATCTATTCTTAAGTATATAATTTTTCTTGAAAATTAATATGAGACTAACCTTTAGGTATAACCTAATAGTAAAAGAATTATAAAAAGCAATGTACAGTTGGCGCGAATATATCAAGTGATATTGAATATGTAAAACAAAAGAACATTCTACACGAATTGAATACCTCCTTTTTGAAGTTGATCAAAAAAGTGTTCTTTAACAACTAAAAGAAAAAGTGATTATTATCTTATAAGAAAACACTAATTGATAATTAATTTAGATAACAAAAAGCAGATCGCGTCTCCAACTGTAAGATTCAATTAAGTCTTGTTACGAAGTGGGGTGAATTGAAATTTATTGCCTTTATATTATTAATGTCCCGTCTAATACTAAACTCTAGACTAGTATCAAAAGTCCATTAATTACGTGAGCTGTTTTTCATTTAATTTAGACCCCTTCCTCCGTTTAGTGAGATTTGGTAGGATCCCCTTCTCACGAGAGATTTACGCTATATTTAATAAAGGACTAAATTTATTTTCATAAAGTATAAAAAATACAGCGTCCAGGTATTTTTAGCGGGCAAAATAAGACACTTCAAAAGTAATGAAAGACAAAAAAGGTTTTATTATAGGTATGTATACAGACAGCGCCACTTTTGGCAAATTTTATTACTAACAGTAGCCTATGTGTTACTCGAGGCCATAATCTATCTATATCTACTAAATTTTATCCAAATCTGCGCAGCCGTTTTTGTGAGAAGGTATAAGAAACATTATGTAAGTATATAAACATTTTCGTGGCAAATATTGATCAAAGTACCCTACCTCACTGTGGCTAGCTAAACACAAATTGCTATAATGCATACCTAATTGATTGTAAAAACACTGGGTCGCTCCCTTCTTCCACTCGTAATGAAATGGGATGAAAATTGGACACCAGAAGGATATAATGGCTTGATTTGTTCTTAAAAGTACCGGAGAGTCACATTACCTGACTACAAGCCTATAATAATTTCTTTTCTCAATAACTGTAATTAGTATTTTGTATGTGAACCTATTAAAATGCATGTTGATTATTGATTACACACTGATTTATGTTGATTAATTAATAATATTTATAATAATAATTATTAGGTGATAATAACTATTATGGAAAATGGATTATCAATTTATTTATTTATTAGTAGTGAAATAAAAGGCTTTTTTATTTTTATTTATTATGTGAACTTAACAGCGATACGGTTGTTTTAACCACAAAGCTCTTAAAGAAAAAAAAAAGTGCGACAGTTACCCGAAACTCGAATTTAAAATCTTAACCGTACGCAGTACCTACATACTATACTCAATAATTCAAGCATTCAAAACAATATATCATATACTAATTTAATAATACCATGGATACCATGTAGGTACTGATATCACTCCTATTTAGGATTACTGATAACAAGTTTATGGAAAGCTCCTGATAAGCCTATTCTAATGAGCTGTTTTACATAATGGTTAATGTTTTATTTCATAAGGAAAATAATCTACTAGGTAGTAGGGACTCGTACTTTCTTTGTTCAAACCCTAAATAAATAACTCTCTTCACTTACCTTTTGCTATATACCTATTAATCCTAAGGGACTATTGATTTACTATAAAATAATAAACCAACTTTTTATAAATTACTTACGATTTAACGTTTAGTATAAATTTTTCAGAGATGTGATATTTTCCTGCAGTAAAAACCATCAGCTGTATGTTGACCCGGATAATCAGCTATCGTCATACATGAAAATGTGTCCAGTGGTTTTCTAGTGATGCGTTTCCAGACAGACGAAAATTCTAAAAACTATTTAATCAGCTTCTGTATCGATAATACTAATTATTTCAATAAGATTTTCCAAAAAATATTTAATGTACAGATTTTACTTAGATTTTTTTTATACATATGTATAGTTATAAGTATTATATTATTAATTTATATCACTAGACACTAGTAGTTTCTTGTTTAGTAGATATTAACGAGGTTTAGTATTACCTATCAACAAAAAAAAAAAAAAAAAAAATTGGAAACAGTTTTTTATATTGATAGGTAACTGGTAAATTATATTCATATATTCTTCCTCATATTTTCAATGATGGTTATAGTCTAATTTCAACCATTATTTCATATCCATAGTAATATTATAAATGTGAAAATTTGTGAGTATGTACATATGTATGGATGTTTGTTACTCTTTCACGCCAGAACGGCTGGACAGATCTGGATGAAATTTGGCACAGAGATAGATTATAGTCTGGAATAGTATATAGGTTACTTTTTATCCCGGAAAAATTACGGTTCCCGTGGGATAGATTTGTTTTTGTTTTTCTAGAGGTGAAATCGAGCGAAGCGAGGTTGAGCCGCTAGTATACTAATAAAACTAGAATAATAACATTTGTTATAGTGAGATATTAACATACAAAATACTGCGCTGTTCCATAAGGAAACCCGAAACTAAACAATTTACTAAGTAGATAAGTACAATAAACTTGCGCGTAAAATCTGTTGACTACATAGTATTTGTAATCTAAATCTTCATGTTTGGTGTGAACTATATAGAATTTATTTAGAAAGTTATGAAAATAAAACATATTCAGTTACTCACATTAAATGTAATCTTTAAGTAAATAGATAAAGATAAAAATCGGTCAAGTGCGAGTAAACTCGCACACCGAGTGCTCCGTAACATTATGTTGTTTTAATCTGTTTTTATTAAGTAGAAATTATTTTGGAAGCTCCTGTTTAAGAGTTAGGGAGGACGATATTTATAACTGGAAGCATATAACTCGCCAATTATTAGTATTTTTATATGAACATAATTTTTTTTCATCCTTCAATTACAAGTTTAGAATACCATTTTTTTTTCTTAATTTAACTACAAAATTGTCTGGCAATTCACATGAGACATCTACTTTTCAAAATTCATTTCTATAGTAGCCAATAGAAATTTTACTAAATGACTATAATACAGACGAACAGACGGACATAATGTAATTATAATGGTTCCATTCTTTCTATTGCCTACGAAACCCTAAAAAACGACTTAATAACCGCAAAGTAATTGACGTTAACTGATGTAATGAGTTCGTCCCTGTAGAGGATGCAAATGTATCGATCGTATATCGTGATGTCGGTAGCTTCCACGTAGAGCCCGTACACACTACATGACCGTGATCAAGTACAGGGTCGCAGCTAAATAATTATTTATATGATGGTCGATTTAATTGTCTAATCGGTTTAGCTGTAATTATTATCGGGGTTCGATTCTCGGGTGAACCAAGATTAGTTATTGAGTATTTACCTGTGGCCGTTATCAATATCGAGCAAAAATAAGGAAAAAAATCACGTTCGATGTATGGGAGCCCCCTTAAATATTTATTTTATTATGTTTTTTAGTAATTGTTGTCATAGCGGCAACAGAAATACATTATCTGTGAAAATTTCAACTGTCTAACTATCACGGATCATGAGATATAGCCTGGTGACAGATGGACAAGCAGATAGACAGATGGACGGACAGCGGAGTCTTAGTAATAGGGTTCAGTTTCACCCTGTGGGTACGGAACCCTAAAAAACAATTAACTAAATAAAGCATAATATCATTTTTTTCATGAGTTTCTATTAGACGAATGTGTATGAAATTAAGATTAATTGACTCACTCTCGGACTGACTACATTGACTCTATTATTATTAAACTTGACGTGTTGTTTTTAAAGTGATACATGCTCTTTTATTGCGTACATCATGTCATTGAAATAAATAGCAGTTTAGAAGTGAGCTGAGTTTTTTAGTAACATAGTAGTAAAACAGTTTTTAGATGTAATTCTCAGTAGATAATGAACGGTAAACAGATAAGCTACTTACATGTAATCCAAGTCTTTCATTACATAAGTGCATTATAAATCGTGGTTGCTTTGATAAGGTATGGATTACGTATTATTTAAAACATTTTAAAATCGTGATCGATGTATATAGTAACTAAATTTTCTCCCGGCTTCACTCGCTTGATACTTGTGTATATAAAAAGTACCTAATCCATGCGTACATTGTCTTTATTTTAACTTTGGAAACATTTATTAAGTTATTTATATATTTTTTACTAGCAGAACTTGCGGCTTCACTCGCGATCAAACTACGAAAAAAACGAAATTTCATGCAAATATGTCCAAGTAATAAAAAGTTTCATACAAACTTTTGTCCCCTATTTCACCCCCTTGGGGGTTGAATGTTGAAAAATCATTCCTTAGTGGATGCCTACGTTATAAGAGCAGAACAATAACTGGTTCTATCGAGTCGTTCTTAGAAATTAACATGCCGAACGCTGGCTAAACCTTAAGAGATACATCGAAACAATGTAGTACAAAATTGTAGGTCTTAAACTGGCCTACAGACAAATCTGCAATAGCATAAGTCTTTCTCCTGAAGGTACACTCGCATTATCTATTAATATCTGTTTAAAATGTATTAGCCTATACAAACAAATAAAAATTGAGTGTCTGTTTGTAATATTAAAATAACCGCTGTACATGTACCAAAACAATATTTTTTACAATTTTTGTGCGTCTATCTGTCTGTCTGTTTGTTCCGGCTAATCTCTGAAACGGCTGGACCGATTTTGACGGGACTTTCATTGGCAGATAGCTAATGTAATAAGGAGTAACTTAGGCTACTTTTATTCTAGAAAAAAATAGGGTCCCGTGAAAAAAAAATTAAAACCAAAAAAAAAATTAAAAAAATTTGTTTTGGGAAGCAATCTAGAGACGAATCCGAGCGAAGCGAGGGTGAGTCGCTAGTACAAAATATAAGAAAAAACCGTGGACTACCACATTATCACCATCTCATGAATAAGATATCTTGTATAATAAAGTAATAATTTTAGAATAACATACTGTGATTTGTTTATTTCTTCATAACTAAAGGTCGTATTATGTTTCAAAATATATTGTTACGAAATGCGAGCTTTGCGACATATGTACATACATGTTTCTGGTAAAGACTTATGCTTAGAAGAAATTGCCTCACAAGTTGATTTTTACTTCTCAGCTGACTTTATTTAAATGGTAATTAAAAGTTGCCATATAAATAAATTATCATAACATATTAATAACTCGTTTAAAACAGCTGTACGATGCCGATTATTAATAATTTTTGATTTTTATTTATAAAAATGCCAGCCAAATCGTTCTAAGCCGGAGACAAGCAAGATAACAGACCTTCTAATAGCTTTCGGTAGTGAATGTTCTGACATCACTTCTGTATACAATGTTTTGATTCTGAGTTAGGCAGTCATATGTATGCGGCGGAAGCGACAACATGTGTTCGAACTATGTTAATCGTAGCGCTTAAGTGATTTTATTGAAACTTTATCAAAAAAGGTACAGTAGTGATTAAAAAGAAGTGAGTGATAAGTTATGGATTGAACGGTGTATTTTTTGTGCGACATTTGAATTTTTTCTTTAAAAATTAAAGGTAAGAATTTTTATTAAGTTGATTTGTTAAAGTTCTTCGAACTTAATTCTTGTAATGTTTAAAGTACGTAGCCTAATATGAATTACCCAATTGCAACAGAAGGAGGGTAATGTTTTATGCGTGTATGTACATAAGTTTATTTGTTTGGGACGTAATCTTAAGAAGTCTTAATGGATTTTAACATGTAGAGGGAAAAATATAAGAATTAAATAAATACAGGAAAAAGAATTGTTATAATTATATGGGTTATTTATAAAGTCCACATTTATGCATAAACACTTTTATGCTACCATTTGAACATAAACTACAAATTATTAAACAAATAATTTACGCAGACGAGCTTTTTTTTGTAAATTATTTTTTTTATTTACAGGTTTTTTAGTTTTGGTCAGTTAGACATTTTTAGTTTTATTTAACAATTTCTTAAATTATTTTTATACATATAGATTGCGTATATTTTTGTAATCGCCTCTTAAAAACCTTAATTTTGATATCCCACTCGATTGAATCCGACGAAATTTTTTTTTAAGACAAATAAATTGGCGCCTAGGACCCGCCATTTTGATTTTTAATGATAATCTATGACACGTGCGTTATCATGACAAATCTAACGACATATGATCGTCAAAATCGGTACATGCGTTTAATAATTACGAGGGATCATAGAGCTGGACATACATACATACATACACACAGGTCAAACACATAACCCTCCTTTTTGTTTTGCCGCAATCGGTTAAAATGTACGTTTTAACACAGCTCATTGTACAATATTTTCCATTCTAAAGTTATTTAATATATAAAATAAATATTCAAAGAACTTTTATCCGCGTATTATAGATGTAATTAAATGTAAACCGTGGGAGTAACAAAGAAGTATCTATTAGAGATTTCTGAGAGCAAGCATTAAAGTTATCTTAGTCAGATGAAACAAATCGAGGTACGTTCATCATTTCAGTTCAATGACTGGGAAAAAATAATGTACGCATTTTCGAAAGTCACATATATGGCTTTATAACGCTTGGGGGATATAGACTGGATTAAATATTTTCTAGTGTCATCCTTAGTTTTTGACCGACATCAAAAAAAGGAGGTTCCTTAATTCGAGTTATCTTGTGTACATTATGTGTGTTTTAAGTTTTAACTGCCTCGGTGGTATAGTGGTTAGTATGGATCCTGGACTGGAGGTCCTGATGTCGACTCCCAGGTGGGGCAAAGTTTAGTGATTGAGCCTTTCTCTTAAGGAAATTTCAGTAATAGTCCGGAGTTGGGAAGTTGGCGGTGTTTCACCCCCGTGCCTCGGAGAGTCCTGCGCCTTAACTTTTACCCGGTCGTGTCGAATTATCGGCCCATCGGAATTTCAAAGTAACAGGAATAGAGAGTGTACTTGTGTCTGCGCGTATACTTATGCCTTGATGAGATTGTCCGCCGTGGCCGAAATCGGTCGGGACATCAATTATGTGTAGAGAAAAGATATTAAACACCATTGAAGCCTGCATTATAAATTAGTACATAATATGATATATAATAAAAATATTTCATAAAAAAATATACGGTGTAGTCTCTACCTAATATCTATAGCGAGTTCTACATGAGGTATATTAGATTGTACATCAACAGGAAAACGGTTAAGTGAGGAAACCCCGCGATTTTATGGTATTTTGCCTCATATATTTTACATTGTTGTTAATATTGTAATTAGAGTATGTTTGTATATCTATGTAGATATATATGTATATATTAGTCTAGTATTTGTATAGAAGACGTTCCTTAGAATTTTTAGATCGTGTTCTGTATGAATATATGATCCTTACATAAAAGCTAATAAAAACTTTTTTGTCTTTTTAAATGTAATAGTATAAGTAATAATAAATAGAAAATAAAGTGATAGTAATGTTAAAATGCCTAAAGTGGTTGGCAACGGTTAATATGTAAATCTAACGATCGAATCCAGTAGCGTACCAAAAGAGGGGCCTATGGTCTAGCACGGGAAAAAAGCTCAAAGTGGGCTGACTATGATATTAATCAAATATGAATATTTTTGAAGTTATATTTATTTTGGCGCGTTAGGGGAAAAAATGATGAGAGTGATTTTTTTACAATGCGACACATTTAGACTACAGTATGAAGTTAGGCGTTATGGCTACAGTGTGAAGTTTGGTTCTCGTGCATTGTGCAGTATTACCTAAATGCCGCCATTTTCAATCCAAAATGGAGATTTATCATTACCATTATCCGTTTCCGAGATCGCCGGTATAAATTATTAATATATACAAGAATTGCTCTTTTAAATATATTAGATTAGATTCACTTTTTATTTTATTTTAGAATTATGCAAAGAATAACTAAAATACGTAACTAATACGAAAGATTACTCGCTTCAATATCTACAAGTAAAATTCTGAATTTTGGCTCATTTGATTTGTTTTGACCTAAAGTTAAAAACGTCTTTTTTTAGTTTTCTCATCTCAATTGTACGTACATATAACGGTACGTAGAACCACAATTACAGGGCTAAACTTGCCTAATAACTATTTAAGGATACGAATATACTGTAAAGGTTTAACGAAAGGTCATTTCAGGCTTAATTGTGAAAAAAGGTTTGGGCATGGGAAATATACAAATATTTTTAAATTATAGACAAACGCTTCATTTTTAATTTATTTTTTGTTAAGGCCTAACTTTTATATAGGAGTATCCAGAATGAAGCGCTTTCTAATCTACTCAACCAATTAAAATGAGAATATGTTTAATTAAGACTAATAACGATGTCCTTGAGACCAATTTCAGCCACGGCGGTCAATGTCACTAAGCCATCTGCGCTATAGATATAAAGCGCTATACAATTTGACAAGACCAGGCAGAGATCAGGGATCATCTAGACTGACGACTTTACGTGTACTTCGAGATACAGAGGTGTAACTCCATCAATTTTCGTACTTGATTCAGATACTGAGAATTTCTTGATGCTACTGGAACTTGAATTCAGGACCAACAACCGGATGTAACCATGCACGCTAACCATTAGACCAATCAATAACCATTAGAAAAATCTGTCACAACTTCAACACAAACTCTAAAAGAATTGTTAGGACATTTATTGCATCGTTTAGAATTTATTAAAAAAAAAAAAAAAATCTTTTTTAATTAAAAAAAAAATCTCCAAACAGTTTTATTTTAAGTAAATATGTAGGGATATATAAAATATATAAATTGTACAATGTACGTAGTCATTTTCTGAGTTTGTATATTTTAAATCTCCACACAATGCTTTTCTTTTCGCGCCCGACTGTTTATAAGTTAGAATGTATGGGAACGCTAGCATAGTACAATACAGTATTTCGTTTTTATTGTAGCTCTAAATTTCTACTGCTAAGATAACAAATATGGACATCTAATACATATGTATAATAAAATTGTAACTAAGTCGAATCTGTACATAAAATATTTTTTGGAAAATATTATTGAAATAGACATTATTATTGATAGGGAGGCCGAATCTATAGTTTTTAGATTTTTTGCCTGTCTATCTGTCTGTTACCGCATCACAGAAAAACAATTGGAGGGATTTTGTTGAAATTTGGTATGGTCATAGTTGGTTATTCGGGTCAACATATAGGAATCTATACTTAACGTGAAAACATAAGTAGGGACGATCCCGAGCGGAGCGAAGGTGAGTCGCTAGTCTTATATAATATTTTAAACGTTATATACTACTAGCGACTCAGCCTCCCTTTGCTCGGGTTCGTCCCTAGGTAAGTTTTCATTTTTTAAGCGGAACCCTAATTCTTTTTCTAAAATTAAAGTAGCCTAAGTTACTCCTTATAACATCAGCTGCCAGTAAAAGTCCCGTGAAAATCGGTTCAGCCGTTTCGGAGATTAGCCGGAACAAACAGACAGACAGACAAAAAATTTAAAAATTGTGTTTTTCTTATATGTACCGTATATACTTTCATATGTACTTAGTAAAAAGTTGTTACTTTTATATTACAAACAGACATTTCAATGTTATTTATCTGTATAGATTAAATAATAATAATATAATAATAAGCCTTTATTAAGATAACATCCCATAAGAAAACTTTGAATAATTGGTAAGTATTACAGTTAAATACATAACATAGTAATAAGTAAATTAATAAAGATATTCAAAAAAATCATACAAAATTACTATTTACATAAAGAATAAAAATGCTTAACTTTTAAAAATCTGATCTGGTAAAATAAACTTTAAAGGAGTTAATAAAATAGAACTTTTGTGACATTGTCGACATCTTGCCATTTTCATGTTTTTTTTTAATTTGTGGCGCATAGTGAAATTGGTATAAATCTATACATATAACAGAATTTTAATTGAGTCGAATCTGTACATTAAATATTTTTGGAAAATCTTATTAATATAGTCATTCTTATCGATACAGAGGCCGAATCTATAGTTTTTAGAATTTTTGTCTATCTAATAATTTTCGTCTTAATATCTACATTGTGGTGAACTAAAGTGTCACGTTTCCGAAATTTTTGAAGGTAAGGATCGTTATATAAAAATGGTGAAAATCATTGAAAAAATAATTAAGTTCATGGTAATTTGCGTTTGTTGTATTTTAAAGGTTCTATATTCCAAAATTAACCTTTACCTGAAAATATTTCAGAAACGTGACAACTCAGAGCTTATGCTCCGTCGATATTTTTTGTTTGCATAAGTCTTCTATTTTCACTCACTCCATTTTGATCGTGGGTGTATAACTGTAGTTTGTGTATAAATATGTTCGAACCCCTTTATTTTATAACTCCATCTATACATATTTATATAAAGCGATATATTCCATTTCATTGGTTATTTATCCCTCACCCTCTTTTTATTCCCAAGCATCGTTCATAACAAAAACAATCTGCTTACGTATATAAAAGAGCTTCGTTATGCGATACCACGATCCGGCGAGCTTTCAAATAGTCTGCGTATTATCGAAGATAAGCGAGATATTGATAAAAACATTGATGTTGTCCACCATAACCTTGCTCACGCCAACGTATGTTTCTTTATAAAAATATATACATGATCTAAGTAATTTAGTATAAGATTAGTGATTAGACTATTCCACACTGCCATCAACGAGATTAGTCGAGATGACACTCTACAATCGATGGAAATGCACATTTAAACTCGAAAATTTAATTTTCTATTAATGATATTCTCATAGATTGTAGTAAATTAATGTTTCACTGCCAGATAGCTGATATCATAAGGAGTAACTTAGGCTACATTTATTTTAGAAATAGATTTAGGATTTCGCTAAAAAAAAAATAACGTACCTAGGGACGCACCCGAGCGAAGCGAGGGTAAGTTGCTAGTATGTTTATATATTGTGTTTATCTTGTTTTGTTTCTATGTAATTCTTTTTATCACTTGTTTAGTGTAATAAATAATATGTATATATAAGACTAGCATTGCCCGCGGCTCTGATCGCGTTCAGATGACCAAAAACCAAATTCTTAGGTTTTACATATTAGTATACATTGTAGTTTTTATAGATATTACCCGCGGTAAAAAGTATCCTATATGTTGACCCGGATGACCAGCTATCATCATACCAAATTTCATCAAAATCCCTCCGGTGGTTTTTCTGTGAACAGACAGACAGACAAAAAAATTTTTATAAACTATAGATTTGGCCTCTGTATCGATAATAATGTTCATTTCAACAAGATTTTCCAAAAAATATTTAATGTACAGATTCGACTCAGTTACAATTTTATTATATGTATAGATATCGCGTATTAGATATAAAACTACACAACAATTTTTTTTAAAGAAAGTTAAAAATTTGCATATTATTATTTGATTGAAATTATATCAATTGTTTGCTACATTATTGTGTACAAGACAAACATGAAACAAACCAATTTTGCATTAATGATAATATCTTGCTAAGTACTCGTAAGGCACAGTTATTATAGGTAGTATATATATGTATAGATAATATATATGATATATCCACTATAATTTTATCAACGAAACTGGTTATTATTAGCAAGTATTTATAAACTACGATACTTTATTTAAATGAGTCATCATGCATATTAGGTATGTGTAATCTTGCAATAGATTCCGTTTGTCATATACCAACACCTGCCTGATTAATCTCTAGTTGAAGAGTAAGTTTTGTAATATTTGTAAATGTGCGAATATACTATATCTACTAATTTTAAGACTTACGAAAATATTTTGGCTATCCACTTTTACGTATCTTAATTAATAATTAAAAAATAATGTACGGCTGCAGATCTGGAGGTCTTAATATTGAGTCCTGGATATGGCCAAGTTTAGTTATTGAAATTTTTGTCAAATAATTCTCAGTAAAACACAGAGTTGGGAAGTTAGTGGTGTTTCCAACTGATCTCCCGCCGGTTGTGTCGAATTAATGTCCCATCAGAGTATGAGAGTGACAGGAATAGAGAGTGCACTTGTGTCTGTGCGCATACTTGTACATTATAATATCTTCTGTGCTGATGGCTAGTCTCAGAGAAATAGGCTGCAGTGGCAAAAATCGCTCAGGAAGACATGATTATTATTAGGTATTTTAATTAACTATGTCGTAGAGCAATTCTGTCAGTTAGATTTTTTGGGAAAGTGACTTTTCTTCTTCTTCATTTTTTTTTTCAATTTCAATATGATTATAGTCGAATTTCGACCACCGGAGAACACTAGTTACCTATAAGTAAAACGTGACGCTACCAGTATATAATGAATAATCTATACAGACAAATAAAATTGAAGTGTCTGTTTGTAATGTCAAAATAACAGCTTTATACTAAATGTCTATAAAATTATATACGGTACTTGAAAGAAAACATATTTTTTTTAATTTTTGTCTGTCTCTCTGTTTGTTCCGGCTAATCTTTGAAACGGCTGGGCTGATTTTGACGGAATTTTCACTGGCAGATAGCTGATGTTATAAGAAGTAACTTAGGCTACTTTTATTTTAGAAAAAGAATTAGGGTTATGCTTAAAAAAAATCGTATCGTAGGGACGTACCCAAACGAAGCGAAGGTAAGTCGCTAGTATTACTAATACAAAAGAGCCCTAATTATAAATAAATTTATATCTTACCTATCATGCGAACAAATAACATATTTACTATGGATATTGTTACAATATTGTGTTTTGTTTAGGATATATTTTGTCCTTCAACCCCGTGACCTTTGCGATACGCTATTGTCGACAACAAGTTTATGGTGCATGACTTTTTTTATAAGAAAAAAAAAAACAAATAGGTTTAATATTATTACATACATTAATATATATTTTTTTGCTGTAAATGAATTTGGAAAATTAGTTACATATTTGCAGATTCACGCAATTTGAGAGAAGAGCTTCCTATTTCTATATACTCTTTTATTTACTTTATTCGTATTTACACAATTTTCAATACCGAAGGAATTATTCTTGAAGAATTCTTGGATGCCATTATTAAACTTTTTTTAAAGAAAAACATACAAGTTTTTGTCAATACTATTTTAGGTAAATACCCTTTTTCCATAATACTGGTCGTTAAATGGGACTCGCCGAGTAAAACCGGAATACCCACAAAATCTCAACGGTACTTCTATCGTTCTAACGAGCCCCATAGGATTGTAAACGTCGTTCCACTGTTATGTCGCCCCGAAGCAATAATTAAGACTATACATAGCGGATAGGGCCATCCTTTTGTCGAAAGATTGAATAGATCAAAGTTTGAACCGAAAAGTTTAAAAGGGTCTCTATACAAGAAAAAGGGGTTAAGGGGTTTTGGATTTACTTTATCATATAAAGGCTGCCACATATATATAGGCACTAAACTAACATTAAGTTGTAAATTATAGTGCAACCTGTAAAGTAAATAAAAACATACAAAGTGATGGTGACAGTGGTAGCCCAGTGGTAACGTACTTGTTTTAGGTAACCAAGTGTGAGGGAAGTCTCACACCTCTAATATTTTTATATGCAAATTATTTTCAACATTATTACCACTTATTATCCCACGGGAATCGTACATTTTTCCGGAATAAAAAGTAACCTATTTGTTATTCTGATCTATGAACTATATTATTGTAAAGTTTCATTAAAATCCAATCAGTAGTTTTTGTGTACTAAGCTGAATAAGTTACTATAATTTTAGACTCGGTTTTTACCTTTTTTTTATGTACAGACATTCGACCTCTACAATTTTATTATGCGTGCAGATTACGTAGAAGGAAAATATCTTGAGGAAACCTGCATGTCTAAGACAACATAACAAGTTTTCGAAAGACATGTTAATCTGCATTTGTTCAGCGTGGTACTCTCGTACTGAAGGGAGGCCTGTGCCCAGCAATGGGATGTTGAAAAGGGCTAAATACAATACATATATATAAAAAGTGACGAAATACAAACTCAATCCGCATTAAGTATCTCCAGTATTATTCTATATTCAGTTTTATCATTAAATACATATTTCTACACGAACTTCGCCGTTGTTATTTAATTCGTTCAACCCTTTTGTTGGACTCAACTCATGAGGACTGGTTTTCTTTTACCGATAATAGATACTTCTATTATATCCCATTGTATTATATAAACATTACATTTTACCATCCAACGTACCTATTTCCTTCGACCGCAATATCCTTCACTATAGATTTATTGAGTTAATTTACAGCATCTATTTATTCAATCGTCCCTTATGATAATGACTAGAACGTGATACTATTAATCTAAAGTGGCAGACATATGGATAGTAATTGTTTCTGTCTGGAGACTGGAACTCTAGACGTCGTCAAGTAAATGTTCTAGCGGTATTTCAATAGTTTGCTTGATTTTATAGTAATTATGATCTATACACAAAAGGGCAAAGATAGAGCAGTTCAGTACCTTTTTCTCCTCTGTTTGTCAACCGATTTTCTTTGTTTTTGTTCAGTAGTTATTCATGAGCGTTTGTATTATTAATATAAAATTTTGAGAACAGTTTTTTTATATATTTAAAGACAATATTCAAAGAAAATATATATTTATAAAGTTTCAATAAAAATTATGGTCGAATTTCAACTATACTATTCGAGACTATATAATCATTTGTGCAGGCGATATTATAGTGCAGAATTGTGGGCTCCCCAATAATAGGCGGCTTTGAGAATTTTTTTACAAAATCACCGAATATTTAGCCCGATCCTGGAATCAACCCCAAGATACGATAGTCAATGGGTGAGGAAGCTTCACTTTTATAATAATCATAAATGCAAAAATATTTTTCAATTTATCGGTTGGTTCTTTCTTGTAACAGAAATAGCTGTAATTGATAGATATATTATTTTTTTAAACAAATTTTGCGGCCGACTGTGGATGTGGGTGATGTGTAACACATTTTAATGGAATGTGTTCGTAACAAAGCCCAACTATTACAATTGGTAGATGGATCAATTGAAAGACTAAATACATTGCTAATCCTACTAGAGATTTAGCTAACATTTTGTGTTCTATGTGTAAACATTACATAAGTAAGCGATAACAGATAAAACGACATATCTTTGATAAAATACCTTCGCTTCGCTCGGGTTCGTCCCGATCTAGGTACGTTTTAACGGTTAGTATGGAATAGGTAGATTATATATTATACATAGATATGATGAGTTGTTGTGAGTGTATTATAACGTGTTTTCCCATGGGATTGAGATAATCTCCCGCAGTAAAAAAGTATTATGTCACTCTCCAGCCCTCCAACTGTCTCCACACAAAAAAACATGTCAATCCGTCACTCTGTTTCGACGTAAAAGAAGGACAAACAAATAAACACACTATCACATTTTTATAATATTAGGTATGGATAATGGATATGAATTGTATAACCTGTCAGATCAACGTAGTCCAGTGATTCAGCTCTTCAGTATAAATATATTAAGAAAATATTTTATGAGCAAGAGTGAGTGAAGAAATATTTTTATTTCATCCAGTACATGAAATTGTTAATATTACTATACTGTAAAATACGACTGAAATGAACGCGTTTTACCAAAGAAAAAATATACTTTTATAATAATTTTTAAATATAATCTTTTCGACAGATTTTATGTA
Source organism: Argynnis bischoffii washingtonia (assembly GCA_033884665.1). Classification (NCBI taxonomy): domain Eukaryota; kingdom Metazoa; phylum Arthropoda; class Insecta; order Lepidoptera; family Nymphalidae; genus Argynnis; species Argynnis bischoffii. The sequence continues at coordinate 3,840,039 of CM066610.1, forward strand.
GTGTCTATATATACTTATTAGTTATCTGGAAATGATTACTTGTCTTACAAATATTATAACAAAGACAAACCCATCCCAGGAGAACCGTACATTTTTCCGGGATAAAAAGTAGCCTATGTGTTATTCCAGACTATAATCTATCTCTGTTTCAAATTTAATCTAGATCCGTTCAGCCATTCTGGCGTGAAAGAGTAACAAACATCCATACTCACAAACATTCACATTTATAATATTAGTATAGATGTGAAAGTTTAGATGTATAGATGCTTGGATGTATGTTTGTTACTCAATCACGCTAGAACGGCTGAACGGATCTGGATGAAATTTAGCATAGAGATAGATTCTAGTCTGGAATAGTTCATAGACTACTTTTTATCACGGAAAATGGTACGGTTCCCGTGGAATACATTGTTTGTTTCACTTTGTTTTTGTTTTTCTAGAGGTGGCGTTTTAACAATATGGATATAGTATACATATTTTGAATACAAGTGTAGAGATTGATATTTATATTATTGATTAGCAGAATCGCCCGCGTTTAATCTACAAAAAAACTCTTTGGCTTTATGTATTTATCTAATATATATAGTTTTACAATAATGTATGGAAGTCTGTCCGATTTGTTGACATTTATGATTACTGCTCCGCTCCCTTGAGTAGTAGCATGAAGATATATAGCCTATAGAATTCCTCAGTAAACGGGCTATCTATTGCAAAAAGAATTTTTCAAATCGGATTAGTAGTTCTTAAGATTACGTTCAAACAAACAAACACAAACAAACTCTGCCTCTTTATAATATTAGTACAGATTCGGAAATATTCAAATAAATCAAAACAACACTTAAAAACATCAACATAACCGAAATGCTTTTGCAAATCTAATAAAACTTGACATTTTAACAATTTTAAAGAAGATTTATAGCTGTTTTATTACATGAAAGCGTTATATCGTATTTCACTAGTGCTTGACCACTAAAAATGTGTGAAATGGATTGGAAGTAGGGCATACTCGTAGTGTGGTGGACGGCTATTAAGGGAGTCGTTTGCTGTAATTGCTCTCGCAACGGGTCTGCATTCATTACTGTCCTTCTTGTATTTTTACGGGTTTTGAATTACTTAAATTAAGTATTTTTTGGGTAAGATAAAAACTATGTAGGATTTATAGTTCCTCCAAGAACAAGCAATGAATTGAAGTGTTTTGGCATATGTAAGTCTATTTTTGAACCAAAGAGGGTATATAACAAAGTATAGGATACTATAAAGGTGGGTGCAAAATATGAATATACATGTTATATATATATATATGTATATATATTTTTTTACCTATCCCACGACCTTTTTGACCTATCCCAAGGGGTAAAAGTCAGGATTTAAAGAAGCGTGACGTTTTATAAATTATAATTGTATAAAAAATCCATCGAATCGGTGAAAGAAAGACTATTCATAAAACATATACCTATACACATATACTAGTAGAACCCGCGGCTTCGCTCGCGCTAAAAAAAGATAGGTTTCATATAAACTTTCATCCCCTATTTGACCCCCTTATGGGATGAATTTCGAAAAATACTAAAATATGTATTTATTTAATTGTGTTGACGAGCATTAATACTAAGTTTCAAGTAATTCTGATTATAAATATTTTTTTGGGTAGTATTATGTGGTAAATGAGATAATCTCCCATGGTAAAAAGTAGCTTATGTCACTCTTCAGCCCTCCATCTACCTTCACACAAAAAATCACGCCAATCTGTCACTCTGTTTCGACGTGAAAGAAGGGCACACAAACAAACAAGCACACTTTCACATATATATAGTATTAATTAAAAAAAAAAACAAAAATAATGAGTAGGTAGTTGTGGATTTAGAGAAGTCGAATGAAATATTAACATTGGTATATTTTTTAATTTAACATGCCTGTGTTTTAAATTTTGTTTTAAGATGTTTTATTCAAAGGCTTCAAGTGACATATTTTTTACTCAGAATTTTTGGAGTTCCTGTTTACTTTCCTTGAACTGACAATTCGCATCAAAAATTGCTTTACCGGTGCTGAAATTGTCTTCGTTTCCTCCTGTTGAATCTTATTTTGTTTTTATGATTTACTTTAGCGTTGATGAAAATTTTATGACTATATTTTTAAATCTATACTTATAATAAAATTCTGAATCGAATATGTACATGTTTTTTTTTAAATCGTATTGAAATAGTCATTATTATCGATATAGAGGCCAAATCTATAGTTTTTAGAATTTTTGTCTCTCTCTCTGGGAAAACCACTGGATAGGTTTTGATGAAATTTGGTATGGTGATAGCTATCCGGGGGGTATATGTTTTATTAAATGTTAAAACGTAAGTAGGGACGAACCCGAGCGGAGTCGCTAGTAATGTATAAATTATTAAGTAAAAAATACATTGTCTTTATCATGTACTAGCGACTCACCCTCGCTTCGCTGCGGGTTCGTCCCTAGACAAATACAAATCTATCCCACGGGACCCGTACACTTTACCGGGATGATATATAGCCTATAACCTTCCTTAGCTAACGGGCTATCAATGCAAAAAGAATTTTTCAAATCGAATCAGTAGTTCCTGAGATTACCGCGTTCAACCAAACAAACAAACAAACAAATTCTTCAGCTTTATAATATTAGTATAGATTATTTAACGTGTAATACATTAAACAGCAAATATACAAGCAATAAACATAATTTTAGGTTAACGTCTTAAATAGTTGTGGCATAACGTTACAAATTATAACCCGGTGAAGAAAAAAAAAATATCACTAAGTCACATTACTATCAAAGTAGGTATTAAAGGTAAGAGACACATTGCTCAGGACAAACCATTATCGAAATAAGACAAGTTTTAATCAGATAAAAAGGCATGTGGACAGTCCACTTACTTATATTAACGTCAATAACTCGATAAGTTGAGGTCGTGATGTGTTTCTTTGTTGTACCAAGTGCGTGTTGATAGGGAATTTGTTTACAAAAGCTATAAAAATTGTTTTATTCTCAAATTGATCGTGTCACATAAGTTGATCCAAGATGGTGTAGGCATTTTGTTTTAAAATATTATAATTACTAGCGACTCATCCTCACTCCGCTCGGGTTCTTCCTAGATACGTTTTAACGTCTAGATGAGACGATGAGATATTTTCCCTCAGTAAAAAGTATCTTATATGTTGACCCGGATAATCAGCTATCATCATGCCAAAGGATAATGGGCATTCCGTCCCCAGAGTGTATCAAGTTGAGACATATGTCATTTTGAAGAGCAGAAGAATAGCTTCAATTTATTCTATGACACCAACACTGAGACTCGTGCAGGGAAAGAACTATGAATCATTTAATTTTATTAGGCCCGTGAAAGTCTAAAACAGTATGACGTATGTACATCACTTTAAAGGTCATAATAATAGCTTTATTTTATTATACAGCGCCAAAAGTGAGACAGTTACATGGAAGAACTATGAATTATTTTATTGAAACAACTTGTAGACATGGATCAGAAATTCAGAAGCGAAATGAGTCAAATTATTTAGCAAGGCATTATCGCCCTTTTTACAGAACAGTACAACTACGCTTCTGCTCCATAATTGTGGGGGTTTTCCTTCGAGTATGATGGAATTAAGTAACATTCTCAGAAATTCAGCCGTAGTTCCACCTGCACCCGGTGCTTTGTTGTTCTTAATCTGTTTTAGTGACGTCCGGGATTTCTTCGATGTAGTGTCGGGTTAGCCTGGCCCTTAATCATTGTCCAGACCGATGGGTTGTCGCGTTGATGTCAATAGCTATCCATAAAATTTCGCGATCTCTCCCATTACTAAACTCGGGAATAGATAATATAATCCTATTGTCGTCGGTTTTGAACTGTACTAGCCGGTTTTGCCCAATAGATAAATCAAAAAACCTCGAAAACCTTTGGAGTGTTTGGATGTCTGTAAGATCATCTTTCTCCTTTCTGCCACGAGCTCGAGAGTATTATCAGAAATCTTTTTGGGTCTATTTTTAGAGTGTGTTTAGAACCCAACTGATTCGACACCTTTGAGAAACCCATCGTTAAAAGTAGCCACATCGCTATCGCAATCAAAGCGGTTTTGGAGTTCCAACTGAAAACTTAAGGGGTTTTGTATTTGGTGTGGCACTGGTAGGAACGTGGACTTCTTCAGTTGAAATCAGTTGGATACGTTCAAGCTGTACATAGTTACCATGCTGTACAAGACATCACAAGATACGATAAGCCCGACACCACCTTGGGACTGTTGGTCACCCGAAAACAGAACAAGTGACCAGATTTGAGCATCATCGAGTTGTCCCTCCTCTTTTCGAACTTCCAATAACCCTATAATTCCCCATCGTAACCTGCTCAATTCTTCCTCATTTATTCATTCAGCTATCCTGTGCCCTAACAGGGCTGATAGCACGGCATTCGGCAGAAAAACAGACCGCACGGTACGATATAAAATAATATTTATGAAAATATTGTACAATCTAAATTATACTGTTTTACTTTCACGAATTTAATAAAATTAAATGATTCATAATTCTTTCCCTGCACGAGTCTCAGTGTTGGTGTCATACAATAAATTGAAGCTATACTTCTGATCTTTAAAATGACATATGTCTCAACTTGATACTCTCTGGGGACGAATCCCATACATAGTTGCCCATTCTCCTTTTATCAAAATCTATCCAGTGGTTTTCTCGTGATGCGGTAACAGACAGACAGAGAGACAGACAGACAAAAATTCTAAAAACTATAGATTCGGCCTCTGTATCGATAATAATGTCTATTTCATAAAGATTTTCCAAAAATATTTAATGTACAGATTCAGCTTAGTAACAATTTTACAATATATATAGATAATGGCTCAAAGATTCAAAAGTCAAAATTTAAAAAAGTAATCTCGAAGACAGCATTATATACACGAAAAATCCCACCACTGTGGGTGGAGTATTTACTGAAATATAACTAAATGTATATTATAATATTTTTTTAATTAAAACGTTATTGCTTTAGAAACATCACCTGATATATAGTGCAATTTTATTTTATTAAAGGCGAAAGAACTTTTAATGCTATCTAAGAGAAGGTAGTCTGGAAGTAGCTCGGGCAGTACATTTAATGTCTTGCAACCCAAGACTTTACGAGCGTCTTCACTTATTTCTTCTGTTAAGTTGAACAATGAGTCGTTAGGAAATCGTTGAGCGTTTCACTTTGTGAAATTGAGAGGTAGTTTCAATTGTTTTAGTGGATATCTAGCTTAGTGGTTATCGTCTCGTCGTTAAAGACTGGGGCTTTGATTTTAGCGCATGATGTAAACATTTTGTAATAGTAATGTGTAGAGACTTGAATTATTGTTGTGTGTCTTGTACAAAACAACTCACAGAATAAATAACCGACGTGGACTTGATTTTTCTACATTAAATATTAAAACGCTATGATAGTTTGCAATCAAATGAACTTTAGTTTTGAAATATAATATGGTGAGTGGTTCAATACAGACATTCATTATAAGTTTACTACGAAAGGAAAGACAGATGGCGCTAGCAGTAATAAATTGGTATTTTGTTATACTTGTGTAACATTAAAAACATAACTTCTGTGTCCCTTACTTCCTCAATATATTTTCATACAAATATAGACTCCCCATCTCTATTCAAAAATACAAGTTACTTTGCCAGGCGCCGCGTCTAATTTGCTAAACTTCTACATGTACCATTCTACTTCTGCCATTGACATATTCAGGACTAAAGTGATTTTTATATAATATTAAAGTAGAGCTTTCGTCCCACAGTATCGCTCTTGTCATATACATATATTATGTATGTAGGTATATGTTTCGGTTTATCTTTCATCTAAATCTATTCAACGGTTCACACGTATTAAATTAAAAAACATCCAAACATTGTAATTATGATGTCCACAATATTTTACTTTTTAACACGCTTTTATTTACATCACTTAAACTATGTAATTAAATTTTCGAAGACCATTTTATTTATTGTATTGAAATCTACGTATAAAGATTAGTGAAATCTATAGATACTAATATTAATACTAATATTATAAATGTGAAAGTTTGTGAGTATGGATGTTTGTTACACTTTCACGCTAGAACGGCTGAACGGATCTGTATGAAGTTTGGCATAGACATAGATTATAGTCTGGAATAACACATAGACTACTTTTAATTCCGGAAAAATTTACGGTTCCCGAGGGATAGGTTTGTTTTTGTTGTTATAGAGGCGAACCCGAGCGAAGTGAGGGTGAGTCGCTAGTCGTTAATAATTTGATGCCATCGAGCTGCTCAGATGATGGAGGTCGATAGGGACTATTAAACGGCTACCAGCAAAACCATAGTCAATTGTATTTGCACTCATTCAATTCGTTTTAACGAGACAATGTAGAAGTTTCATGATGTTGGTAATTATTTAACGCAATAGAATTATAATACAGATCAAAACTAATAAATGAGTGAAAACATTTTTTAAAATCTATCAATTAATGACTGAGAAATTAATTTAAACATCGGTCATTCAGGTCGTGTGACGTCACGAAATTATTCTTACGAGCGCAACTTTTAAAGTTTCATATCTTTGTCATTTTTTGAGATATTTTAATAATTCTTCTATATTTTTGTTATATTTTATTTAAATTTTTATAATTAATACACAAAAAAAAATTGAAACTTCTCCGTTTTGAATTCAAGTTGCGTAAAAGCGTTTTTAATTAATTCCTTTAAGAATTATTTATTTAATGTATAAGTAAGTAGAATGTTACTTTTTTAGATATTTGTTAGAACCGCGTAGTCTAGCGTATTTTCCCTGAAGTGTCAACAACTGTCACCACGGCTTTTTAATTACTTAATTGCTATGGTATTGCAGATACGCGAAATAATTTTCGTATGGTTAAAGCGTTTGGTGTAACAATAAGTAAAGCCACAAGTTTTTGAAGTTATACTTCTTTTGGCACGTTTGGAAAAAGTTATGAGTGTAAAATTTTTATATGTACACCGACATGCAAAAAGCGACATGATAAAATTAGCTGAAAGCGACATGATGAAGTTAGCTACATTCCTTTTACAAACAGAGAGTTGTGACATACGGGATGAAATCTTTAGATATTTTTGTTCTGTTACGCCAAAGAATTATAACTTCTTACGTGCGTACATAAGTACACACACACATTTTTGTTTGTGTTTGTACCTAACTGTTATGTAGAGTTTACTACAATATAGTTAGGTTTAGCCATTTTACTTCATTCTTACTGACTTTAGAAATAATATTTTTTTTTTGACATTAACACACAACACCATCTAGTTCCATGGTAAGCTACGAGGCTTGTGTTATGGATACCAGATAGTTGATACACTACACATATTATATTATAATTTTAAATACATACATATTATAAATATGAACACCCATGACACATCACACAAATGAATGCCCCCAGCGGGACTCGAACCCGCGACCGCTGGCACAGCAAGTAGGGTCACTACAAACTGAGCCAAACGTGTCGTCAATAATTATTTAATATTTTTTAAATAATTTCTGAAGACTTAATTGATTGCATTTTTTTAACCGAGCACAAAGAGGAAGAGTTCGAATGTTTATGGTTTTCATGTTTATTTTATTGAATAGGCATTTAATATCGGTTTCATAAAGCTTCCAAGAAATAAAAAAAAAAAATAACCTGCGGAGTCGTCTTAATTAGAAAAATTATGTCTTTAATTCTTATCATACAATGCTAAGATTTGGTCTTGAAATTCGACCTTAACATCCATCCCCCATCGGGGACCATGTTTCGTTTTCATTTTAACTTTGCAACTAAAAAGCGAGTTATCTACTCGCTTTTACAAGCAATAGGTATATAGTGGCTAATAAGTTCTTTATATAACTTAGTAAAATGTTATTATTATTTATTTATTGTAAAATTAGTACCATCCAGGGCATTATGCAGTTTAGATTTAATTATCGTGTAGCACGTTGCATTAAAGTTTCCGTACCGACCAACTTTGGCCTCGTCGTGAATGTAAAGTGGAAACTAATGCATTGCTAATGGAATAAATAATCCATTTGTAGGATATAAGCACTATAATAAGGCCGGCAACGCATTTGCAAGTCTTGCGGTGTTGCAGATGTCCATGGGCGACGGTAATCACTTTCCATCAGGTGAGCCTCCTGCTCGTTTGCTCCCTTGTTGACATAAAAAAAAAAAAAAAAACATGGAATTTTAACTTGATATACTTATAAGTATTAAAAATAAACACTTTTTGTAGGCTCAGTAAACACCAGTAAATAATTTAAAAAGGTTTCTAGAAACCAGTCAAATAGCCTATCCTTATGAATAAATTTTTAGTGTGTGAGGGTGAATAATGCGTGTTCGCAATAGTTAAGTGTGCAGAGGGATAATTAAACGTCCAAAGTTACACATATATTTTCACTTCAAGTTACTACTAATATCCCTAGCATAATATCTAATATATTTAAACGAGCAATTCTTGTATATTTATATCTTTATTTATTTATATCGGCGATCTTAAAAACGGCTCTAACGATTTCGCTGAAATTTGGTATGTGGGGGCTTTCGGGGGCGAAAAATCGATCTAGATTTGTCTAAAAACGCGTGTTTTCGAGTTTTCATGCGGTTTTATTTTGCATTATTCTACGCAGAATATGGTCGATAATTTCTTACACTCGATAATAAGCATCGTGGTCAAGCGGTCAAGGCGCAAGTTAGACAACACATATGCTCGGGATCGAGTCCCGGTCGGAATACAAAGTTTTTATTTTTGTTTTTTTTTTTTTGTATTTATTCAAGTTTTTAGTGTTTTTTAATCTAATAAAAATGATATAACATAAAAGAACTCCGAGTGAAGCTCGGTCGCCCCGGTACTATACTTTGATAACAATATAAGTGACGCTCGAATCGGTAGGCGGTTACGGGACTACTGGGGTTCGTGACGCGATACAATTGCTATATAGTCAAAATGTGCACTCCAGCTCAGCACTGCCACTACAAATTAAAGTACCTGGACAACCGAGCTTCACTCGATATTTTTTTTGGAAAAGATATAAAAAATGAGTTTTTTCAGAAAAGATACCGACATATTATACGTATATAGATAAACTTAAAAAGCAAAACCTTATATAAATACAAAATTTAACACAAATCGTAAGAGCCATTTCCGAGATACACGATTTTTATATACATACATACAATAATTGCTCGTTTAATATTATAAGTTAATCTATTAGAAATTAAATATATAATCTAGTATCCTATTTCCTAACCTAACTATATCCTGGGCATTATTCAGTAACTCTGCCTCGTAAACTATTATATTCAGTACTTTTTACTACTCTGTTTGTCAATAATATTTTGTTTAATAGTTATTGACGAGCGATCAATAAAAAAACTTTGGAAACGGTTTTTTCTACATATTGATAGGTAAATTACATTCATATATGTTTTCCTCTGATTGTGTTCGAATTTTGATCATTAGGCAAACGCTATTCAAGATAAAAAGTATATAGCTCATAAGTTAGATCTATTCAAAAAATCCCTTCAATTTATTATATCAGTAAGGATTGTCATACTTATTTATAATTTTATATACTTAATTCTTTACCTTTTTTAGGATAATTATTGTAGACGTTGTATTAGCTTTCTTATACGAATCCCTTATAGAGCATTCAAAATGAGATAAACGAGCATACTTTTAAAAGCTCAAAGTTTTCATCACATAAATACTAGTTGGAGACACAAAGCAGCTCTACTTATAAATCTACACTGAACAAAAGCTAATATTTTTCCTTTTTAAATTCTCTGAAAACAGCAGGTTAGAGAAACAAAGTCCTTTAAAAGTTGTTTGATGAATGCAACGGTACGAATTCCATTATTGCACCGCGCGGTTACTGCTTCTGACGTAGAAATAAATTAAACTTTGCAAACGAAACAATTCTATTTAGGAATGAGTGGAAGTTATGAGGTATTTATATTTTTGATATTTGTATTGTAGATAGCCCATTAGTGATAAATCACTTGTTTGTAAAACCAATTGCAGCGGTTTCGAACTCGATTATTCAGTTCAACACGTCGTTATCTCAACTGAAAGAGGTCTACTGCGTGACATTGGCTTCCCTCAAAGATACATTTTAATAGCTGCTGCTGCATCCAATGGGTTCCAATGACTTCAACTTAGTCGTCCGCCCATCTCGAGGAAGATCTGCTCTCGCTTCGCTTTCCGGTTTGCTAATATGGTGTAAGAAAACATCAGGAGAAAACATGTCTTAGAGAAAGTAATTAGTTCTTGACAGACGTGTGAAATACGCATTGGCGTATTTCACACTTGGCCTGCATGGTGGGTTATGGCCTCGACCTCGGATTGAAGGCCCGTGCCCAGCAATGGGACGTTGGAAAGGCATGACTTATTATTTTTTATTATTTAGATTTATTTAGATTTCAAGGGTTTGAAGGGTACAGGTACTATACGTAGAGCCATCCTAAGAGATTATTATATGTTTGATCTGACACGTACACACAAACGCAATTATTTAAAGGCCAGTAATATAGCAAGTAATAACAAAATAAGTATTAAGGCAAATATGGTGTTTATATTATTAAAAAAAACCCAACACAATAACCTATTCACTGAGGCCATTTCACTGAGCCTAAACACGATATTTCTGCGGTATTTTAGTAAAGAGTTGAGTATCTTATAGATTCCAGGGTAAACTGCAGCACCAGGCCTAGATGATCATATCATTGCAATATCATTAATGAACAGAAGTAACTGCCTCGGTGATATAGTGGCTAGCATGTATAGCTGCACATGCGAAGGTCCTGGTTTCGAGTCAGGGACTCGAATCGGGCCAAATTTAGTTATTGAGTCTTTCTGTTTAATAAGTCTCAGTAATAGCCCAGAGTTAGATGGCTGGCTGGTCTCAATAAGATTAGATATCTGCACAGCAGTTCAGCCAGGCGCGAAGCCATGAAATGTACTAGAAGGTGGCCCACTTCGGTGAGCGGGTTGCTCCTGGTATTTCTCTGACCTCAGAGTGGACCGTTGGAGCAACCCCATGGTTGTTGTTGTCTGCTTTGGCAGATCTGTCGTTGGACGTCGTGTTTGATTGCGTAGGCGATCCTGCGGCGCCCTATTGGGTTATAACTGACTACAAAATTTACGCGTAAATTTATTTTTAGAGCGTTTATATTAGATACTTTTCTTAGTTTAAAACATCTTTATTTTATTTCAACATATGTATGTGATATAATATTGAGATAAGTCAAACAAAATCAGTTTATTTTTCTGATTCTGTATAAAATGTTGACTAGAAAATTGTGTTTAGAGTATTTTTGTTACTTTATATGGTGGCGTTTTACGATTTCATTTAAAAGTTTAGTAGTTTAGTACAGTTTAGTAGTTCTCTCTCAATTTTATCATATTCTTTTGTCATTTTTCGTAGTAAGTATTTTATAAGCTTATGTGCTTATTTTCAAATTATGTCTATTAAGTTTATTATTTTACTTATAAGTTAAGTTAAACAAACAAACAAAACAGAAGTATAGAGATACATAAATGTTATTGCTAAAACAAAAAGTGCAATATTTCTAAATCAAATATGAGATTAACGGAGGAACCTTTGCATTGGCACTGCCATTATTTACCAATCATACGGTGAGCAATGAAAGTGGTATATGTAAGGGTATACTAATGTGTCAAACCTAAGAATTTGGTTTTTGATTATCTAAACGCGGGCGGAGCCTCGGGCAATGCTGGTAATATTATAAAATGTGAAAGTTTGTGAGTATGGATGTTTGTTACTTTTTTGCGCCAGAAAGGCTGAACAGATCTGGATGAAATTTGGCACAGAGATAGATTATAGTCTGGAATAACACATAGGCTACTTTTATCCTGGAAAACGTGCGGTTCCCGCGGGATAGGTTTGTTTTTGTTTTCCTAGAAACGAACCCAAGTGAAGCGAGAGTGAGCCGCTAGTAAGTATATATTAAATTCACCATTTAAAGTTTTAAACAATTGGGTACACTTATAGTTTCACACGAGTAGTGAATGTGATGGTAGTGCCATTCATGTGAAGGGAGTTTACTATTGTAATTGTCTCATGTTTTTAAAAGGGCTGACTACTTTTATTATTTTTTGACCGACATGAAAAAGGAGGACGTGTACAATTTTGCATTATGTAATTTTTTTATATGTTACGCGATGCCTTCGCCATTTGTAAAGAGACATTTCAGTTTATTTTTCTATGTATGTATACGTTATATTCAGTCTCATTTAAGTTTTTAGAAAATATCCACCCGTAAGGGGGAATTATATAATAATAATGTCCTCCTGCCCGATTTCAGCCACGGCGGCCAATCTCATTGAGACTAGCCAGATACGCAGGAGATATTATAGTGCAGCGTGTGTACGCGCAGACACAGGTGCAATCTCTATTCCTGTTACTCTGGTACGACTGGTGAGAGTAAAAATATTAAAAAAAAGAAAGGTTTTTTAATGTTGTATAAAATAGGCAATGAGAGGATAGATTAATTTTATTCTGCTGCATGAAGAGAATATCATATTATATTGTTTATAAGAATTGTTATACCGTAGTATAACCAAATGTGTTTTAGTTTTTTTAATACATGCTGATAAAGTTTGAGTGAAACGACGAGTTTGGGATTTAAATTAATAATTTATAAATCTAATCAAAACAAAAGTGACAAAAGCATATCAAATTTTCAATTTTCATTATAAGTCCTGCATCCAATCATCCGGCACAATAGATCGGAATGCAATTTATCGTAAATTTTTAAATTAATTCCCTAGAATTGAGAACATGTTTTCATCATGTGTAATCAAGTCTAGATATTAAATTTTCCACTAGGTACTTGCTTTGCTGTAAGGAACATACTCTTGATCTATTAAAAATAAATGGATTATATTTTCTTGGACAACTAATGTTGTTTAATCTGGTTACTATGTATAAAGGCGAAAGTTTGTCGACGAGTGTTTGTGTATGTTTGTTTTGAATATCTGTTAATTCTTCATCTCTCTGTCATACTCTGAAACATGGAGATACATAGCGTATAATATTACTGTTCGGTATTTAGTCAAATCAAATAAAAAAAATTCTTTATTCAAATAAACTCTTAAAAGCACTTTTGAATCGACACTTTTTACATTTGTAAAATTTAAATTACATATCAGTATGGAATCATCATCGCCTCAAAAGGCAGTTCAGCACAGAAGAGCCGGTGAGAAACACAGCAGTTGCTGTCTTTAAATAACATATTTGTTTACAATATTGTAATACAATAATTATCTAAGTACTTATACTACGTAGGTACGCTATGCTAGTGTATTAAATAATGCTACCAACTTTCTTAACTGTAACCATTTTAATTAGTTACTTTTTACCCGACTGCAAGGAAAGGGTTATGTTTTTCGCGCTTATCTTTGTATGTTTGTTTGTTTGCTTGTAATATTCTTTATTCCCTCATATCTTCCAAACTACTCGATGGATTTCCTTAAATAAGGTATCGTTATATTCGTCTTATTAGTCCAAGTATTCTTAGATAGGTGACATATAAAAAAATAATAATATGGGGGCTGCTAGATTCCATAATGTGAAAAAGAAAAAAATGAGAATCGACGAACTATATCGAGTAGGGTATCGTTAAATAGGTATTTAAAAATCTATATATTTATCATTTTTTCATTTTAAATAACTGTTTAGAACATATAATGATTTAAAGTTGGTTAACAAACATTCTCGCTAATTTTCCTACTTAAAAATATTTAAAAAACCCGACTGCTTAAAAGCTAACTAGAAAGATGAAAACAAGTTCATGATGGAATATAGTGTTATGCAGTCGGAGACATACATACGAGTATGTACATTTCGCGGCAAGAATGAAACGTGCATGTCTCCAAGCAGAGCTTTCAAGCTGGCAGGATAAGAGAAAGTGGATTTAATTCAGTTTGTAAGATTTGACCGAAATGCTTATTTGATATGTCTATACCAACTAACAAACATTGCAAGTTAAATAAAAGCTTATAAAACGGAAAATCAGTTCTGAACTGTTTTGTATTCAGCCCTTTCTTAACGTCCCACTGCTGGGCACGGGCCTCCCTTCAATACAAAGGGAATCAGGCCATAGTCCACCACGCTGGCCAAGTGCGGATTGGCGATCTTCACATGTCTTTCAAAACTTACTAGGTTTTCTCAGACATGCAGGTTTCCGCACGATGTTTTCCTTCACCTTAAGACAAGTGGTAATCAAGTTAGAAATGATTCGCACATGAAAATATCAGAGGTGCGAGACCCGGGATTTGAACCCGCTTCACTCGGTTTCCCAAGCGAGCGCGTTACCACTGGGCTACCACTGTCTGTTTTACCTTTGCCTATTTATATATAGATTCTTAAATAAATCGATTGCTATAGCTAAAAAAAGAAAAAGAACAAGTATAAGTACTTATTTTGACATCCCTGTTATTTTAGTGGCTATTATATTATTGTGTGGAAAGGTACGAGTACGTTGGCTCAAGTCCAGTCTCTGGCGATGATAAACTTTAACTACATTGCTCCCCCACATGTCATGTGTGTTTACTCGTCATTGACTTTTATGAACTATTTACTTATAAGACGCTGCTACTTCAATACGTTTTCTTTTTATGGAAAATGATGAAGCTGGCTGTTAGAGGTTATTGTTACGAATTATTTATTTTTAGAATACTTAACAATAAATAATCCATATAAATATCTAGAAATTATATGTGATGTAATTTTACTGAAAAAAAGACATACCTTGATGACCATGTGCCATTATACAAAAAAACTTCTAAATGTACGAATTTTTTTCGCTTCGAATTTTTAATGGTAAGTCAATAGATTGGAAAACTGAGCGTTACAGAAGTGTGTCGCAGAAGTGAAAGTCAAATTTATTATTAATAATTTAAAAATATATATTATATTTATAATAATTATTATCTATAAAAATACACATACATTTATTATTAATAATTTTATAATAATTATTACTTATTGAAATGAATATCTAAGTTATTTAGAATTGTCGGATTTAAAACTCGATGAAACGGAAATGCAACACTAAAAAGAGACAAACACATAAATATATTAAGCCGCCGAGAGAATGTGATAGAATACATTGCCATGGTAACCGTTGTTACTGTCTGACAAATATATGATATTATATTCTTTCCGTATATGATATTCTATAAATATAGGATTGTAATAAGCCTAATATGCCTTATTTATTGATTTGTTATAATTTAATTACCATATTTGCCAAGGAATTTTTACTTTAACCGCGCGTAAAGGTTAGAAGCACCCAATTTTTTTGCTTACATTAATTGTAGGAACGAGTATGTGCCGAACTCTTCTAAGTGTACAATGTAACGTAAATATTTTGTCATTTTATATTTTTCATATTCATACTTTTCTTTATATCTAAGAAAAGAATATAACAAATATTTTGCCTTTATCTGTATAAATTTGTCCAAAGAAATAAGTAAGGTTTTCTCAAAGTTTTCAAATTTTCGTTTTGTCTTGCGATGAAAATATATCCAATATTCACGTTATTTGTTTTTACATTACATTATTCAAAGGAGATCGAAGCCCCGAGAAGTTTGACATTTAAGGTTTAGTAGGTTCCATTTGAGTCGGCCATTAGTTTGGTTGAGTGGAATATTTGTTTGGCTTGTATAGATTTTGTTTTAAAATTCTCGCTGCTGAACAACTGTGCGTAATAAGTTCAACTAGGCGAGCGTAAGCACGGGCATAAGCTATTTATATTAAAAAATAACTTAATGAAAATTTATTTAAACTAAAAAAATTAATAACCTACAGAAGACTAAAAATAGAATTCCTAAAATACTAACATATTGAGTTTAAACTTCCGGAAAGTTGTGGTTAAATTCGAGAGAGTATATTATGGTCTAAGTTAAACTCGCTTTGGCGCTAGCAAAAGATGGGCCCATTGAAAGTTTAAATTTACTTTTTTGTCTACTTCACAACCGAGACGTTTGAATAGTGATAGTTGCTGATGCTGAAAATTTTACATTTCTATATTTGAGAAACGTGTATTTGGATAGGTAAATATAATATATGGTGAATATGCTGAAGTGGACTTTTTATGAATTTTATATAACTTATGAATTTTAAATTTATTGATTAAATACTTCACTTATCAATATTGATTTAACATATTTGTAATGATTTTTTTTTTCTTAAAGTATTTAGTTAGGATTTCTTTAAATCTTTAAAAAAATAACCGAGTATGTTATTTCTTTTCAACAATATCCTTATTACCAACTATTAGAAACCTTTCATTTATTCAGGATACAAAGTAAACTATATGTTATTCCAGACTATAATCTATTTCTGTGCCAAATTTCATCCAGATCCGTTCAGCCGTTCTGGCGTGATTGATAATAAACATCCAAACACCTAAACTTTCACAAATTTTAATCTTAAAAATGTATTTATAAAAGTTATTTTTACTTTGTTTAGAGCTAGTCATAAGAGTTCTAACGATTGTCGTTTTATGAAAAGCTCTCGTTGTAATGAGCGTAAATAGCTTGACCTAATTACACGGTAATTGAGCTTCCAAATTTAATGCCACCTCCATTACTCTTATTGAAATTTGATGAGCACGACAATATTCAATTAAATTTATTACTTACTTGTCTTCTAATAAATACTTCGCCCTCGGCTATGCTCACAGCTTCTCCTGTGCCGTTCTTCTTGTATGTATTTCAGGATATAAGCTACCACCATTTCAAACTTCGCTTAAATCCGTTTAGTCGTTACGTCACAAAAACTTTGGTATTTCTATTATAAAGAGAAAAAAATATGTTATTGTGTATGTTTGTTTGTAATGGATAAAACGATAAAAATCTGCTGAATCAATTAAGATGTGGTATGAAGATAGTTTAAGACCCTGGGAAGGACATAGGAAAATTTTTATACTGGAAATCATTCCTAAAGGGGGTAAAAAGGGGGATGAAATTTTATATGGCGAATTATTCGTTTCTCAAGGGATATGAAACTTATCATAGCTATGTGTATATACATAAATATATACACATATATAGGGACGAACCCGAGCGAAGCGAGGACGACTCGCTAGTATAATATAAATATATTACAAAGATTTTAGGAAATTAACTACAATATATTATTATAATTTATTTACATTTTTTTTCTATCTAACCAGTTTTTACTGCCAGGCACGAGTGTCACCATTGTTCGTTTACACCAACGAGATCTCAGTTTAAGGGAATTTTAGGTTTAGCACCTAACGAGGGTTTCATTTCTACTAACACTTTGGATATAAGGAGATTTTAGTTCAAATATTTTTTTTCATAAAATTTCAGTTCTATAAAAAGGACGTAAATAAACAATGTACGAGTATATAATAAGTCTTTCCTTATTCTCTCCCGTGACCATTATTGCTGTATAACATTCGAATCATAGATAGCATAAAAGTAAAAAAAAAAAACTCTTTTTTTAGTTTCCGAAATGTTCTTTTAATCCGAAAAAAAATTAGTTTTATTTAATTTATAAATGTATGTATAAAATCTCTAATAGAATCTAGTTAAGGTGTCATTTAGGATAAGTTTTTGAAATTGGGAATAAACGGTCCTACAAAAAGGGTTTCTATGTAGGGTATATAGATTTTTAATAGATTTTATTTGTTGTGAAGTAAATAAATAATAAATAGAATCGCAGACATATTTTCCCGCAATAAAAAGTATCCTATATGTTGACCCGGATAACCAGCTATTATCATAACAAATTTCATTAAAATCTGTCCAATGGTTTTCTCAAGATACGTTCCCAGACAGACAGACCGACAAAAAAATCTAAAAACTATAGATTCGGCCTCTGTATCGACAATAATGAGTATTTCAATAAGATTTTCCAAAAAATATTTAATGATTGATTTGACTCAGAATTTTATCATATGTATAGATAGATATACAGATAAATAATAAATAGTAAGAAAATCTATAAAAATGTATCTTCGCTAGACTCATTTTGTAATATTTTCAATTAACTTACCCTTCGATGTTTTCACCTTCACGGGACACGTTGATTAGGAAAGGCATCGAACTGCCCATACAATAGGGAGGTTTTATTACATTCGTTGAACTAAAATTAATTATATTATATACTTTTCTTGTACTGAGACAGCTTCAACTCATTTGACCATGATTTCTATGAAATGATGTATCCTTTGTATGTATTTATTAGACCGAACTTTAAATTTTATTAATATGTTCAAGTAATGTTTGTTTAGTTACAGGTGACGGAATATAAACTATAATAGTACTTACAGAGAGTAAATAAAGAACTTAATATATAATCCTAATTTACTGCCTTCGTGGTGTAGTGGCTAGCATGTACGGCTGCATATCCGGAGGTCCTGGGTTCGAATTCTGGGTCGGGCCAAGTTATAGTTATTTAGTCTTTCTGCTTAGTAAGCCTCAGTAACAGCCCGGAGTTGGAAAGTTGGCGGTGTTTTACACCCGTGCTTCGGAGAGCACTTAAAGCCGTCAGTCCTGCGCCTTAACTCTCACTGGTCGTGTCGAGTAGTCATCCCACCGGAGTATGAGAGTGACAGGAATAGAGAGTGTACTTGTGTCTGCGCGTACACTTGTGCACTATAATATCTTCTGCGCAGTTGGCTAATCTCAATGAGATAGGCCGCCGTGGCCGGAATCAGTCAAGAGAACTTATTAGTCCTAATTTGGAATATTTTTAATTACTTACATTAGATGGCGTTTATTTTATTTTACAAATTGTATGCAAAAGATATCAAAATTCATATTGAATTGTATTTAAAACAAACAGTGACTTTATCCCAGTAATATACACATAAAATGTAAATAGCGCCATCTATGGATAGACAGTAAAACTGATACACTAATGGCAGATTTTTTCAATAATCAGTGAAATTACGGGATTTAAGGATCTCTAGGTAGTTAAATACTATCTATGCTTTTGGTTCACATCCATAGGTATAACCGGTGTAAAAGTTTAGCCTGATATGGTAATAATTAGTGCGCTCTACGGACCGCAGTCCGCCACCTACTGTCTGTCACTAATGGAGAGAGGAAAACGTATTATTATTTATTCCGAGTATCACAGACAGAAGACGTGTCATGTGCCACTCATGTGGTAAGACCCATTCTAACACTTTAGTCGCGTTACCATTTTAAATTTACCGTGGTTTTACCATTTTTGTTATGGCAAATTATAAATGACTTTGCTTAAACTTGAAACTGATTAGACTTGAAATATACTACTAAATTAAAGTGGATTAATAAATTATTTAAGGAAAACCAACTAACTGACTTGAATGGGCTACTCAATTATTTAAACCAAAACATGCACCTAGTTCGTGATTAAGGAAGTTTTTATGAAAATATTTTGAGATAATACACTGTTACGTACTGCACTGCATTATGATTGTGATACAATTTACATACTACTACTTTACCACCAATTGAAATTCTTTGATAAATCAAAACAGTGAGTTTGATAACAATCTTACTTCTTACTAATATTATAAATGTGAAAGTTTAGATGTTTGGATGGATGTCTGTTACAGAACGGCTAAACGAAACTGAATGTGACAATGAGATAGATTATAGTCTGTAACAGCACATAAGTTTTTTATCCCGGAAAAATGTACGGTTCCCGTGGGATAGATTTGTTTTTGTTTTTCTAGAGGCGAACCCGAACGAAGCGAAGGTGAGCATCTAGTAATCATCTATACATATAATAAAACTCTAACTGAGTCAAATCTGTACCTTAAATCTTTTTTGGAAAATCTTATTGAAATAGACTTTATTATCGATACAGAGACCGAATCTATAGTTTGTTGAATTTTTGTCTGTCTGTCTGTCTGTCTGTCTGTCTGTCTGTCTGTCTGTCTGTCTGTCTGTCTGTCTGTCTGTCTGTCTGTCTGTTACCGCATTATAGAAAAACCACTGGAGGGATTTTGATGAATTTTGGTATGATGATAGCTGAATATCCAGGTCAACATAAAAGATACATTTTACCGCAGGAGATTATCTCATTCCCACGGGACTACACGTTATAACACAACCCAAAAATATTTATGATCAGAATTTTTTGAAACTTGGTATTAATGCTCTCCAATACAATTAAAGAAATACGTGTTTTAGCGTTTTTTGAAATTCATCCTATAAGGAGATAAAATAAGGGATGAAAATTTGTATGAAACCTAGCTTTTTAAAGTTTTTTTGTTGTAGTTTTAGCGCGAGCGAAGCCGCGGGTTTTGCTAGTATATATATAAAATTGTAAAATTACATTTTTGCTAAGTGCAAAGGTTAAAAAAAGATGGTGGTTAGCAATTTAAGCAAAGTATCTACACCATTTCACAAAAGTGTTTAGTTAAAATAATTTGTATCTAAAATTGGCTCAAAGGAATAATACCTTTGTGTGTGTGTTGTAGATATGCATAAATTTTATTCTTTAAATGGATTCGAGAAAATGGTTTGGTGTACTTTCAATTCATAGCTAGAAATGAAAATAGTCTTATATTTTTGAATATACATTTTCTGTATTGAACAATTGTTAGGTGTTGTGGATTTCTTGACACAGCCGTAGTTTGTAGTAGTAGTGGATTCGATTCTGGTTTCTGACAAATTTTTGCATTCGATATTTATTTTATAAAACATATTATAAACAAACTCTTCAGTTTTATAATATTAGTATAGATTAATTCTTGAAATTAGAAAAACATTAACAATTTACAATTACATTTTTCAAAGATAGCCAACTTAGAAAAATAACAAGCACTATACTAGTATCAATAAATCAGACAAAAATTAACAGGAGTAATAACTATCAAGAAACAGCCTCACTCGTTCAGAAGTCTCGAGCAAAATGCTTAACTCACTCGATACTAAGATTTATAGCTTGATGACGGTATTTCGAAAAAACAATAATATGTATATCACGTTCCGTTTATCCTAACAGTATTATAATGAAAATCTTGTAGAGTCCATAATATTTGCAGAATCATTCTATGTAGAGCGGGACGCAATGTAGGAAAAATTGGTTATTTTTACACCGTGAATAAAATGAAAAAAATATTTGGTTTTCTTTTTAATATATTTAAATGTAAATGATACCGATATTCAATCATAATAAATGGGAATATAAAGGCCATATATTACCGAAATGAGGGTTGACACCTGTCATATGAACCAACAAGCGTATCAAAATTAAGCTCCCAGCACCTTAGCTTAGGATTATATTATATGAAATATAAATCTATTTGTGTGGGCAAAAAACATACATACATATTACATACTTTATATTCTAAAAAAAAACAAAATTACATAGACTATTGGGAGCTAAGGATGTTTGAATAAAATCTAAAGGAAACACCTTCTGCGTTAAATCTTATATTTATAAAAAAAAATTATTTATAAATTTTATTGTATACCATAGTAATGACATAAAAATAGAAAAACTAAGAAGAAAAATCACAAAAGTGCAGAAAAGGCGGCTTTATCGCTAATTAGCGATCTTCCAGACAACCAGGTTAGGAAATATGGAAGAATATGCAGGGTGGGTACTGGGTACTGGGTGGTGTAAATATAGTATACAATACAACCTACTATTACTTAGAAATTCATTTCAAAATACATATCATATATGTGTTTTTACATACTAATACATATTTAAAAAGTAAATATAAATGTTGCAAAATATTCATAAATATTACCTAAATGTACGTGATTGATCAAAATATCCAGTATATTTGGCTATTTTACGAAACCATAGTTGATACAAACTTTTTATCCGTCTGTTTATAGCCGCTTATATTATCTGAATGGCAATCTCAACAGAATTTTCATTGGCGGATAGAGAATTCAGAGGATAAGGATATGTCCTCTACTTGGGTATTTAAATAAAACTATCTTTTCGGATTTTTTCGCGGACAGCCGACCAGCCTACCTACTATTTTAATAAAATAGTAATGTATAATGCCATTGAGACATCTAACACCTTAGTCTCTCCCGTGACCATGATTGCTGTAAAGCAATCGAAACGTCGGGAAACAAAAAATCAAAATAAATTCGCGAAAAAATCCGAAAAGATAGTTTTATTTAAATGTCAAATATTCGCGTAAATCTAAGAAAGTATTATCTCTACTTGGGTACTTTTATGGGAGCAAAAAACTTTATTGTACGTAGCTTTCTGAATCTTCTGCAAAGAAATTGTTTGCTTCGTGAGACCAGTAGTGTTATTCTGTAAGCACTTTTATGTAACTCTACTGCTGTATTCGAGATCATTTTTCATACAACTATACTTCATATATTCTCGGATTCAGCTGTTGGGCTACATGAAAACTTACAGAACAGCCCTACAGTTCGCACGTGTGGCAGTTTAACAAATGTCATTTAAATCATAATAAATTTTAACGAGAGTAATTTTATACGGTTACATTATCATTTTATAAAAACGTGTAGAGCAATTGGCGTCACAAAATTCTACGAGCACGTGTGGCGTACGCGAGCCTTCAATAGATAAGTGATATCATCAGAGTTAATAAAACTTTTCATTTTTATGTGGCCAGTATAATCTATTTATAGTGTATCTATATGACTCAATGACTAACTTACATACATATATCATTCTATGACTGGATTATTATATAATCTTAAATGTAGGGTTTTACGAGGATATTTCTAAGTAAAGCTTTCTAGGGATACATTAAGCATGAATTTTGTGAGAAACGTATATGTTGAAGTGAAGTCAAAATCGATTGTTAGTTCTAAATAAGTATTATCGATTGTATGTATACAGCCTTTTTAACACCCTCTCTTAGTATGAGAGGGATCAGGGCATAGTCCACCATGCTGGCCAAGTGCGGGCGGACTTCACATGTCTTTCAAAAACTTGCTAGGTTCTCTTCTCTAAAACAGCAGGTTTCCTCACAATGTTTTCCTTCACTGTAAGATAAATAATCATGTTGGAAACGATCGCACATGAAGATATTAGAGGTGCGAGACCCGGGATTTGAACCTGCTTCACTCACTGGGCTACCACTGCCCTAGTGATTATAGTTAACATATTTAAGAAATGTCTATCAAAGTTAAAGACATTGTGTACGGTTAAAGTCACTCTAATTAAAGATGTAAGTACATTCAATTTATACTTCGCTCAACTCAATGGGCTGTTGCGTATAAACTAATGCTAGTTAAGAACAAGCAAAATCATTGACGTTTATTGCTTTAAATTTATATGTATTTATGATGACATGTTAAGCTCAGTTTGTAGTGACCCTACTTACTGTGCCAGAAGTCGCGGGTTCGAGTCCCGCTAAGGGCATCCATTTGTGATGAGCACGAATGTTTATACTCCACTTATGGGCGTTTATATCACAGATAAATAAAATTGAAGTGTCTGTTTGTAATGTCAAAATAACAGCTTTTTACTAAATGCATGTGAAAGTTTATATGGTACTTATAAGAAAAAATCAATTTTTAAAATTTTTGTCTGTCTGTTTTTTCCGGCTAATTTCCTAAACGGCTGGAGCGATTTTGATGGGACTTTCACTGGCAGATAGCTGATGTTATAAGGGGTAACTTAGGCTACTTTTATTTTAGAAAAAGAATCAGGGTTCCTCGAAAATAATTAAAACCAATAAAATTGTGAACAAAATCCGCGTATGGCGTACGCACACGAGCGAAGCGAAGGTAAATCGCTATATAATGTAAATGAATATATTAGAAGTAGTAACCTACTATTTATGTATAAACATAGCTAACCGTAAAAACGTACCTATTAGTATCTTATATAGTCACATTTTTTAAATAATATTTAATTTACTACTTTAATTCTGAATTTTATTTTATATCTACGAAAACTTTTCTTTAACGTTGGAAAATGTATTTAGACATACCACCTGCATACATACAGGTGGTTATGTGGGACTCAATGGCTTAAGAGAAGCCAGTAGGTACTATCCACTAAAACCCAACAAAACCTCCCCCGTCTTAATGAGCGTCGCAGGATCGCTTCTCGCACTCAAGTACGACGACCCTACGACAGGTCTGCCGAAGCAGATCACAACAACTATGACGTTGGTCCAACAGTCCACTCTTCTATCAGAAAAGTACCAGGAGCAACCTGCATGGCACACTACCCACTAAGGTGGACCGGTGCGTTTCTTGGCTTCGCGCCCGGCTGGATTCTACCACGATAAGGTGAACGCATATCGGGAGGGATCCCTACGAGTACTAGCTTTAATTAATCTAACCCTTTTCTCAATAAATATACTGTAAAATCCAAAATATTTATTGTGCTTCTTTGACTCTACGTAATAATTTTATGTAATACCTTTAAACGAGTAATTCTTGCATATTTCTTTATTTATTTATATATACCGACGATCTCGCAAACGGCTCTAACGATTTCACTGAAATTTGGTGTGCGGGGGTTTTCGGGGGCGAAAAATCGATATAGATTAGGCTTATATTTGTGAAAACGTGTGTTATCGAGTTTTCATGCGGTTTTATTTCGCATTATTTCACGTAAAATATAATCGATCACTAATTTCGCACGCTCGGGCTTAAGCATCGTGGTCAAGCGGCCCAGGTGCAAGATTGACAATCACAGGTGTCCAGGTTCGAATTTCGATCGGATACAAAGTTTTTACTTTTATTTTTTAATTATTTATTCAAGTTTTTAATATATATTTTTTTTGATCTTAAGAATACGATACAACAAAAAAGAACTCCGAACGAAGCTCGGTCATCCAGGTACTTAATTTAATAAGTCTTTTTAAAGACCTCAAAAAGGACCATTACTTCGATATCTGAGATCTAAAGAAACACGAAGTATATAATAGTAACAAAGAATACGTGAGACGAGCGAGTGTCGGTTGGCGAACTCATTGAAATCACAAATCATTGTAGTATTTGTAAAGCGGAAATTACGATAATATAGAAAAATGTACAAAGAAATCACATATAAGCAATCATAGTATGGAGTCCTCACGAATACTTTTAGTAAAATTTGTTTGTCTATATGTTTGCTCATATTTTCTCTGATTATAACTGAACTAATTTCCATTGTTACTATACAGCTATTTACTTTATAATAATAGATTTAAAAAAAAAACTGAAAAAAGAGTATGAGAAATTGACAAGACAAATTAAATGAGTTCAAATCTGAAAGTTAAACTAGTTAGTGGGCATCGAAGAGTTCAACTATCCATCTCCTGATTTCATCATCAGATTACCTCGATGGTGTTATATTATTTTATACTGCGGCTCACCCTCGCTTCGCTTGGGTTCGTCCTTACGTACGTTTTAACAGCATGGAATAGATAGACTATATATTATATAGCGTGTTTTCCCGTAGGAATGAGATAATCTCCCGTGGTAAAAAGTAACCTATGTTACTCTCCAGCCCTCTAACTATCTCCACACAAAAAATCGCGCCAATCCGTCACTTCGTTTCGACTTGAAAGAAGGACAAACAAACAAACACACTTTCACATTTATAATATTCAGTATGGAAGTATGGATATTGTCAAAATTATCACACAATGATATTAAGATATCATTACATAGTTAATTACCAATTAGTCACAAAATATTAAGCTTTTCATTTTAATAGGTTCTTCGCTTCCATTTGACCGCTTCTAGCTTGACCTCTCATATCTATAACGAGCTATATAAAGCGAAGGTCATAATGCGTTAGTTATTATAATAAGGAATTACACGAGCGTTTTAAATTACATTGTTGTGTGTTGTGTGTGTGTTGTGTTGCCAATATATGTATGCCAATTGGAGTGACGATACCAAAAAACTTGAATAAAATTACTCAATTATTCGTTTAAAAGATAAATTATATAAATACATATAATATAACTCCCGGCCCAGAAGTAATGCACTTGCTTGGAAAACCAAGAAGCGGATTCAAAACCTGGGTGTCGCACTGCTGATATTTTCATGTGCTAATCATTACCAATATGCCTCCGCTGGCTAATACGGCGAAGGAAAGCATTATGAATCATGCATCTGGAAGAGCATAACTAGTTTTAGAAAGATAGTTCGTGTGAAGACACAGCTTGGTGGACTATGGCCTAATCCCCCCACGATTTTCAAAGTGAGGGAGGTCCGTGCCCAGCAGAGGGACGTCAAAAAGTGGTCAAAGAGGTGACCTCGGTTCGGATTGGACTTGACAATTTCGGTCACTGTCGCCAATCTCACAGAGACTAGTCATATGTGCATGAGATATCAAAGAGTAAGCGATGCACACTAACAGAAGTGCACTCTCTATTAATTTCATTTTCAAACTCCATTGGTACAAAAATTCGATACGACCGATGAGAGATCAGGCATAGGATCGACGTCTTTATGTGCTCTCTGAAGGTCGTTGAACTCCACTCTGTTACTGAGAATTTGTTGCCAAGAAAAACAATAACTATACTTCGCCTTACCGGAGTCGAACCCAGGACCTTCGGATCTGCCACCGCTATCTGCTAGCCCCTAGACATATTTTTGCTCACTGCTAAGTCAATATCAAAGTGCTATAATACGTAAGTACGTTTGTTTTGTTGTCTTAATATCTGTCACTTACGCTAGTTGCTTATACGGGCCTATTTATTCAGGTGTACGAAATTTTGTCTTTATGAAATATATGTAAATATATTCTACAACAAATATTTTGAGTATTGAATATTATTACTGATCGATTACATCATTTCTAATTGGACAATTGTAATGTCTCGTGTAAAATACAATTCAATAAATTACTAAGTTTTTGCACCAAATACAAACTAACTGGACTAATAAACCCTTAATCACTTTTATAGAAGCTTACCTAAATGTTATAGTGAAGGAAAAAGTTAGGGAAAACCATTTGAAAGTTCACATCTTATCTCTACGTAGTATAGATAAGTAAAGCTGACGAATTAATAACACCAACCCAGAACGACTGAATGAATATTTTGCAATTCATTGAAGGATAATTGCGTATAAAACAATTAAAACCAATATAAAAACAGCTTCGAACGTTGTCCATTCAATTATTTGCACACTAAACATAGCGACATCGGTTTCAGACTTCAGTTTTCTATAGGACTTCAATTTGCGCGGTCGCGTTGCTTTTGCGGCAAAGTTTGGAACTGTAGTTTATAATTTCGTATCTAGTGATGTGAAGTGAACATTTATAAAACCTATTATTAGTTTTATACCATTTCTATCGAAAATAATAAATATTAAATATTTTTCTTTAATACAACAGATATTGTGGTAAGTTTTATAACTTTATTGGTGTGTTCTTTGATAGTAATTAATAATGTATGACGGAGTAAAATAAAGTAATGCTATGTTAGCAACAAGTGTTTGAATAAAGAATGATGATTTCTTCAATTATATTTATTGTTGCCATATTTTGCCAGTTGTAAATCGAATATATACATCTTTTGATCAATTACAAAAAGGAGGTATTTAGTTTGAATATATGTTTTTTTGTATGTCATGCGATTTTGCCGATTGTTAACTCATTTTCTTTCTTATTAAAATTAATATGTAAATAATATGTTAAGCTTCAAGACCAGCACATGATTTTTATAAATATTAAAATGATTTTTCAACTATTTTATTATCTTTACCGTTTAAGTTAAGTGTTTTTTTAAGATTAGAAAAAATACCCCTAAAATAGGGTTGATAAATTATTATTTTTAATTTAAAAAAGAAGTTTATCATTTTACAAGCTTCAATTATTATTATTTTTGTAGAGACCTTATCTATACTAATTTTATAAATTTGGATCTACTGAACCGATTTAGATGAAATTTGGTGAGAAGATAGTTTGAGACCCTAGCAAGGACATAGGATAGTTTTTATCCCGAAAATCATTCCTTAAGGGGGTGAAAATGAGGATGAAAGTTTGTATGGGGAATCAAGCTAGGGACGAACCCGAGCAAAACGAGGGTGAGTCGCTAGTTATTTATTATTATTCAATTCAATTATTCTTCAATTATTATTATTATAGGTAGCACTACTTTACTACAACTACGATGCTGCGTGATATAACAATATACTAACTAAATCTAGAAACGGTCTTTCACATTTATATTGCTAGTAAGTACAAGCCGTGGCGACCGATGGGATGTTTTATCGGCCATAAAACAGAAGCGTACAGTGAATTGTTACGAGTATACATCGAATATGATGAACGCATATAGGAACTTTTATCCCCCATTAAATTCCTTTAAGGCATGAATTCGTGAAAAAAATGTCAGCATGAATAAAACATGGTTGATTAGTTTTTAATTTTTGATTAGTTTAGTTGAATTTTATAAATTTAATTATTATTAAGACAATATTAAAAAAATCATACATATGTGGTTTTTTATTTTTAAAAGGGTATGTTATCCTCATCAAGAGGATAAATAAAGATAAATGAATGCTTAAAATTAAGAAAAAGAATATAAAAATTCTCCTAATTCTCTGAAATAAGAAAAAAATTTCTATAGTAACATCAGTTTTTTTTTGAAAGACTCTTCTGTTTATGATTATATATTTTGTGGTTTATTGATTATATATCTGACGGGTGCGCTCGCTAGGTACGATTTTGTTCACAATTCTATAGGTTTTTATTGCGCGGAACTCTTATTCTTTTTCTAAAATAAAAGTAGCCCAAGTTACTCCTTCTAACATCAGCTATCTGCCAGTGAAAGTCTCGTCAAAATCGATCCAGCCGCTTTCGAGGTTAGCCGAAACAAACAGACAGACAGAGAAATAAACATTTTCTTTTAAGTACCGCATATACTTGTATATGCATTTATTAAAAAGCTGTTATTTTGACATCACTTTGACACTTCAATTTTATTTATCTGTATAGATATAGATGTCTGTACTTGCT
Source organism: Argynnis bischoffii washingtonia (assembly GCA_033884665.1). Lineage (NCBI taxonomy): Eukaryota > Metazoa > Arthropoda > Insecta > Lepidoptera > Nymphalidae > Argynnis > Argynnis bischoffii. The sequence goes on from CM066610.1 coordinate 3,869,005, forward strand.
AGTTACAGGTTAAAATTTTAGCTATATATATTTCACGAAAATTCATTTAGCTTTCAAAACGAATAAACCCTTTTCCAAAGGCATATGAGGTCCTGTATACATACATAATACACAGATGACACATAATAATATATTAGTACAGATGTGCCAGCCCTAACAAAGAAATTGGACAGCCCTAATTTGGACCATTCTTAAGGCTATTTTTATTTGCTTGAATAGATAATTGATGTCGTTGATTTTCTATCTATCAAACTATTTTATTTTATAAATAATTTAATTTAAAAAAATCTATGATTTTAACAGTTTTTAACCGTTTTTAACAATTCATAAAATGTAAAAGCGCCATCTTTGAATATGCACTACAAATCCATTTCTTGATTGCTGATCTTTCAGTAATAATTAGTAAAATTATGTAAAGATTTACACGCATATTATTTCGTTTTCGTTCACTTGTAAACCATAGTACATTTATATTATATTTTTATAATAAATTGATACTTATAGTACCATCTATTCACATTTATTTGCATTAATTATCTTCTTTATTCCTAATAGCGACTCACCCTCGCTTCGCTTCGGATTCGTCCTTAGACAAAAACAAATCTATCCCATGGGACCCGTACACTCTTCCGGGATGGTATATAGCCTATAGCCTTCCTCACTTAACGGGCTATCAAATGAAAAAAGAATTTTTCAAATCGGATCAGTAGTTCCTGAGATTAGCGCGTTCAACCAAACAAACAAACAAACAAACTCTTCAGCTTTATAATATTAAGTATAGATGAGACGCCATGACAATACTTTTTATTTGATAGTTCAATTTAAATTAATGTTGATGTGTATGTAAGGCTTAAGCCGGTGTCATACAGCTTTTGGATAGACGTAGCCTCTTGGAAGGAGAGTAATATATGTAAAACACCTTTTTTCCTAATTTATTGACTGTTTTTGAAGTAGCTTATTATCTGTTCGAGGCGTGGGTGGTCACAATACGTACGAGAAAATGGCTTAAAGCGGTAAAATCTTTAAGCCCCTATAAAAATATTATGGGACATTTGCGCTATAAGACTCTTTGGGGGTTTCCTGCCCCTCCAAGGTCAATGATTACTTAAAATTTCATCCCCATGTCTCCAGGGCTCTCGGAGACTCTTTATTGGAACTGAACTTTCTATTAATCGATTTCAAAATAGGAAGTTTTTATTAATACACTATCGATCCACCCTTGCTCCGCTTGGGTTCGTCCCCAGTTACGTTTTAACGTTTAGCATAGATTTCTTAGAGATGAGATATTTTCGCGCAGTAAAAAGTATCCTATATGTTGACCAGGATAACCTAGCTAGCTAGGTAGCTATCATCATACCAAATTAGATAACAATCTTTACAGTGGTTTTCTCGTGATGCGGTCACAGAGAGACAGACAGACAAATAATTCTATATATAACTATAATGAGTATTTAAATAAGATTTTCTGTCAGGAGAAGATAAATTCTCAAGTTTTTATGTATTTTATTTTAATTAATATAATATTCATATAATATAACATGGCGCAGTCGGTATTTATTTATTTATACAAAAATATTTAATGTACCTACAGATTCGACTCAGAATTTTATTATATTGTAAAATGAAAGACGATTATTTTAAGATGATTTTAAGATTTAATGATTTAAGAAAGACATAACGATTTTCAACATAAAAATGCAACTTTATATTTAATATTAAAATTTTATATTTGCATAAAGACTTGTTAAAAAGTGCTTTGTGTTAGAACCAGTTTTATACTTGTTATGAAAGATGATAACGTTAGGACAATGCTTTGACAGACGGGTGAACGAGAAGCGCTTCTCACATAGAGCATTTCTTTTTTCAATATGCTACTATGGGTATGACATTAATTTTTATAATGTACTAGCAAAACCCGTGGCTTCGCTCGCGCTAAAACTACAACAAAAAAACTTTTAAAAGGTAGGTGTCATACAAATTTTCATCTCTTCTTTTATCTCCTTATAGGATGAATTTCAAAAAACGCTAAAACACGTATTTATTTAATTATATTGAAGAGCATTAATACCAAGTTTCAAGAAAGTCGGATCATAAATATTTTTTGGGTTGTGTTATAACGTGTATTCCCGTGGGAATGAGATATTCTCCCGCGGTAAAAAGTATCCTATATGTTGACCCGGATATCCAGCTATCATCATACCAAATTTCATCAAAGTCCCTCCAGTAATTTCTCTGTGATGCGGTAACAGACAGACAGACAGACAGACAGACAGACAGGCAAAAATTCTAAAAATTATAGATTCGGTCTCTGTATCGATAATAAAGTCTATTTCAATAAGATTTTTCCAAAAATATTTAAGATCATTATTCGACTCAGTTAGAATTTTATTATATGTATAGACTTATTTCACCTACGATTTGGGGTCATTTTATAGATCGATAAAATAGCTCATTCGGAGATGTAATAGTTTTGTAATGAATTAATCTACACACTAGCGGCTCACCTTCGTTTCGCTCGGGTTCGCTCTAGACAAACAAAAACAAATCTATCCCACGGGAACCGTACATTTTTCCGGGATAAAAAGTAGCCTATTTGTTATTCTGATGTATAAACTATATTATTGTAAAGATTCATTAAAATCCAATCAGTATTTGTTGTATACTAAGCTGTGTAAGTTACCATAGTTTTTAATTATCCCACGGGAACTCTTTAATTTTCCGGGATGAAAGTATCTTAAATGTTGACTGGGAATATAAGGTATCACCATGCAAAATTTCATTTAAATCAGTCCAGCAGTTTCGGAGATTAGCTCGTACAAACAGACAGAGAAACAAAAAAAATTGAAAAAATCTGGATTTGTTCTATTTCTCTTCTTACATCCTCCTGACTCGGTTTCTAGTATTTTATTTTTATGTACAGACATTCGACCTCTACAGTTTTATTATATGTGTAGATATAATAAAATAGTAACTTAGCGAAATCTGTACATGAAATATTTTTAAAAACAATGCCCCGCTGGGGGCATTCATTTGTGTGATAAACACAAATGTTTGTACTCCAGTCATGGGTGTTTATATTTAAAATACATAAGTATTTAAAGTTGTGTATGTGTAGTGTATTGACTATCTGGTATCCATAATACAAGCCTCGTAGCTTACCATAACTACATGGTGCTGTATGTTAATGTCCCAACATATTCAATTTATTTGGCCAGCTGGTGGTGGGCTATGTACCCACACGTTGGAAGGAAGTTCATGCTAGTTAGCTCGTGCTAGGCTGTCGATGTTAAAAGGAGTAAGAGCAAGTGAATACAAAAACAATACTTAAATTTATATCTATACTAATATTATAATGCGAAAGTTTGTGAGGATGTATGGATATCTGGATGTATAGATGTATGGATGTTTGTTATTCTTTCACGCAAAAACTACTGAGTGGCTTTTAATGAAACTACACAATAATATAGCTCATACATCAGAAATAATTATTAAAAAAATCATTATTTCGTCAAATCTATACTAATATTATAAAGCTAAAGAGTTTGTTTGTTTGTTTGTTTGGTTGAACGCGCTAATCTCAGAAACCACTAATCCGATTTGAAATTTTTTTTTTTGCATTAGATAGCCCATTAACTGAGGAAGGCTATAAGCTATATATCATCCCGGAAAAATATACGGTCCCCGTGGGATAGATTTTTTTTGTCTAGGGACGAATCCGAAGCGAAGCGAGGGTGAGTCGCTAGTTCAGTTAGTAATATTTTTCAGTAGTTAATATTTTGGAGATGCTGCTGTTAAAAAGTTTCAAAGAAGCGAAAAGGGAACTGTATAAAGATTTTAGTTGTTTGATTTAAACAACAATACACAGCGCTCCCTTCAGGTTTCCAAACAAAATGTAGAGCAAAAGTGTTTGCTTTGCCGGCTTCCAATATATTCGTGGTACCTGTAAAAGTTAAGCTTTTCGTTATTTCCCTTGCGTAATATAAAATATTTTTATGATAAGTAATATTAGACTTCGCTTTTATCTTAATTTTTCATACAATAAGTAAGTATATTTATGTATGTATGTCTGTCCGATCCTATGTTCCCTCGTAATTATTAAACGGCTTAACCGGTTTTAATGATTCATACTTCGTTTGAATTGATCGATCGTTTTTAGACATACCTATGTACATATATTATGGTATGCATGCACTCAGCAAGACTTGGGGCAAGCATAAAACATGTATGTCTCCGACTTCGTAGTCTCTCTCCAGGATAATTTCTAAGAAATCCGTGCGAATTTTCGAGAATTTAATTGTTATCATACACGCCGGCGTGTATGCGGTCCTCGAGGGGATAATACTGTATTACTTCGCCAACTTGTTTCCACCATTTTATTCGCTTTTTACTTATCGCAATCTCAAATCTTGCAACTGAAGTTTAAAGCAGTAATCCTCAACCGATTGAACTGAATTTTACATACACGTTTAATTTGGATGACAACGCATGGTAAGCAAAGTGGACAGGACAGTTAGGCGGACACCCAAATATGGTGGATTATGTTTTTTATATGTACCCCCATGATATAGATATCAAATGAAAGGGTTTGCTGAATATGAATAATACTAAAAAGAAGAATACGAATAAAATAAAAACTATTAATTTATAATAGTAAAAACATTTTTAAAACAAACTTTTATTTAAAATGCTCTAAGAAAGAGAAAATAAACTTTAAATTAAATCATACCCTTCAATTTATTACATTACACAATTTATATAATACTAGCGACTTACCCTCGCTCCGCTTGGGTTCGTTTCTAGTTACGTTTTAACTTTTAGTATAGATTTTTAAGAGATGAGATATTTTCCCGCAGTAAAAACTATCCTATATGTTGACCCGTATAACCATCTATCATCATACCAAATTTCATCAAAACTTACCTAGTAGTTTTCTTACAGACAGACAGACAGACAATTTTTTAAAAAACTATACTTTCGGCCTCTGTTTCCATAATAATGACTATTTCAATTATTTCAATAAGATTTTCCAAAAAATGTTTTATGTACAGATTCGACTCAGAGTTTTATTATATGTATAGATAAAAGCTTGTCCCGAGATTTACCTGTGTAGATAAACACGAACACAATATGTAACTTGATCTTGACATGAGTAATTTAAAAAAACAAAAAGGTATTTTTTTTATAAAATAGGAAATTTATGTTGCATTAGCCCTACTTTTTATTTAGGGTGGTATATCAATAGTCATTTTTTTTCTTATCCTATACAGAATCTTTGATACCTACTCTATGATACTGTAATATTTTTTTTAAATAATGTGAAAATGTTTGAGTAGGTGAATTAATTAATGAATGTACTACAATGTCAGTGAATGTGTGAAGTAGTGTTGCCGATCGATAGTCGACTATCGATAGCATATCGATAGTTAATCGATAGTGACCGATAATTAGAATATCGATAGTTCTATCGATATTACCAATACTATCGATAGTATCGATACTATTGATAGTTTCAACTATCGAAGTGGGTAGTGAATAAGTAAGTCATAAGTAAGTCATAAGTAAAAAGAATCTTTTCAAAACAAAAAAAAAACTTACTATCGCTACTGACACACATACGCGCTACTATCGATAGCTGAAATTATCGATAGCATCGATACCATCGATATTATTTTATTTCGAAACTTCAATAGTATCGATAGTATCGATACTATCAATATTTTATGATTTGTGAGCATTAATACTATCCATAGTATAGTGGTCTGTCAATAGTATTGTCACATTTCCATCTATCGATAGTATCGATACTATTGATTGTATCGTATTCGATTGTATCGATAGTATCGATAGTAGGGCTTTTTTAGATGAAAACTATCTATAGTGAAACTATCGATATTTCGGCAACACTAGTGTGAAGTAGTTGTACTATGAAGGATCTAAGTTTCTGATGACGCGAACGAATTCGAGGCTAAAAATTAGTATATGGGGGATTACTAGAAAAAAGAATAGGCGTCCATTTTTAAAATATACATTTTATTATTAAAATAATACATTATTCAATTATTCAAAAGCAATAATAAACAAATAGTTGAATATATTGAAAGTACTTCAAAATAATACTTTATACTTTAAAATATAAATAATAAAGCAACGATTATAATTACAAGAATTTTGAGCAACATGCCGAGCTCACAACCGAGCCTCTTTGGACCCGTCGACAATGTGTGCATGGGTATTTATAGCTATTAACTGTCAAATGACATTTCTACAAGAAAAACGAAGGTAGTGTTAAAAACTCAACAAAATACATTTTATCTCCCACAAGTATATTTATACTTGTATTTATTTAAATACACATCTAAAGTCGCATTCGCAAAGTAGTTTCGCTATCATGGCAATATGTTCTGTCGTAATTAATTATTATTTGACGATAATATCAAGTAATAGATTAGGCTCATGATCACACATTTGTGTTAGGCTCAATTTGCTATAAGATACAAGACTAAGTACCTATAGATAATTTATTCTTCTATTATATAAAGCTAACAATCTGCTTTTGATTTTTTGACCGATTTAAAGCAAACTTTTCTAAAAACTGAATTTCATGTAAATCGGTGCATGGTCTGGAACAGAAGTTTGCTTTATAACTAAAGTACTGGTAGTAAGTTGGGACTAAGATCGTTTTAATGGAGAATGTATTAAAGGCAGAAAGATTGTATAGAGGTTTTTGATTTTTGAAGTTCAAAATATGTCGGTGGGAAATTCTAGAGTGCTCACTTATTGATATAATGAACTATGAGAGATGGACAGATACTGTTATTTTAGTGTAGATAGTGAGTGATAAATGAAACATTTCCTAATTAGAAAGATAATAACTATCTATAAAAATGAAAAAAAAAATACTACTAGTATGCAAGTAACTGTTAAGAAAGATAAGATAGTTAAAAGAAAGGCTACGACGTAGATACTGCTACGATGTAGCTACGAGACAACTTATCGTAATTATGTAATAAAAAACTAACATATTAAGTAACTTTGAGAAAAAATATATATAATTAAAACTTATTATAATTTTTTAGTATTATATTATTAAAATGTTGAAAAATAAATAAGTTTTGCTTCTTCATTTTATATTAAATAGCTTGAAATATCAGTGTAAAGTGTATCAGTGTATAAAAAATTAAAAAAAGTGTCTTATATATAAGAAGGGTACAGGCAAAGAACAGAGAATGTCACAATTTTTGTTTTTTTTTTTTCTTTCTGTTTTGTACTGGTAACGAATCTATGTCTATGGTACTCGCTTTCCTAACTAGTGGTTTTTTCAAATACTCACAGATGTCGCTAAAAATACGTTTTTATCTATGGCCAAAGCGAATAGAACTGGGAATGTCCATGACATACCGGTAAAGAAGGAGGGTTGTCCAAAAATCTACATAATATAGTAAAAACTTACTGCATACTTTGATCTCAATAAAAATATTATGACTTCTAAAATTTAAATAGGTTTTTTTTCTCATAATCTATTTATTAGGACTTTCCCTGTTCTTTGCCTGTACCCTTCATATTATTATGTAACTGATATTATAAAGAGGTAAACTTTGTGAGTTTGTGAATTTGTAGGGGGTAATCTCTGGATCTACTGAACTGATTTAGATGAAATTTGGTAAGAAGATAGTTTGAGACCCTGGGACATCGGATAATTTTTATCCAGGAAATCATCCCTTAAGGGGGTGAAAATGGGGATGAAAGTTTGTATGGGGAAGCAACCTAGGGACGAACCTGATCGAAGCGTGAGTGAGTCGCTAATATTAAGATATAATTTTAAACAGTTATAAATGAGTTGTTTTTCAATACTCGTCTATATAAATAAAAATGATATGCTATTCATTTGTAAAGGCAGCACGTCTTGATAACGGCGAGACCGATTTATCTAAATATTTTTTTAATGTTCGTAATAGCTTCAATGAGGTTTTTATAAGGAAAAAATTCTCAGACCATTAGAAAATTCGGGAAAAACTGAAAGTGTTTTTTATATACGTTTTTATCGGAAAAGATTACAAAGAATATATAATATTTAAAAAATTGAACGGAAATATAACACTACTTTTTAGTTTACAGTACAGTAGTACAAGAAATGACAGGTTCTTTTTTTATTTTTCCAATCGTTGAATGAAGACCATCATTTTAATTGCATACTCCAATTATTATTAAAAAATATAGTTTTATAATATTGTTTATTTATAGTGCCTGGAAGTCCGTTTTTTTTTTTTTTTTTTTTTATTATTGTTTTTTTCGTTTTTAAGTTTTTATTATTGTTTTTTTTGTTGTGGAACCCTATTTTTTTTTATCTAAAATGAAAGTAGCCTAAGTCACTCCTTATTACATCAGCTATCTGCCAGTGAAAGTCCCGTCAAAATCGGTCCAGCCGTTTCGGAGATTAACCGGAACAAACAGACAGACAGACAAAAATTGAAAAAAATGTTGTTTTGGTATATGTACCGTGTATACATCCATATGCATTTAGTAATTAAAAGCGATTATTTTAATATTACAAACAGCCACTCCAATTTTATTTATTTGTATAGATTTAATAATATAATTAATAACAAACATTTTGTTAATTAATAACAAAATATACAATTTGTGATATTCGTGTAAACCTAAGAATTACTCCGCTCTTTGTGATTGTAGCGTGACAATAGATAGCCTTATAACCTTGCTCAATAAATTAGCTATATAATGGAAAAAGAACCTGACTTGTAGAGATAAGCGCGTTCAAACAAACAAAAATAATTTTAATATATCTCTTTAGGTATAACTAGCGTTAGCCATGTAAATTTGTAAACATTTCATGCAAAAAGTACTGAACTGATTTTAACTTAATTTTGTGAAGTTATAACTTATTCGCGTCGACATTTAGGATGCCTTTTACTACAACAAACTCTTCATTCCCATGGGAAAACACAATAACTGCTTCAGGCGAGTTGTCCTTTATACAAAAATTTCAATGAGTTATATTACAAAAAACTATTAGGAGCAGGGTTAAAATTTAACATATTATTTAACAAGTACCTGGGCGACCGAGCTTCGCTCGGAGTACTTTTTTGTTATATAATTTTTTTTTAGATAAAAAAAAAAAACTAAAAACTTGAATAAATACAAAAAAAAAACAAAAGTAAGAACTTTGAATTCCGACCGGGACTCGATTTCGGGCAGATGTGTTGTCTAACTTGCGCCTTGACCGCTTGTCCACGATGCTTAGAACCAAATATAAGAAATAATCGACCATATTCTGCGTAGAATAATGCAAAAGAAAACCGCATGAAAACTCGAAAACAGGCGTTTTCCCAAACATGAGACTAATCTAGTAGATCGATATTTCGCCCCCGAAAGCCCCACATACCAAATTTCAGCGAAATCGGTAGAGCCTTTTCCGAGATCGCTGGTGTAAATAAATAAAGATATAAAGGTATAAATATACAAGATTGTTTAAATATATTAGATTTATAATATTATAGTGCGATTAAATCTCTTATTTTCATTAGAAAATAGAACATTTTGTTCAGCCGAAAGTCGCTGATCTATGATAAAGTCTCTGTCTGCATCTGACCGTTTCTCCGCTTATTTTTTCGAACCAGTTTTAACGGATTTCACTAATAGAAAGAGCGATAAACGAAGAAGGTTCCTGTATATAATTTGTAGATATTTTGTATAAGATGGCTGAACTGTGACGGTGATTGGTGATAAAAAATAAATTTTTGCACACTTCCATGGCTAACACTGACTAAATCTTGAGAGATTCATCAAAACAATATAGTAGAAAATTATAGATCTTGAAAAAAAGGCCTTCAAAGGTCCACAATTGTATTGTATGTTGGACTCCTTTTTCCGTACTTAGACTCGCGTTTGGCCCGTTGTACGTCATGGGAATCCTGGCTAGTTCAGCCAGCCTAACTCCGTCCAGAAGCGCAGAAGTTTCCTGGGAACTTCACAGGCTTCGCGGAGCGACCTCATTGGTCCGAGGATTTCATTGCGTTGAGAAGTTACCGCTACGCATTCCAGGACTACGTGAGCGACTGATTCTTCAGCGATGAAACACCCTCTGCACAGAGGGCTGTCCGTCGCGCCGATGTTAAATAAATGTTTATTTAGGGGACAGTGGCCCGTTATCGTCCCTATCATTGTTTTCAATTGAGTTCTGTTTAGGCTTAATAGGCGTTTGATCAGACGTGGGTTTACTGCAGGCAAAGCTGACCTAGCTTGCTTGCAGTCTACCGTTTGTGACCACCTGTTATTTTGCAGTGTTAACAGCAAAGGTCCACAATAGCATATATCTATCTCCTAAGGTATACTCACAGTAACTATTTTTATCTGTTTAAAACGTATCTGGGTCGTTCTTCTTTTCTTGCGAAAATGAATTGGTGTTTCTCAGTTTTTCGAGTTTTTCAAGTAACAATATTTTTATTTCAGTGTTAGATATTTTTTTTGCAAATGCATTTAATTTTCATTTTTATCATTTAATCTTTGTTTTCATGCCCGTAATGTTGTTTGTTTTGTGGCTATTTTCGAGAAAACACTGTGACAGAGTGGTTTTTTTTCGGTAGGACATCATTATGAATTACTACTCTGTCACGGTATTTAATGAAAAATAATCACATGCAAAAAAATTATTGGCTACAGAAAGTTAAAGATTATTTAGTATTAAAAGGTATAAAGCGATGAGGATGTAAATTCAAACAATGAATATATAATAATCTATACTCTAATATGACACAAAATGAGATGAGTGACGGATAATTGTCACTAGAAAAGAAGAACGACTCATCTACTACATACGCACCTGAGCGATACTAGGGTATATTGCTAGTATAAACATAAAAACTGATGATAAAAGTGATTTTTATAACGACGTTCGACCTTTTAGAGGCGCTACTTATTCGTTTTCTTTGTTGATAGAGTTTCATGAAAAATTTATGACAGCGCAATAAAATTTTAATTGACTCAATTAATATAAAAGGCAGCAATTTTGAATATTTTTATTGAAAAATAGTCCTTATGCCCATATTCGATAGGTGCTAGTATATGAATATTGAAAATATATGTTAGCTATTATATTGTATTAGGTACAATATTAATTAATTTTGTATGGATAAGAAAATGGCTTTTGTTGTACTAAGAACAATCATTTAATTGATCTGACGAATGTATTATATCTCAGTTATTATATTCAAATTTAATTTCGGGTCTCGCTCCTCTAATATTTTCATATGCGAATCATTTCAACGCGATTACCCACTTGCTAATATAATGAAGAAAAATATAGTGAGAAAACTGCAAGTCTGAGAGAAACTAATTGATCCTGGAAAGACACGCGAAGTCCTCCAACCTGCATGCTCCACTATGTAGTGGAGGCCTCAATACAACAGTAGAACGTTAGAAAGGACTAAATGGCGAAACCAAGGAAAATAGATTAATTTATATATATATATATATATATATATATATATATATATATATATATATATATATATATAGATTGTAATATTCATACATTTAAATAAAACTATCTTTTCGGATTTTTTCGCGGATTTATTTTGATTTTTGTTTCCCGACGTTTCGATTGCTTTACAGCAATCATGGTCACGGGAGAGACTAAGGTGTCAGATGTCTCAAAAGTATTATATAGTTGTTACAGACAGCCTACCCACAATTAATAAAAATGAATTCAAAATATTGAAAATTGGCATCAAAGTACCTTACAATATTTGTTAATTTTAATTTTAAACATTTTATAATTTTAATTTTATACTTGAAATAAGGAGTATTATTTATATAATTTTAGCTATTATCATTTCAATTTTTTAGAAAACTTATTATTGCATTATTGTTTAATAATCTATATTTTTAGTGTTACCATTATTATATTTATAAACATAAAGGTAGATAAAATATTAATTATTTAAGCCACATTATTGTTCTATATCTACTTTATAAAATTATTAATCAAGAAATAAAATTAATCAAGAATTACATTTACAAATGTAAAATATTAATTTGAAGTACTGTTATTTTGATCTACACAGTAAGAACTTACTACATCTAACTGTCTGTTATGTTTAATTTTATTATTAGATTTTATAATATTAATAACAGGATCCCACGACGATGGTAGTACCCAGCCATCTTCCCTATTGAAATTTGGATGTTTTTTAATTTCTATGGCTTCCCGAATCATTCTAGGGCGATATCGATTTTCTTTCGCGAGGAAAGAAGTTTCCTCGCGAAATATAGATTATTAAACAATAATGCAATAATAAGTTTTCTAAAAAATTGAAATGATAATAGCTAAAATTATATAAATAATACTCCTTATTTCAAGTATAAAATTAAAATTATAAAATGTTTAAAATTAAAATTAACAAATATTGTAAGGTACTTTGATGCCAATTTTCAATATTTTGAATTCATTTTTGTTAATTGTGGGTAGGCTGTCTGTAACAACTATATAATACTTTTGAGACATCTGACACCTTAGTCTCTCCCGTGACCATGATTGCTGTAAAGCAATCGAAACGTCGGGAAACAAAAATCAAAATAAATCCGCGAAAAAATCCGAAAAGATAGTTTTATTTAAATGTCTAATATTCGCGTAAACCTAAGAAAGTATTATATCCATACATATAAATTATTTACTAGTGTTCACCCAGTAGTCAAATTATCACGAAAACACGCGTTCTCTCAGACTTAAGACTAATCTAGATCGATTTTACGCCCCCGAAAACCCCTACATATCAAATTTCAACGAAATCGTTAAAGCCGTTTCCGAGATCGCCGGTATAAATAAATAAATATATATACAAAAATTGCTCGTTCAAATATATTAGATATCATAGAATAATAATATCTCATTCATATATATAATGTTTTAGACTACCCGTCAACGGTTGCAGAATGATATTTTGTCTAAGCCCCAAGCTTCTTTAGTTAATTTAAATTGACAGCCGACGAAATCTAATTTATTATAATTATTAAAAGTTAAGTTACAAATAAGGGAAAATTCAAATTTCCTCAGCTGGTGTTTTTAATATTGAAATGAGATAGAAAAATTATAATTTCAGGAAATTGAAACAAATTGTAGTAACCATTCGAGAGGAAATGTCACAAAGAGTCGGATATTGAGAAAATATTTGAAGAAAAGACAGAATTTTTCGTTTAATAATCTATCTAGCAATGTCGTTGTTGTCTAATTTCTTTTATTTCAATAGTATCTCTCTATATCCTTAAAGGCAGTAAGAAGAGGTTTGCTTACTACTTGAATTAATACTACATACTTTCAAGTAGTTAAGTGGTATTCACCGGCCAGAGCCAATAATATCCCCTAAAACTGAACGGAACTATCCGCGGCTTGATGGGCCATCATAGGATAACTTACGTATTCAACTACGACGCCCCGACGGTTGCCTGCCAAGGCGGACCATACCAACCATGTGGTTGCTCTCATGGCCCACTGCTATCAGAGAAGTACCAGGAACAACTCGCATGGTACACAAGGTGAACACAAGTTAAAAAAAGATTAATTCAAGTCTAAGACATTATAAGATATTTTACAAACTTTTCTTAAATAAAGAAATAAAGTAGGTACGCAGAGAATGAGACGCATTTATAGTTTTTAATATTACTACATGCGTTTCAGAATTTAAAGCTTAGTTTTATTTTTGAATTTGAATAGTATTCAATTCGTGTAAGATCACATCCACAAAATGTTTCAACAACTCAGGTGTATTGCTAATATACTATGTTAGATAGTATTTATCTATAAGAGTGACTTTAAATTATCAGTGAACTTTGCTAAAATAATAATTTTACCACATCTATTTTTATCACTATATTAAAGTCAAATTTTCCTTTCCGCGATTTTCCTTCCGGCAAATTTTATAAACTACTGCACGGGTTTTCATACGGTTAATTTAACCGCTGAAAGGACTGGATAGATTTTAATGAAATGCAGTACACAGATATAATGATTTGGAGTAACATATATGTTTAGGGACCTAGGGACGATCCCTAGCAAACCAATGGTAAGTTGCTAGTAATAATAATAATACTTTTTATTGTACACGACAAAATAAATAAATAGTATATCCATACTTAATATTATAAATGTGAAAGTTTGTTTGTTTATTTGTTCTTCTTTCACATTGAAACGGATTGATGTATTGGCGTAATTTATTGCGCGGAGATAGTTTGAGGGCTGGAGAGCAACACAGGCTACTTTTAATCGCAGGAGATTATCTCATTCCCACAGAAAAACACGTTATAATACAACCCAAAAAATATTTATGATCAAAATTACTTGAAACTTGGTATTAAGCTCTTCAATACAATTAAATAAATAAGTGTTTTAGCAGTTTTCGAAATTCATCCCATATAGGGGTAAAAAAGGGGATGAGTTTTAACGCGAGCGAAGCCGCGAGTTCTGCTAGTACTAATAAATATCAGTCTTAAATAGACGATGCACAGAAGACGGCCTTATCGCTATAAGGAATATTTTCCAGGCAACCTTAGGGCTTAGCAGTGATTATGAAAATTATAGATGTACTTGCTACACATAAGTATATATTCTATAATTACATATATAATATAATGTTTTATCAATTCAATTCAATGATTTCAAAGCGTGCCAGTTGAGCACAGTTTACTTCACCAATGTCACGTAGAATGGAGAAGCCACGAAAGAGATAGGTCGGTAAAATAAGATATTAAATTATAATGTGTAAAAAGGCAGTAAACCCGTAATAAATCTTGGACTTGTATTATAACAAAAGACAGAGCACAATTATTATTTTTTTCTTTTAAGGTAAAATACAATCAATAACAAATTTGGTTCACTTTTGACAACCCTCAATTTCAAATAACTGTCTAGACGTCGCCAGCACTTACGCTGAGATCATTGGGACATGACATATGTTAGGATTTACCGAGATATTTTACGATATACTGTAGTTCAAAGTTTTACGGTCATTTCAATTATATTCACTTTTCCGTACTGCAGTTTCTGGACAGTTATAGTTTTTTTTATTATTGGGTTTATTATTTTTGGCGCATTTCAAAAAGGAAAAGGTGTATTACGTTTGTTTTTTTTGTTTGTCAACCAACATCTTTAACTTTTGTAAATCAATTTTCATTATTATTTTTTTTATAAATAGGTTGTACCTCAACCTTCTTTTAAAGTAAAAATGTATGAAATTATTTTCAGTGATTTTGAAGTCGGTATACCTCTTTATTAAAAAAAAAAAATTGTCAATGAAATGAAATAATTGCTAATCTTAGCAAGTATTTTAGCTTAAATATGGAATAAAATGAGAAATCTCTTTTATAGAGAGACCTGACCGGATCCACTTAGTTTTCTTGGTCTGAAATATACATATATAGAAAAATTACATAGTTTTTATCGAGATAGCATGTTTTTAGAAATATACATGTATCCTTTTTTCTTATTACTAGTATTACTTCATTCTCTGGGACTGCACAAAACTGGATTTTTTAATATTTTGACAAGTCAACTAACTGATATTCTACTTAACTAAAATAAACCTAAATTCTCCTTCTTACTTTACACTTTATTTATATTTTTATCTTCTCTCAAAATACAATTTTAATTTTTATAATCCTTTAGGCATGTTTTACGACTGCGACTGATCGTTCTATGGTCCTCAAGTTGTCATTTCATCGTAGTAGTCTAATATAGACTTAAAAAGAATAGAGAGTGCACTTGTGTTTGCGTAATCCATATTTGAATAACCCCTCGAGAGTCGCGGGCACACCGGTGTGCCAGTAAACAATTGATTTCTTAGAATTTAACCCGGAGGTATATAATATGTCCGGCGCAATAACCTAGTTTAGGACAGATTAGATGCCATAATCGAAATCGGTTAGAATATCAATCATATGATGATAGTCTTTGGTGTGCTAGTCCGACTCGTATTGGACCATTTTTAGGGTTCCGTGCCTCAAACAGCAAAAAGATACCCTTATAAGATCACTTCGCTCTCCGACTGTCTATCTGTGTCTGAAAAAAAAATTGCAATTATAAACTTATATTAATGTTTCATGCTACGGAACCCTCGATGTGCGAGTTAGACTCGCACTTGTCCGATTTTTTTAAATATTTAAATTGATTTTATTATAAGTTACGATTTGTTTGTGTTTTTCACATATGAAAAACAGATATGATAGTAGATTTAGACTAATGTATCTAATGTCTTAGAGAACGTTCGTTCAGATAACTTATGCTATTGTTTACAGAACATTGAATTTGTTTAGTTATAGATTTCTCAGACATGAAATATTTTCGTATTAAACCAGCTATCATAGTAAATATCATCAAAATTTGTCCAGTAGTTTTCTCGTGATGCATTCCCAGACAGACAGACGGACTGATAAAAAGATAAAAATTCTAAAAACTAAAGATTCGGTTTCCGTATCGATAAGATACGGATAAGACTATTTCAATAAGATTTCTCAAAAAAAAATTTAATGCACAGATTCGACTCAGAATTTTATTATACCTATGTATAGATATAGGCTAGTATATATGTACATATATAGATATTTTGTGCAATAAAGTATTTTTTGTATATACATACATATTATATCTATACTAATATTATAAATAGGAAAAAAAAATTGTTTGTTTGTTTGTTAGTACTGAATAAGCTTTGAAACTACTGAACAGATTCAGATGAAATTTGGTAAGGAGTTAGCTTAAGACCCTGGGAAGGAAATAGGATAGTTTTTATCCTGGAAATCATCTCTTAAGGGGGTGAAAATTGGGATGAAATTTTGTATGGGGAAGCAACATAGGGACGAACCCGAATGAAGCGTGGGTGAGTCGCTAATATCTCATAAACCATTTAAATTATTGATATAAAAATAATTATTATAATGTCATAAGACTGTTTTCTATCTCCGGCTCAAAAATTAATTATCTATATACAAAAACATCATTTGCTGTCCCTTTCTTGAGTGAAACAAGAGCTATAGGTATTACTACTTCCTAGTACTTAGATATACTTATGATTAGTATTAGTATTAGAATTATCAATGATTAGACTCGTTGGTATAGTATAGTTGTTAGTTAGTTATACACCTGCAAATCGGGCTTCTAATCCGGATCGGGTTAAAATAACATTGATTTTCAGATAGATTAAAAACAGTCTGAGTTGGGAAATTGGCTTTGTTTACATCCCTCTGTATTAGTGATACGGTATGCTGTCCATCCTGTGGATGAATATTAAAGAAAGGAAACTACATAATACCCACTTTCTTAGCTTTACGCGAATATTATACATTTTAGATAAGAGTATCTTTTCGGATTTTCGAAATCGGATTTCGGAAAAAAAATGAAAAGATAGTTCTATTTAAGATAAAAGTGCCCTCGTCTGCGCACTCACTTGTGCACTATGCCTAATATGTCCCACGCAGTCGGTTAGTCTTGTTTCAGTTCGATTTGGGTTAAATGATATTTAATTTATAATTGAAATTAAATAAAAAAAAAAGTCGGTGTGCTTTGATTTGTATTGGCTGGCACCGACTTCGAAAAAATCTGATTAAGTATCTATTCTAAATGGAAACCCCCGTTTAGTTATTTTATACTTTTCAGTGCCTGGAAGTCGGTTTTTATTTTTTTTAAAGTTATTATTTTTCCACTTTTAATGTAGACGTATCATCAATACAAATTAATCAAGCCCAAACACCAGGTAATTGCTGTAAATCGTTGAGGAGTTCCCTCGACTATCTATCGGATCCATCATCAGATCGATTCCAGACCTTCATTAAATAGTAGTGCTTTAAAATACCTAATGAAAATGTTATCAAACGCACTAGTCGCCGCTACAATTTTCAAAAGTTCCCCTCGATTTCTTTGGGATCCCATCATCAGATCCTGGTTTCCTTATCATGGTACCACTCTTGGGATATCTCCTTTCCAACAAAAAAAGAATTATCAAAATCGGTTCATAAACGACGAAAAAATATATACGGTCGAATTGAGAACCTCCTCCTTTTTTTGGAAGTCGGTTAAAAAGGCTACTTTACTTATTTTCTATATTTAGTAATAATCATTTTTTGGGGTTACGTGTCCTTATGGTGCTAACTGAACCCTATTACTAAGTCTCCGCTGTCCGTCCGTCCGTTCGTCTGTGAGAGGGTTGTATCCCATGAACTGTAATAGATAGAGTTGAAATTTTCACAGATTGTTTATTTCTATTGCCGCTATAACAACAAATAATAAAAAAACAAGAGGCGAATTTCAAAAAGGCTGCCATGCAAATTAAAAAAAAAATCAATTATGGTACGGTACCCTTCGTGTTCGAGTCCGACTCGCACTTGACCGATTTTTACAATTAATTTTACTATGCAGGTATAAATTCTGAAGTGAGCAATGAATTTAATGAACCTTTTCATTGTTTCAGATATCTAGCGATGAAAGCAATGAAATTAACACATCAAAGGAATCTGTTAACCTGAGGTAAGCTTCGTAATTATATTTATTTACTTCAGAATTGCAAATTTATACTTTGTGTTTAATTTGCGTATTATTCCCTTTAAGGGTCATTATTAAAGGATACGTTGTTGTTGAGATTGTCGAAATAAACATATGGGTTGCTATATTCAATAGTGGGTATATCCCGACTTCGATTGTTCTTTTTTTTTAATATTGATTCTTAAACAAACTTTGTCACCACATTAACTAAATTGAAGGTAAAATTTTAACACATCTTATCTTAATGGTTACTTACGTTTATATAGAAAAAGGCTATAATATATTTCTAGGTATGGCAGTTTAGTTTTAGCGATGATGAATTAAATGGGATATGCAATTTTAGGAGGCACGGACCTCCCATCAATATGAGGGGGATCAGGCTGTGGTTCACTATGCTGGGCAAATGCGGGTTAGTGGATTTCATATGTATTTCGAAAACTTGCTAGGTTCTCTCAGACATGTAGGTTTCTTAACGATAATTTCTTTTATCGTAAGATTAGTGGTATTTATGTTGGAAATGATTCGCACATGAAAATATCAGAGGTGCGAGACCTGGGATTTGAACCTGCTTCACTTAATTTCCCAGCGAGCGCGTTACCTCTGTGCTACCACTGTATTGTTGGATTATAATTCAGGTCTTTATATGTCGGGTCTTTATTTAAATACGTTGCTAACATTTGTAACTATTAGTAATATAAAGTTCGTTTCGCTGTTTCGTAAACATAAATGTATAATTTGTCAATGTAAATGTAAATTGTCTATATGTTTTCCTTCTCAACTGGTGATTTTCTCTCGCTTGCTCAGGCTCGTCCCTAGATAACATACATTAATATTGTAGAAGA
This sequence comes from Argynnis bischoffii washingtonia, assembly GCA_033884665.1. NCBI lineage: Eukaryota > Metazoa > Arthropoda > Insecta > Lepidoptera > Nymphalidae > Argynnis > Argynnis bischoffii. The sequence goes on from CM066610.1 coordinate 3,888,388, forward strand.
TTTTGCCCGAGACTTTATCTACATCTTATCTTATATATTTAAACAAGCAATTCTTGTATATTTATATCTTTATTTCTTTATTTATTTATACCAGCGATCTCGGAAACGGCTCTAACGATTTCGCTGGAATTTGGTATATGGGGACTTTCGGAGGCGAAAAATTGATCTAGATTAGTCTCATGTCAGGGAAAACGCGTGTTTTCGAGTTTTCATGCGGTTTTCTTTTGCATTATTCTACGCAGAATATGGTCGATAATTTCTTACACTCGGATGTAAGCATCGTGGTCAAGCGGTCAAGGCGCAAGTTAGACAACACATATGCCCGGGATCGAGTCCCGGTTGGAATATAAATTTTTTACTTTTGTTTCTTTTTTGTATTTATTCAAGATTTTAGTTTTTTTTATCTAAAAAATACGATATGGCAAAAAAGAAGCTCGGTCGCCTAGGTACTGAATGTTTTAAGTTATAACATTATAAATGTTATTGTAATATGTTTCTTTTAAAAGTATGCATATACCTATATTGACGCAACCAGCACTTTATTTCAAGTTTTCCTTATGGAGCTTCCTATTATGTAAAAAAACTGATTCATTGCTTCATAATAAATTTATGAATACGTAATACATAATAGAATCACAATTCTGTAAAAGTGCACACCAAAAAAGAAAGATATATGAATATTACCTTGTAAAGCTTAACTTACCTTTTTTAACTTTATAATCATACTAGCGTTTTCCCACAGCTATGTAGGTATTACTCTGATATATAAGCTATATTATTATAAAGTTTCACCAAAATCTGTTAAGTACTTTTTGTATAAAAGTGTACCAAACATCTAACTATCCTTACAAGCTCTCGCGTTATAAATGGTACATTAAGGGTTATCTCAAGTTTTAACTTTATAAGAAAAGTATTCAAAACGTAAATAAGATATACGATGACGTCGTAGTTTTCAGAAAGGAAAGTAAAATAATTAATATATATAGAACAGTGTGAAGTGACAATTAGTCGAGGCGGCAGGCGGTCAGCCGATGATTAGCGCTGCAGGACGCCATTGTCTAACTCTAATACATGTTGTTTATTAAATTTATTGTTTCAGTTTTCTTTACTGTTAAAAAACTTTAAGTTATATTGTCAGTAGCTCAGTTAAATAAATAACTTAAAAAAAAAGATAAATCTTGGAACAAAAGGTAACTATAAACTTTTACTGCTATCTACGAATTTTGGCGCAGTCTTATGTACATACTAGCTACTGACTCTGGCTTCGCACAGGTTCGTCTCACTTACGTTTTAACGTTTACTTTATATTTTTCAGAGATGTGATATTTACCCGCAGTAAAAAGTATCCTGACGACACGTTTGGCTCAGTTTATAGTGACCTTACTTGCTGTGCCAACGGTCGCGGGTTCGAGTCCCGCTGAGGGCATTCATTTGTGTGATGATCGCGAATGAATGTACTCCAGTCATGGGTGTTTATATTTATAATATTATGTATGTATTTAAAGTTATATATATGTAATGTATCAACTATCTGGTATCTATAACACAGGCCTTGTAACTTACCATGGAACTAGATGGTGCTGTGTGTTAATATCCCAACATATTTATTAATTATTTATCCTATATATTGACTCCAATAACCAGCTACAAAATCTTTCTAATAATTTTTCCGTGAGGCAGTGGTAGCCCAGTGGCAACGCGCTCGCTTGGGAAACCGAGTGAAGCGGGTTCAAATCCCGGGTCTCGCACCTCTGATATTTTCATGTGCGAATCATTTCTATCATGATTACCACTTGCCTTACGGTGAAGGAAAACATCGTGAGGAAACCTGCATGTCTGAGAAAACCTAGCAAGTTTTCGAAAGACATGTGAAGTCCGCCAATCCGCACTTGGCCAGCGTGGTGGACTATGGCCTGTTTCCCCTCGTATTGAAGGGAGGCCCGTGCCCAGCAGTGGGACATGAAAAGGGCTGAATACAATACAATTTTTCCGTGATGCGGTCACAGACAGACAGACAGACAAAAATTCTATAAACCTATAGATTCGGGCTCTGTATCGATAATAATGTCTATTTCAATAAGATTTAAAAAAAAATGTACAGATTCGACTTAGTTACAATGTTATTATATGTATAAATGTTCCACATTTTATGTGATAACCCAACTTATAATTTAAAGTTTATTTTTGGCGAAGGGAACAAGATATCAAGAAAAAGTTAGTGATTTATATGAACTTTGACCTCTGATTGAATCCAGAAACTGATTTTTAAAAAGTGCCAGCAGTCTTTAATGGGACACCCAAGTCAGTAAAATACAAGTGCATCATAGAAGCTTCTTTCTAAGAAAGCTCAATGTCGTGTAGTAGATTACTATTCTATACAATAGTTAGTATTGCTAACCTAACCAATAACATATATGTTATGCTATAAGAAGTTTTCTATACTCGATAGCTGAATCCACAATTCGAATTGAAATTGTTCGCGGATTCAGTCGCATAAAAGTTTTTATAACATAACAATTTCAGTTTTACTGTACCGAAGATTCTAGAAACTTGGGGCAGTTATATTTATCTATTGCACAGTTCGCTAAATTACAAACATTATACGTCATAACATTAAATCGTAAAGCTCAGTTTCAGAATCAGGGTGCAATTAATTTGTGTTTATTTATTTGTGGTAGCTTTGTTTCGTAATCACAAAATTTTAAGTATAACGTTTGTTTAGGTCAATTTGAGTCATGAAAAAATTGCGTCTTATAAAGCATGTTTGTAGTGCATTAAACTATATATATAATAAAATTCTGAGTCGAAACTGTACATTAAATATTTTTTGGAAAATCTTTTTGATATAGTCATTATTATCGATACAGAGGCCGAATGTATAGTTTTTAGGATTTTTGTATACCTGTCTGTCTGTCTATCTATCTGTCTGTCTGGGAACGCATCACGAGAAAACCTCTGGGAAGATTTTGATGAAATTTTGTGAAATAATAGCTCGTCTGGGTTGACCCATATGTTGATATAGGATACTTTTTACTGCGGGAAAATATCTCATCTCTGAGAAATCTATACTAACCTTAAAACACAGGGAAAAACTCGAGCGGAGCGAGGGTGAGTCGTTAGTATGTACATATATCTACAATCTATATACATATCATAAAATTCTGAGTTAAATTCAATGGCTTCACAAGTTAATTTAAATGTCTTGATTCAAATGATTTTCTCAGACATGTAGGTTTCCTCACAAGGTTTTTCTTCACCATAAGTGTTGAAAAAGAAATAATAATGAAATGAGATAATTTAAACTATTATATAATTAGCAGAATTTCTTATTTTTATATCAGAGTTGTTGCTAAATTGCTGTAATTTTCGTTCTTAGACTACAGTTATTAAGGAAGCCCACTTCCAGTCAAGCGCGGTACTGGGTACATTAATTACACAATGTCTTTGACTAAGTATGGAGTTTAACGAGTTTTAGATTTCGGACTACAAATAAGATTTACTTTAAGCTTAAATCTTCAGTTAGTATTAAAATTGCGAATGTTTGTTTATTTGTCCTTCATTTCCTTAGCAATGGAATTTAAATGAAAGAGATAATTAGTTCGTCTCATTATTAATTCGTCTCTAATTCGATGAATGTGCATTAATTAAACAAAAGCTATTATGACTAATTGTTGCCATAGTAACCGTTTTCATTGTCTGACAAATATAAATAAATCTATCCCACGGGAACCTTACATTTTTCCGGGATGAAATATAGCCTATAGCCTTCCTCAGTTAAAGGGCTACCTAATTCAAAAAGAATTTTTCAAATCGGATTAGTAGTTCCTGAGATTAGCGCGTTCAACCAAACAAACAAACAAACTCTTCAGCTTTATAATATTAAGTATAGATCATATTCTTTCTGTATATGATATTCTATAAATATATGATTATGATAAGCCTAATATGCCTTATTTGATATTGATTTGTTTTAATTTAATTGCGACATTTGCCAAAAAAGTTTTACTTCAACCGCGCATGAAGGTTAGAAGCACCCATTTTTTTGCTTACATTAATTGTAGGGACGAGTATGTGCCGAACTCTTCTAAGTGTACAATGTAACGTAAATATTTTGTCATTTTATATTTTTCATATTCATACTTTTCTTTATATTTAAAGAAAAGTATATAAGACCAACCACCCACTCATTTTTTTTTTCAGATTAAGAGTAGAATAATTATTTGTGCAAGTAAAACAAGTGATTATAAAGTTGGTTTATCTTTTTTTGACTAATATTTAAGTGCTCTTAATATGAAAAAATGGCAAAAATAAAACAGTAGGTACTGTAACTTTTACTTGTTGTTTGTACGTTGTGCTAAATGCAGTACAATCCTTGAAACGTCCAATCCAGCTATGTATTGAAAATAACGGCTATCATTTTGAACAATTGATCTGTTAAGGTTTACTAAGTAAATAACAAAGAACAATAAAAAACATTTTGTTTAAAATGAGCTCTTTCCTTAAGTTTGCCGTATGTCATGACTTCCCAGAATGCGTTCCTTATCAGCAACTCTATCGAATGGTGTAATTATACAGTATAGTTTTTTTTTCAAAATCAACAGGTTCGATTCCTGGCTAAGAAAAATGATTTTTCAAAAATCCAATGATGCAGTTTTAGTTTTCATGAAAATCGGGCCCGAGATTCTTTTGAGTACATTTCGCTATTCCTCATAGTTTCGGATTTAGCCATGCACACCCACTTGGAAAATTCACCCTATATATATATATATATATATATATATATATATATATATATATATATATATATATATATATATATATATATACAAATATTACATAAGGATTTTCTCACTCAATATTTTTCTATTCATATTATAACCAAACATTATTGCTCCAAAGGATGCTAAGATATATGAAAGATTCCGTCGAAAGTCATTGGCGTGGATGACATTTATAAAAATCGGATTTGGGAAGGTATATTACGATCAAAGCGCCTGAAGAGCTTTTAGTTATATATCAAAGGTATGTAGGTACGGTAGAGTCGGCCGCGTAGAAATGTTTCAGTTTCATTTCATGCCGTTGAGATTTTTTTTTATCTATACAGATAAATTAAATTCAAGTGTCTGTTTGTAATGTCAAAATAACAGCTTTATACTAAACGCATATGGAATTAAATACGGTACTTATAAGAAAAACACTATTTTTAAAAATTTTGTCTGTCTGTCTGTTTGTTCCGGCTAATCTCCGAAATTAGTGTAGGAGTAACTCAGGCTACTTTTATTTTAGAAAAAATTAAAACGTAACTAGGGACGAACCCGAGAGAAGCGTGGGTGAGTCTCTAGTCTATACTAATATTATAAAGCTGCAGAGTTTGTTTCTTTGTTTGTGTGGTTTAATGCGCTAATCTCTATAAATATCGAAGTACTATTTCGATTTGAAAAATTCTTTTTGCATTAGATAGCCCTTTAACTAAGGAAAGCTATAGGCTATATATTATCCCGAAAAAATGTACGGTTCCTGTAGGATAGATTTGTTTATGTATAGGAACGAACCTGAACCGAAGCGAGGGTGAGTCGCCAGTATATAATATGAATACAATGATTTATAATATTACTATTATAAATGCGAAAGTTTGTATGTCTTTGTGTTTCTTGCTCATGCTGAAACGGCTGAACGGATTTGGATAAAATTTAGTACACAGATAGATTAATTATTGTCTGGAATAACATATAACCGTTTCTAATAGAGTTAAATATTATATATACAAAGGAACTTAGGGATGTCCCAAACGAAGCGAGAGTAAGCGTATAGATGTAAAATGTCCATTGAAAAATAAATAATATGTCAATCTATATATATAAAACAAGGTCAGGTTTGTTACAACACTTATAACTCAAGAACTGCTGGACCGATTTTTATGATCTTTGTTTTGTCGGATTTGTCTTCACCCCCAATAGAAGAATAACTATTAAAAACATCTGAAAAATTCACGAAAAAAAAATTTGAAAAAATAAAATCTATTCTTGAGCTATTCTAACCTAAGCGAAGCGAGGGTGAGTCGCTAGTTTATTTTACAGGCTTTGCATTTCGCTTGTCAAGCCAACGGAGTGTGTAAAAAGAGATAATGTTCGCTTTTTTTATTACTGGCTATTCATAAACAAAATTCCTGGCGACGGAAAGGTCAACGCCCCCACATACATATGGCTAATAGAGCAAATAAAGGATATTATGAGCGTGACATTTCAGCCATAAACTATGTAATGGCGTCTGAATTAAATGATCCTTAAGGTTCTACGCGTGCTTAAATGAAGAGGGTTTATATGTTTTAGGGTTTATATGATTATAACTTCTCACTATGGACTCATTTAACTTAATATATTCCTATTAGTAGGTACAGTAGCTTTATTTAGTTATGTACTTATAAAACTTTTAAAATAAACTTATAATATTTTATTTACTATATAGTGTATGAATCGTCAAAACAAATAATACTCAAAAGATATTCAAACATTTTACTAGTAACCATTATTTCTAATATCTTCTATTGGCACTATCATAAAACCAGCTCGAGGGTATCTAACTATTGGATCAGGATTTTATATGATGAGGATGTCCTTCTGACAGATTTCGATCATGGCGGAAAATGTCACAGATTCGCCAGCACAGGCGATATTATAGTGCACAAGTTTTTGCACAGACACAAGTGCACTATCTATTTCTTTTCACTCTCAAATTCCCATGGGACGATACTTTGACATGACCGGTGAAAGTTAATTTCCTAACTCCGCGCTGCTACTGACAATTCCTTAATAGAATATCTCAATAATTAAACTTCGTTCGACCTGGGACTCGAACCCAGGAATTTCGGATTTGAGCCGTACATGCTAGACACTAGACCACCGAGACATTTAAGTAAATGAGAGTACATAATAAAACAATTTTAATAAAAATAATAGTGTCATTCCTTTACAAGTAATAGTTTTGTCTTCTTTTATGTAGCAAAGAATCAACATGATCCTTTACAATACAAATAGTTAAGGGCTGGAATGTGACAGGCAATTTTTTATCCTGGTAAATGAAATTGCTTCCGTGGTATAACATATTGCTAGCTTTACATATAGCTTTGTCACCGTCTAATACTTTATTGTGTTCTGTGTCTAAGAGTTTTTCAATGGCATGTACATAAATGTATGTATAAATTATTTCAAAGGTCTATTAATTTGTTAGTATTTTAATAATAGAAATAAAAAAAAACAAAATAATAATTTTTATCAAATATATCTCATTAAAGTATTTGTGGGCAATTATGGATACCAGATAATTAATACAATACATATATATAGCTTTAAATATATACATATTATAAATATAAACATCTATGACTGGAATACAAACATTCGTGCTCATCACACAAATGAATGTCCCTAGCGGGATTCGAACCCACGACAGCTGTCACAGCAAGTAGGGTCACTACAAACTGAGCCACACGTGTCGTCAAATAAATATAGGTCTTTTACTTCTTAGCTCCTTATAATATGGACAAACAACATTTTTTTTTATTTTGGCTTTGAGATGTGCTTCGATTACTAGTTTAGCAAAATTTTTCTGATGGAAACTGATGAAACGAACGTCGTTACTTGTTATTAAATAATAATGGCGAGTGCTAAAAAAAATAAGCATCTTAAATAACAGTATGACATTTCTTACAGTCACCGCTATTTTATAGAACGTATTTAACCTTCGTTTATGAGCCATAAAGATTCAGAATTCCAACTAAGGTATCACTTAGATTAAGTAGCACTATAAAGACAATCTTCCCGTAACAGAAATGTTTTACCTATACATATAATAAAATTCTAATTGAGTCGAATGTGTACATTAAATTTTTTTTTTTGAGAAATCTAAAATACAGACGCCGAAGCTATAGTTTTTTGAATTTTTGTCTGTCTGTTTGTCTCTCTGTCCGTTTGGAAACGCATCACGAGAAAACCACAGGACAGATTTTGATGAAATTTGGTATGGGATAGGTTTGATAGACTATTATTCGGGTCAACATGTAGGATACTTTTTACTACGGAAAAATATTTCATTTCTGAGATATCTGTACTGAACGTTAAAACGTAACTAGGGACGAACCCGAGCGGAGCAAGGGTGAGTTTCAAAATAAAACATTCGACAGATAATATAATAATAGCAACACTAAATAAGATTAGTAATTAATAAAGAAAAATTGTAATATTTATTATAATAGCTATAATTAAGTAAATAATATTGCTATATTTAATTATAATACTTATTAAAACATAAAAACATTTTAAAATGTTTAGAATTAAAATCAACTAATATTGTAAGGTACTTTGATGCCATTTTTGAATTTTTAAAATCATTTTTGTAAAATAGTAGGTAGGCTGTCTGTAACAACTGTATAATGCCATTGAGACATCTAACACCTTAGTCTCTCCCGTGACCATGATTGCTGTAAAGCAATCGAAACGTCGGGAACGAAAAATCATAATAAATTCGCGAAATAATCCGAAAAGATAGTTTTATTTTGAAATGCCAAATATTCGCGTAAATCTAAGAAAGTATCAAGGGTGAGTTTCTAGTTCTAAATTATATCTAGACACTTAGACAGTGAATTATTTTGATAAAGTTAGTCATAAAAAATTTGAATTGAGTACGAGCATATTCAGGATTTACATGGGGGAATCTATGTATGTTGTTTTATGTTAAATCGAGAACATTTGTTATTTCACAGGCAACGTTTACCACTTCCCTCGCAATAACTAGACGGCTTAACCGATGTTTCTGTATTCATACGTCGTTAGATTCACTTTAATAACGCGTTTTAGGCTATGTGGATATTATCAAAATCAAAATAGCGGATTTCAGTCTTTAATTAAAAATTTTGTGTCCTGGAAAAAATATATTTCTTCCAAATCTATCGAGTGAGGTATGAAATTGAACGCATTTAAGAGACGATCACTAAACTAGTGTATTACAAATAATAATTATATTAAAGTATAATCACTTTTTAAATAAACAGATAAACCGATTTTCATCCTTAGGGTGTAATGTTTTTTTGGAATCTATATGAGTGGTCTTTTTCAGTTATAACTTTTTAAATAAAAAAATGCATATATACAGATGAACATAGAACCTCCTCCTTTTTTGAAGTCGGTTAAAAAACCTGATAATTGGTTACAACAATAAGAGAGCGAACAAGCGAAGAAAAAGAAGAAGAAAAAAGCATATAAGCAAATAGCCTATCTCACTAGTTCGTTCTATACCTAATACATTTTATTAAAAAAACTTAAAAACGGTCATTTCGCAAGTGTAAAAACAACTTTTTAAAGCGTGAAGAGACGTAATGAACTCATATTGACAGACCTAAGTACATTTGTGCCAAGTGTATGCGGAAAGTTATAATCATTCATGAATATGCTAACGAAGGACGGTCACCTGCGTTGATTGAGTCTACGACTGCGAGTACTCGATAGGCTTATCGAATTTCTAATTTCTAATTGGAGCATCACTGATAAAATTTAAATAGACTGAAATATAAAAAAAATAGTTCTTTGTTTCTATTGTTCTCGGTCGGTTAAGATTTCCTGTACATATCGGTCTATCGGTCTGGAGAACATTTTCTTTTTTTTTTATGTGAACAAGGGGGCAAACGAGCAGGAGGCTCACCTGATGAAAAATGATTACCGCCGCCCATGGACATCTGCAACACCGCAAGGCTTGCAAATGCGTTGCCGGCCTTTCAAGAACGAATACGCTCTCTTCTTGAAGGTTGCCAGGTCGTAACGGTTCGGAAAGACCGCTGGCGACAGCTGGTTCCACAGAGTGGTTGTGCGGGGCAGAAAATGCCTAAGAAATCGCACTGTTGTGGAACGCTAGACATCGAGGTGGTGTGGATGGAATTTACTATTTTTGTACAGTGTTTTATACACTGTATATGCCACACTTAACTAATCAATATGCAAATATTCACCTAATATGGAAATCAAATCTGCGATATCCGATACTGTTTATCATGAAGGAACATATTACATTATATGACAACGAAAATTACATGATTTCAACTGCGTCTTTGTACAGACGATTGATTAAAAAATCCATATATTAGGTTTTATAGCTACTTTTTCTGTTAATAGGATCACGTATCTAATTACTCAAAGCAACCTCAATGGCTTAGAGCCAGACGTTACTTTTATGCTTTCATTTTACCAGTATAATCTTCATTATACAGTGTGTTAAAAAAACCCTGTCCGATCGGAAACCAGTGTATAGATATCCCAATCAGATGACCAAATAAAATAAGAAACATAAAAAATTCATGATAGTAAACATATTAATGAATTTTGAAATGTCCGTTTATTTTACTATTTTCCCCAAAATTGTGGCAAAATTTTAAAATGTACAACACTAATTTCGGCGGTATTATGTTATGATGCGGCGGCGGCATCTTTGATGTGTGCCGACAGACGACGCACCGCCCATTGTCAAAGGTACCGCTCGGCACGTGTAGGAGCAATGCCGACCTTGAATTATCTACTTACGATCATTATTATTTGTTTTCTTTATTTATTTTACTAAAAATTATGTCAGTTTCGCGAAACATTGCATCCGAGTGCACGTGTTGGAGAAATTGAGTTTTAACTTTTAACTATGTCGTATACGAATGAAGAGTACTTTAATATGTTAATGTGTTTGGGAAGGAGTGACTGCAATTATGCAGAGGCTCGTAGAGACTATGAAATGCGTTTCGCAGTTCCGCGGGGTACCACGGTGCCGTCAGAGCGTGCGTTTCAACGTCTTCACAATCGCATGTACACCACGGGCAGTGTTCACGGCTACGAAATGCATCACGCTGATACAGGGAGACCGCGTATCGACATGGATATTAAGGAGCAAGTGCTTGAGCTATTTACTGAGGACACCACACGAAGTACTCGTTCTGTGGCACGACAACTGGGCACTAACCACGGCCAGGTGTGGAAAGGTGAACCGTACGTGACTTTTTAAACCAGCAGTATGGACAGCAGTGGTTCGGTAGGGGTGGACCAATTTCATGGCCAGCGCGATCTCCAGATTTGACTCCGCTTGAGTTTTATCTGTGGGGTCATGTTAAACAATTAGTTTTTAAGAAAATCTGTGACACCGAAGCTGAAATGCGTATTATAGCAGCGCTTGAAAAGATAAAATCAGATACAAATGTGCTTGAAAGTGTCCGTGATAACCTTTTGCGACGGTGCCAAGCCTGTATCACTCGTGGAGGTCGTCACATGGAACAACATCTCCATCACAGCCATCGCATTGGCGTTCTTACCGAATAACAGACTACTTACCTACCTACAAATTGATAAGCGTAGTTTGAGGTCAACTGGGTTCATGACCCGCCCGCCCGCCACCAGTATTGCCATGTAAGTTTCACTATTTATGAAATATTTTAAATTTTTAAACGGGGTAAATTTTTTTTACTTGGAATCTGTTTTTTTTTATATGAATAGAATCGAATAGCGATACCTAATAATACCTCCACCGGTCGGACAGGGTTTTTTTAACACACTGTATATCTATACATATAATAAAATTGTAACTAAGCCGAATCTGCACATTAAATATTTTTTGGAAAATCTTTTTGAAATAGACATTATTATCGATACAGAGGCCGAATCTATAGTTTTTAGAATTTTTGTATGTCTGTCTGTTACCACATCACGGAAAAACCACTGAAGGGATTTTGATGAAATTTGGTATTATGATAGCTGGTTATCCGGGTCAACATATAGGATACTTTTTACTGCGGGAAAGTATCTCATCTATGAGAAATCTATACTAAACGTTAAAACGTAAGTAGGGATGAACCCGAGCGGAGCGAGGGTGTTGCTAGTCTATTATAAATTCGAAAATTTGTACCTGTATTATGTATGTTTGTTAGTCTTTCAAGCTGAAAGTGGTGTTTAATACACAGATAGATGATGATGATGATGTCCTGCTTGACCTTATTAGTTTCGGAAATGAAAGCGGATGTGGCTGGCGAACCCAAACTTTGTTTTGAAGGTCCTGTTGCAGGGCGCACAGTGCAACTGACCTGCAGAGTTGTAGGTGTATACGTAGGAAGGCGTGGGTCAAGTTTTTTATGATGGCGTGTCATATCCAGGTCTGTTAATCGAGTTTTCTCGAAAATCATAACAGCCTTCTATGACATTTTAAATAGAACTATCTTTTCGGACTTTTTCGCGGATTTATTTAGATTTTTAGTTTCTGACATTTCGAATGCTATATAGCAATTATGGTCACGGGAGAGATTTATTTAAAACTCGCGACTACCCTCGCTTTGCTACGTCTTTTTGTACGTCTCTAGGTGCGTTTTAATAAATTTATTTCGAATTTTTGGTCTTAGATATTCTTTTCGTGTATCGAATGTTAAATTATACTAAGTTTTATTTTTTCCACTTTCTCTTTAGTATATTGTTATCAAAACTAAAATATAATTTATTATTAAAGGTAGAATAGAGTTCTAAAAATATTAAGAGTTCATTTAGCTCTGATACGATCAAAGAAATAAAATTTCTAATAATTTTTCATATAATATTAAAAAAATCCAATTTCCAATAATTTATACATTTATTTGTGTTAATAATCAAATTGTAATTTATTTATGTTAAGTTGCCGGTTCTGCCTGAATCATTTATTTATGAATGTTTTTGCACATAAATGGCGTAGTGAGACGCTATATAGTATATATATAGCTGATTTGGTGATTTACGTTGGGTTGCAAATCCGGAGATCCTGGATTCGATTCCCGAGTCAGGCTAAGCGTAGTTATTCAGTTTTTTTGTTAAGGATTTCTCAGTAGAAGCCTGGAGTAGGGAAGTTAGCGGTGTTTCCCCTCCGTGCCGGGAGAGTACGTGTCGCGTTGGTCTACTCCGTAACAATCACCGGTCGTATAGAACTATCATCGTATCGAACTTTAAAAGTATACAAACACTTGTACACTATAATATCTCCTGCGCAGTTGGCTCTCAGTGAAATTGGCCGCCGTAGCCGAAATTGGTCAGGAGGACATCATATACTCATCACACAATAAATACGTAACATAATTCAAAAATACTTTTTCATATCGAACTGGTAATAACAGAGTTTAGCAAAAAAATAAACAAGAACGTCTGATCATACTATATTAGTGTTGTTATACAATCTCAATATTAGCGTTACATTACTCTGTAAAAGTAGTCGAGATTAAGATTTTGTTAATCGCTCTGTACACCCGCGCTGTCTCTCCTTAAGCCGAAATAAATTATAATGCGTTGTTAAATGTCTTCACTTTAATTTTATCGTTCACTATTAACTTATCCTGGCTTCGCTCAGGTGCGTACTTAATAGTACTAATAACCTATGTGTTGTGTATTTGTATGTGTGCGTAAGTCTATCTTTCTACTAAATTTCATAAAAATCTGTCCAGCTGATTGAGCTTTAAGGAGTAACTAACATAATAGTGTATAACGTTGAAGATTATAAATCCTTCAATGTATTTATATGGTAATACTAGCGACTCACCCTTGCTTCGAATAGATAGAGTATATACTATATGATATATAACCTTTAGCTTTCCTCAATAAACGGGCTATCTAATGCAATAAAGATTTTTCAAATCGAATTAATAGTTTCTGAGATTAGCGCGTTCAAAACAAACAAACAAACTCTGCCTCTTCATAACATTACTAGCGGCTCACCCTTGCTTCGCTCGGGTTCGTCCCTAGGTTGATTCCCCATAGAAACTTTCATCCCCATTTTCATCCTCTTAAGGGATGATTTCCGAAATTAAAAATATCCTATGTCCTTACCAAGGTCTCACACTATCTTATTACCAAATTTCATCTGAATCAGTTAGTAGAACCAAAGATTACCTCCTACAACCTCACAAGCTCACAAACTTTACCTCTTTATAATAATATTAGTATAGATAAGTATAGATTATTAAACTTTAATTATGTAAGCTTTATCAAAGGCGAAATTATTTTAGACGCAAAGAGGCCGACTTTAGATGTAAATAAGATAAAGCTATCTATTCAGTTAAATTATCAAAAGCTTTTCAAAAGCTTTTATACTGTGTTCGATCGTAGCTAATATAAAATCATGTAAATTATTTTCATGTATCATAAAATACATGATTTTGGCAGTCTTACTACAATACTTGCACTTACATCATGTAAAATTATGCCACAATAGTGTATTTTAGGATTTTCAGATACGTACTACGAGTGCCTTCTTGTGATCATAAACGTGTTATCTATACTAATATTATAAAGAGACAGAGTGTGTTTGTTTGAACGCGTTAATCTCAGGAAGTACTAATCTGATTAGAAAAGTTTTTTTTGCATTAGGTAGCCCTTTTATTGAGGAAGTCTATTGGCTATATTTCATCATGCTACTACTAAGCTGAGCAGAGCAGTAATCGTAAATGTCAATAAATCGGGCAGACTTCCATACATTTTTGTAAAACTTGTTGTTTATATCAAAAGTTTAAACGCGGGCAAAGCCGCGGGTACTGCTAGTTGATATTATAAAGATGAAGATTTTTCTTTGAACACACTAATCTTTAAAGTACCAGTCTGAATTATAAAATTATTTTCGCATTTTATAGCGTACTAGCGACATACTCTAGCTTCGCTCGATCCTAATTCCTATATGTGACTACAGGTCCTTGTGTTAGTACCTTTTGTCAAATTTTATTATTAAGAAGTCTATGTACCACTCTAAGTTATCTGTGTTCTAAGTTTCATCCTTTGTTTAATAGTTTCGTGAAGGAGTAACATACACACAAAAAAACTTTCGCATATATGTATAATAATAGTATATATAGTCGGAGTTATTAAGTACAGGCGCAAAGCATTCTGCCAATGTTAAGTATTTTACGGAAGACTATTAGTTTTATGTTGTCTATATCTTCTTGCTTTTATAATTTTCTTTTCTAAAAAAAAACAAATTTTATAACTTTTTCAAAAAAACGCCGCCCAGATACTTATATATTAATAGACAAAGACAAAACAGTTTAGTACCATTTTATCCGCTAACAAATTATAGCTTATGGCATATAGGATATAAGTGGATAAAAGCTTAGCATTTTGTACTTATACTCGTAGTTAGGGCCTAAACGAAGCATGGACGCGTCCCTAATAATAGATATATTAGATTCTAAGGTACTTTATCTTTCCACTATCTGATTATAATTAAAAAAGTTGTGTATACAGAATACACTTGTTAGAAGTAATAGTATACTATGTACATCTCCATCTATTCCATATTAACCGTTAAAACGTACTTAGGTACGATGAGCCGCTAGTTGTAAATATTTTGCATATTTGAAATTAAATTAGGCAAAATAGTAATCTATGAAGATAGCAACGGAAAGAGCATCATATATAACATTTGTCAGACAATAACAACGTTTACTATGGCAACCTAATGCAAGCGTCACGGGCATGACGGCTTTTCGTGACGATTTCTCATGACGTAGCCTTGAAATTTTACTTTCATGCGCGCAAAAAAGTTTCACTTCAAAAACTAATAATAAAAATAACTAAAATAAGAACATTATAAATAGAACCTCTTATACTAGTTATATGTAAGCGCCCATTTGCTTCTTTATCGCCAATAATTGCGTCAGACGGGGATTTTTGCTAGATAAGCGATATGTAAACAAGTTAGCTTTAACGACTAAAAACACTTTTATTCATGATTAGCTTTTGCCCGCGTGTAATCATTATTTCTTGTGATTTACCTGTTTTTCACAATCATGAAATACAATATTTTCCGCATATTAAAGAAATCCAGCCATCCTTGATCATTCAAATATTTATCTTCTATCTCAAACTGGCAAAAAAAAAATCGGGTTAAAGACGGGTTAAAGACATTTATTTCTTTAAAGAACACACTTTTCACTTATATAGAAATTTAGTACATATATAAAGATAATATTTAACAATATTTACACGGTATCGTGCATTATATAATTTTTGTTGTTTAATTGTTTTATGTATCGCAGGCATTATTTCGAAAAGCTGAAGAGAGAAACAATTTTTGTACTGATGACTCTACACCATTAGGGACTATAATATACATGTAGGATTCGGGAATGCAAATAAAAGGACTTAATAACACTTTGACTATTTATTATATAATAATATAATAATTATTAGCTGTATCTCAAAAGTAAAGGGAGCTACGAGTTAGGCATGTGTCGTTTGCGATTGACAGAATCGAACGACCCGGGTCGCGAACACTTCCCGAACGATCGGGTAGCCACGAAAACTACGATTCGTTCCTGTTCATTCGATCCAATTCACAACTCAAATCTCCAGATTTTTAAATTGAACGATTGACACACTGACATTTGAATGCGTCTGTCTTTGAAGACCAAGTCGTGAACCGTCGAACGGCGAACCGTCGACGCATCATCGACCGGTCGATTGAACTGGATCACTAGATTGATCTGCCTTACGCACGGCGCAACGATCACGTCATCAATCAATCGATTGAACGGGTCGATCGAACCGGGTCATTTTCTGAACAGATCAGTATTGATCTAGATCTTTTAAATTGAACGATTGACACATACTTACTACGAGTGATAAACTCTATATAAAACAGTAAAAACCAGCACGTTCTTCTTTTCTAGACAAAAAGCGTGCGCTTGCGAACTCGTGAACATCGATTTAGAATATCGTATTTCGAAATTGCAATAGTCTGATTTTGTTAGAATTTTGTGTTAATGTTTATTTATTTTTTAATATAATAATATTAAAAAAATAGAAAACAATGTTCACGCATATCGTCGTGCCGCCACGCGTTATGACAAATCATCCTTCTTTACTTTTAGTACCTGGGTGATCGAGCTTCGATAGGAGGATTTGGTCAAAAGTACAATTTTCTTTCCAGTTTGGCTTAAAAACAAAAAAAAACGAACATCTGTGATAGTCAATCTTGCACCGTGGCCGCTTGACCACGATGCTTATGCCCGCGTATGAGAAATTATTAAAATATTTTATAACGTGGAATAATGTGAAAGAAAACCGCATGAAAAATCAAAAATACGCGTTTTCCCAGACATAAGACTAATGTAGATCGATTTTTCGCCTCCCGAAATCCCCACACACCAAATTTCAGCGAAGTCATTAAAGCCGTTTCCGAGATCCCTGGTATGTATTCAGCCCTTTTTAACGTCCCACTGCTGGGCACGGGCCTCCCTGCAGTACGAGGGGGATCAGGCCATAGTCCACCACGCTGGCCAAGTGCGGGTTGGCGGACTTCACATGTCTTTCGAAAACTTGCTAGGTTCTCTCAGTCATGCAGGTTTCCTCATGATGTATTCCTTCACCGTAATGCAAGTGGTAATCGTGTTAGAAAATAATTTGCACATGAAAATATCAGAGGTGCGAGACCCGGGATTTGAACCCGCTTCACTCTGTTTCCCAAGCGAGCGCGTTACCACTGGGCGATCGCCGGTATAAAGAATAAATAAATATACAAGAATTGCTCGTTTAAATATATTAGATTCATATTTGATTCCATTCTACTCTTAAAATCATATCATAAGTCTCTTTTTTACTGTAAAATAATTTTACGCATACCTATAATTTCTCAAATCCCACACACATTTCTGTCAAATTGATTTCTTTCGAATCTTTTTTTTTTCGAAGTTGGTTTAAAATCGTAAGGGTAAAGTGTCGTGTTTTCTAACACATGACACCTTTATGACGCACATAATAATATTCATGTAGATTGACCTAGAAAACTAAACTAGGAAAGTCAATCATGGAAGTTGTTATTGGACAGCTATGGAATAAATTACTGAGCTATTTTTATAAATTATAATAATGTTGACCCAAGATGACGTTCATCTACATATATAGAAACAATGTGTTTTTTAACCTTTAAGCTAAGTAGACAGCGTACGTGCTACGTACGTAACGTAGCACGTACGCTGTCTACTGTACGTACGGTAGTATAGTAGTACTATCTACTAAAACTCAGCTTGCCAGGGGATACCACAATGGCTAGAGCAAGTTAAAATTTCATTTTATTGATCCTTGACTCAATTGATATAATATATTTTAGGGAATGAAGTACACTATTGTAAAGCAGCCTGAAAAGAATAACAAGTAGCCTGCCCATTCGTAAGGCATTTACAAAACTAAATGGTTTAAGGCTCGAGTCCTCGACCTTTAAAATTTTTATGTGCAAATCTCATTTCCAACATTATCACTAGAAAGGATATTTATTTATTATTGAAGGAAAACATTTTAAAGGTCGGCATATCTTAGAGATCTTGAATCGTCTTAAAAATACATGTGTAATCAGAGTTGGCCAGCGTGGACTATGACATTCTGGATAACATCATAACTAAAAAAAATTTCAAATTTTTTTCTCTAAAAATACCTATATTTAATAAAATAAAATGGTAGTCACGGCAAAGATCGACCACGCTGGCCAAGTGTAGGTTGGCGGAATTTACGTGTCTTTTAAAAACTTGCTAGATTCTCTCAGACTTGCTACGTTTTTCTACGATAGTTAAGTTTGAATACTTCTTTTAACGGTGCGATTTGTATTTACGCATTCATATTTACAGGTGGTTATGTTAGATTCACACAGTACTACCCACTAAAACCCGTCGAAACCGTTCCCGTCTTAATGAGGCATCGCAGGATCGCTTACGCACTCAACCACTCTGACAGCTGGCCTACCATGCAAGGTCCTCTCTGCTATCAGAGAAGTACCAGGAGCAACTAGCATGGTACACCTTACGCTTCCTAAGTACAGTTCTAGGCTCACGCCTGACATAAGATAAATACACACAGGGGGAGACGATGTTTGAATACCGCACACTACCAGCTTAAAATTTGCTTTTCCTTTGATGTTAATAAATATATAAATATGAAACATTGCAAACTCTTATTTGTTCCAAACTGATATCATAACATATAGTGCCTGCCATACAAAGTGCTTCGTTCCGACTAAATTACAAGTGTCAAGCGCAATACTCTGCCTATGACATAACCGCATTTCCTCAACTAATTTCATGTTAATGAAAGTTGTTAATAAATAATTTTCAATGTAGTAATTAATTATTTTGGAAACTGCACAATTTTGTTATGTGAGTAGATTAATGTATGATACTTTTGTTTCTCACTAGCAAACCACTCTTGCTTTACCCTACCTACCTACCTACCTACTCATCCCTTACCACAAATTTACCACTTATTAATTTTGGTAACCTTGATTTTTTTTCTAAAATCAGTTGCAAGGAAAGTGCTTTGGTCGATAGTCGTTATATTTTTCGCGCTTTTATTATCTTCTTTTGTAACGGTGTAGGGTAATACTATAATTGGTATTTGGTACCATTAAGCTAATATCTCATGATGATGAATAGTGAAACTCTTCAATAATTAGTAATGAGCTTTAGATTTTGAGCTCATTTTTTTTTAATGAGTAAAAAAGAGACCAGTTGTTCAAGAGCGTGTTATGTTAGTTTTTTAGATTATATATTTAAAATTACTACCTGTTTTATTTAAAGACGTGATGTATATCGAGTGTCGTTTACCTACATATATATGTATAATAAATTGATTAGACTTGCTAAAGTTATATCTTTCTAACTACCTAGTAGATACGAAATTTACTTTTAACTAAATTAAACTAATTTCGGATATCCTTAAGGATGGAGTAGTAACCTATTTAAAAATGATGTTACGAAACCGACCAAAAACCGTAATTTTATTACTATTTAAAGTCTAAAATCACGCGAGGTTATACAATTTCATCCAAAATTATTTGGAAAGCGAAAAATGGAGAGGTATCTCTGTCGTGTCTTTTTATTCTACGTGACATTGCCAAAGTAAATTGAAAAGCCATAAAATAAAGAATTTAATTCAAAACAGCTCCGCCCACTGTTGCCCATCTAAATGCGTATGCATTTTGCATTTGAATGAAGGACAAGCCGGAGCTTACATAAGTTTGGGAAAAGCTTTCGATCAATAACAAATAATGCTTGAATTATATCATCTAAATTTGATTTGAAGAATAGTTAATAAGGTAAAAGGAATATTCGCATGTTTTATTCTTTTGAGATGTATATAAGATGTTACAATAGTAATTTACCTCAATATATATTCCCTACAAATATTAAAATGCAAATTGTCTGTATGTCTGTCTATCCAATTTTTGTGAAGAAAATAATATTTTGCTAGGATAATAATTCGAAAATTTAATAATCACATAATTAATCTTCTTCGGAATAAGATTCATAAAGCACGGATATCGGTGTTTCTGTCATAATTAAGTATCCCATAGAAGAAGGAAAAGGTGGTAAAACGCTTATTGGAAATACAATTTTGGAAAATTGAAAAAAAAAGGAAAGTTAATTCATACTTGAAAGTTTCATTTCTCGGCCAAGAAATGAGTTATGAAAAGATAAAAGTAATAGATTAATAAAAACTTTGTTAAATTCGGTGACTTTTAAAGAAAACATTGTTTGAGATATGAAAAAAGTAAAAATCTTTGAGCTTGACAAGTGATAAATGACGAGGAAGTGTTCGTTGTCTACTTGAACTCGCAAGTGTCGGCGACCATTTTTTAATCTTAGGCACGTTTCTTCAACGTCTTGGCTTGATTAAGTTTGTTTTAGCTTTATTTTTTAGATTACACAGAGTCGATGGGACAAGCGGTTTAGTGTAATTTTATAAATAAATATGTTGGGACATTAACACACAGCACCATCTAATTCCATAGTAAGCTACGAGGCCTCTGTTATGGATACCAGATAGTTGATACACTACACATATATAACTTTAAATACATACATATTATAAATATAAACACCCATGACTGGAGTACAAACATTCGTGCTCACAAATGAATGCCCCCAGCGGGACTCGAACCCGCGACCTCTGACACAGCAAGTTGGGTCACTACAAACTGAGCCAAACGTGTATCATATTTTTATCAAAATATTTTTTTTGTTCATTTATTTAAATATTTTATCAAGTGTCACAGTTTTTCATTACTCTACTATTTATGTGTGTATGCTTATACGACAGCCCGAGGCATCATGTAGCAAGACAAAAGCAACTATAAAACATATATGTATGTATGACTCCGACTACATAATACTGTATCTTGTAACCTTGTTACAGTTTTTATTTCGCTTTTACGCAGTCAGTTTAAAAAAATATTGAACGAACTGCTTGGACACGAACCATTTTTTTGTCAACACTCGACAGTCTTATTGACGTGACGGTGCTGAACTGTAATGTCGAGGATATATATAAAAATAAAAAATACTTAGTCATGTTTCCTTTATATATGAAATATGAGTAAAAATTATTTAAAATCTCATTCTTTCCAGGTTAAGTGGCTGTCACGATGGGCGACAACAATCCGGCCGTCGGCAATGGGAGCTTTGAGCATGACACAGTACGTTAACTTTTTGACATACGACATTATAAAACAACTAGCAATTCACCCTCGCTCCGCTTGGGTTCGTCCCTAGTTACGTTTTAACGTTGAACTTAGAGATGAGATATTTTTCGGAAATAAAAAGTATCCTATATGTTGACCCGGATAACCAGCTATCATTATACCAAATTTCATCAAAATCTGTTTATTGGTTTTTTCGTGATGCGGTAATAGACAGACAGACAGACAAAAAATTTAAAAACTATAGATTCGGCCTCGGTGTCGAAAGTAATGACTATTTCAATAAGATTTTCGAAAAAATATTTAAAGTACAGATTCAACTCTGTTAGAATTTTATTATATGTATAGATATACTTCTAACAACCTTCAAATGTTATTGCATGATGTACAATTAAATATAGTAAGATTTCTATAATAATTCCTTCGTGGTTCCTGCTGATTTGACCATTGTGAGTTTGAGTTCAAACTTCCAAGACTCAAGTATAATTGAGTTTTTATGTTATGCCATTAACAAAAAAATTGAATTGAATTGAACTTTTTTTAATATTTCACCCTGAACCACTCAAGTTATATAACCGTACACTTTATTCTAATAAATCAAATAAATTTTTTTATTTAAATTAAATATTTAATTTACCTTTTATTAAAGGCTTTATCTCGCTAATCTAATATTAGGTAAGCCTTAATCGTCATAATGGATGGATGGATCACTATACATTATACAATAACCCAAAACTGTAAATTCCTTCTTGTATCCTGGTTAACTGAATTACTTTAAGTATGATTGAAAATAATTACGCTAACATGCTTAATTACTATTTTGATGTTGATACTAATCTATGTTATAAAGTTGCCTCATCTGATTGACTCATCAGTACCAAGTTTAAAAACAATTTGACAATACGTCATTCTGTTGAAATTACAGCATATTTCACAGATTATAGAATTATAAAAAATTAAATTGACTTAAAAATAATACTAAAAAGTAAAAAATGACTGAAAGGAGGTTTACATTTACTATAGAAAATATCTGATTAGGTAAACCAGTATTTTCGAAGTCAGTGCCAGCCGGTGCAAAGCAATGCAATTTTATCTCGATACGATTAATACATCACAAATTGATGTATAATATTTTAACTATAATATATAATAATAAGAGATCATCATACCTTGTCATATTGACCTATAATATATTTATATCAAAGCATTTGTCATTGGGCTGAAAGCCCCGTCCAATATTTTTAACTTTTTAATATCTTTTTTTTTGAAGACGGTTTAATTTGTTTTAATTACTTTTTATATCGTAATTTTTAGTTTTCAGTAATAACTGAAATAGTTTTTGCCATATATAGTAATTACAAAAACTATTTCAGTTTTAGTTACACGTTTTAGTTCATATCATAAAAACTACTAAACCAATTTTGACGAAATCTTTACTATTTAGTAAGTTAAAATAAATGTAAGAAATAAAAAAGTATGATCACGATTCAATATTTAATTTCAGAAAAAGGCATGGACAAACATAAATACAAACAAACATACATACACCTATAAAATTTTGTATATTTATTTGGAGCCCTAATCGATTATCATACGTAAATATTTTGCAGTTCCAATAATATCACATACATACATGTCAAATTGATAACCTCCTTTTTTTTGAAGTCGGTTAAAAAGAATTCTTTGATTTAAATTTCACTTATAAGTTAAAAGAAAGCGGCGACAAGGTTTGTACAGAAAGCAATAGGGTATCTTATATAGAAAACATGAAATGACTTTAAGCCTAAGATATGTGAGTATACGTATATCTTCTATCCTGTCCTTTGTTTCATTCTCAAAAAAAAATAAGAAGCCAATTAAAATTATTTGGCCAATTTCAAAGAGATAAATTTACTATGATTCGGGTGTATGTTTTTGAAGTGAAAACTTTTTAGGCAGGTTTGTTTGGATTGGATATATGGCATTGGATATGGTCACGTGACGTGTTAACGCTAACACTCAGAGTGCCGATAGATGTCAAAACCAGATAAATAAAAACAGTTTTAATTTACAAATGTTAATTTAAGATCAACTATTAATTTGAATATCCAAAAATAACAACTGTTTGTTTATAGTTGTAAGTTTTCACTTCTGTTGGCAGTCCTCATGACTGCCTTTTTTGTGTGTATGTAATAGGTACGATATCGCCATGCATGTATCGATTTCCATTATTGAATAAGACATTAATTTAATTGACTATTCTAATAAGAATTATTTAATAATACGTCGCAGTAATTGTTTACAAAGAGATTTAGAGAAAATTAGCGAAACCGGCAGCTTCGCTTCGCAACAAATTTTCATCCCTTATTTTATCTCCTTATGGGATGAATTTCGAAAAACGCTAAAATACGTATTTATTTAATTGTATTGAAGAGCATGAATACCAAGTTTCAAGAAATTCTGATCATAAATATTTTTTGGGTTGTGTTATAACGTGTACTTCCGTGGGAATGAGATAATCTCCCGCGGTAAAAAGTATCCTACATGTTGACCCGGATATCCAGCTATCATCATACTAAATTTTATCAAAATCCCTCCAGTGGTTTTTCTGTGATGCGGTAACAGACAGACAAACAGACAGACAGACAGACAAAAATTCTAAAAACTATAGATTGGACCTCTGTATCGATAATAAAGTCTATTTCAATAAGATTTTCCAAAAAATATTTAAAGTACAGATTCGACTCAGAATTTTATTATATGTATAGATATAAGAAAATATATTGACCAGAAAGAAAAATACAATACTATTTATGACGTACGTATAGTCGTGCCAGTGAGAGATAGAATAAGGAGTTTATTATAAAATATTATATATTTAGAAATCGCTACCACTACTTAGGTAGCCCAGTGGTAATACGTTTGCTTGGGCAACCAAGTGAAGCGGGTTCAAATCTCGGGTCTCCCACCTCTGACATTTTTATGTGCAAGTCTTTTTCAACATAATAACTAGTTTTCTTACGGTGAAAGAAAACATCGTGAGGAGACCTGCGTATCAAAAAAAACCTAGCAAGTTTTCGAGAGATATGTGAACTCTGCTAAGTCGCACTTGGTCAGAGTGGTGGACTATGGCCTGAGCCACCTCGTATTGAAAATGGCCTGTGCCTAGCAGTGGGATATTAAAAAAGGGGCTGAATACAAGAAAAGCAAAGTCGATTCACTAATTTACAAAAATCAGCGGCAAAGAAAAAAAATATATCAGAATGAATTGTGAAAACGTTTAAGCATTACGTTCCAAATTTATAAAAGAAAAGCGACGGAGTTCATGGCACTGTTTACATGGCTAAGTGT
Source organism: Argynnis bischoffii washingtonia (assembly GCA_033884665.1). NCBI lineage: Eukaryota > Metazoa > Arthropoda > Insecta > Lepidoptera > Nymphalidae > Argynnis > Argynnis bischoffii. The sequence continues at coordinate 3,913,204 of CM066610.1, forward strand.
TTGCCGTGTACCGCCTAGTCCCCTTCACCCCGATACTGTTACATACTATGGTTAATAGTTTAAGAGGTGCCCTTATTTACTTGCAATACAGTAGGATTAGTGTTGTGTAAACGGATTATCTGAATATATTTAATTCGATTTAACGATTTAACGACGGATTTCAAAGTCGGTTCTTAATTTTGGTGTATATTCTGTTTGTTGATATGTCTTTTACGCGATATATTCGTAAATCGTGTAAAATACTTAATGAAAATTTAATGTAAATCGATTTTTTTTTGCATCGAGTGTCTATTCGTTGTTTAATAGGACGAATAAAAAATAATTATTCGTCTTTTATAAAATATATAGATTATAAGGAAGGACAAATAGACTAATAAATAAGTAAGTAGAATAAGTAGCTTGGTTCAGCGCGGTAGGTTAATTTTTTTTTTTGCATACAGAAACTTCTGCACCTAAAAATATTTTTTTAAACTTAAAACCTCTTGAAGTTAAAAATCGTTGAGATTTAAAAGAATAAGTTTCCAGCTTGGTAGGTTAAGGTTTTTTCTTGTATATAGAATTTGCACCTAAAAGTTACTTATTTTACATTTGAAAACAAAATAAAGTGGTAAATATGCATACAAACCGACAATAGCCGGACAAATATATTTTTTACTAGCGACTCACCCTCGCTTCGCTTCGGGTTCGTCCCTAGACAAAAACAAATCTATCCCACGAGAACCGTACATTTTTCCGGGATGATATATAGCCTATAGCCTACCTCAGTTAACGGGCTATCTAATGTAAAAAGAATTTTTCAAATCGGATTTGTAGTTTCTGAGATTAGCGCGTTCAACCAAACAAGCAAACAAACAAACAAACAAACAAACAAACAAACAAACAAACAAACAAACAAACAAACAAACAAACAAACAAACAAACAAACAAACAAACAAACAAACAAACAAACAAACAAACAAACAAACAAACAAACAAACAAACAAACAAACAAACAAACAAACAAACAAACAAACAAACAAACAAACAAACAAACAAACAAACAAACAAACAAACAAACAAACAAACAAACTCTTCAGCTTTATAATATTAGTATAGATTCATCCGATTATTATCGGACGAATAGCAACAGCCTCCTTTATTTATTATACGCCCTATTAAAGTACGAATTTTTTTTTTTCGTCCTTATTTTAAGAATAGCAACAGCCTTTAACGTTTAACATTTAGGGTAGTTTTATATTTTCTAGAAAAATTTCTATCGTTGCGGGTCATGTAATTATTTTTAAAATGACTTTAATAACGATGTTACTTTTTAGTTAAACAGTACAGATTTTTATTTTCATAATATTTTTTTTCTATTTCTTTTTTCAAATTAAAAAAAAATGTAAGAAGTAATTGATGTATAGGATTAGGAATATATTAGTTATAAAATAAATAGTAGGTATAGGCTTATTAATTATAAGCCTTTAGCACACTATTATTAAGATGTTCACATTTCATATTATAAGAGGTCTATAATATAGTATTCGCTATTATTATAATAATTGAATCACATATGGAAGGATGAAAAGGATATTTATGTTCAAAATCATGATGCTTTATTGATAATTATTAAAAATATCAATTTCTTATTAAAAAAATTAAACCTATACTAATAATAAAATACTGAAGAGCTTATTTTTTATTTAAAAGCGATAATCTCTAGATTTTAAAAATCATACATTTGATAGTCTAACTTTTCAGGGATTATAGGCTATCTAACATTATGCTGCAACTTTTAGGATCAAAGCATGTATACATAAATTGACTATGTGAGCGGAGCCGCGGTATAAGCTACTATTAAATAAACATAATTCACAAACTTAAATTGTGTTATAACGTAAAAGTTTAGATGGATGTTTAAATGTTTGGATGTTTGTTAATCATACCAGAACGGCTAAACAGATCTCAATGAATATTGGCACAACGGTAGATTAGTCTGGAATAGCACTTAGGCTTCTTTTTATCCCGAAAAAATGTACAATTTCTGAGGGATAGATTTGTTTTTGTTTCATTGCACTACGAGAGAAAAACAAAAGTTTGTTGTAACAAAAAAGAAATAAATTAAAACTGTACAGCATCATTTCTATTAAACTGATGACTGTATTTAATTTAGCTTTATTCATCAGTGTGCCTCACCGTACACCCGACGCTTATTACTCTCTTTGTAAAAGAATGCTAATCACTTTTAGAATTTTTCCCCTTTTTCCATCATGACTTTAAGGAGCTTTGGTTCTTAACATCAATTAATTTGAATTTAACATTTTACAATACATTTTTCACGTTCAAAAGTTAATAAGTGTTTTAAAACTTTATAAGAAAGATTCAGCTACAATAAAATTTTTGAACACGTTCAAGTTTGCTAGAGAAATATATGTATATTGTATATGTAGGCATAAACCATAAGAAATTCGTAATCATGCAACTATTTTATAAATACATATTGATTACAATACATGATTAATTTTGGAAAGGTATGCTAACTTTAAAATCACATAAAAAGTAATTAACCCACTCTTAGCACTGTATATTTTTGAGATTTAAAGTCACTGTCCACGATGATAATCAATTCGTAAAAACAATTATGAAATTCGATTTACAATCGGCAGAAATATCGAGTAAAATACACATATTACACATGGAAAAGAATCTAAAGACATGTGAAGTCGACCAACCCGCACTTGACCTTGGGATGTTAAAAAGGGCTCAATACCTACACTCCAAAAATAATTTTGAATTCATTCAAAAATATGATTTGTAAATATGAGTTTACTATACTAGCTGTATCCGCGACTTCACCCGCGTTCAAACTTTCGATCGCTACCAAACTTCACAGGATTATCCGCTGGGCTAACCTGAATATTGCCTTAAAAACATCATCAAAATCGCTCCAGCCGCTTTGGAATCCATAGGGACATACATACACAAGTCAAGCCACCCAGAATACAGCACTTCATAAAAATATTAACTTTAAAGATAATAAAGACAATATCTATAATAGGCAATTAGATCGTATTCCAGTGACCACACCATGGACTCATAAGAATCTGATAGTGCTGAAAAACAATGAGTAATAACGGAAACATTAATTTTATGAACAATTAGAACATTCCAGCAATATCGACGACCGACGTCTGTAGCATCCAGTCGCGATCCGCCGCAGGAGCAGTATATAATCCGCGAGCAAACGAGCAACATTGTTCACATTACCCCAGTCTTCAGCATTAAGATAGACTAAGTAAAAAACTAATGAGTCCAGTCCGCACTTGGCCAGCGTGGTGGACTATGGCCTGATTCCCCTCGTATTGAAGGGAGGCCCGTGCCCAGCAGTGGGACGTTAAAAAGGGCTGAATACATACATACAAGTAAAAAATTGTAAAAGTATTTAATTAAATATTTTTTTAAGTCTATCTCTTTGAAATATTTTGACTTAAACATCGATTATTATATATATAGTTAAGTATATAGCCATACACTTTATGAAACTATAAACTCAAAGAGCCCCTATCATTTGTACTATTTGGCCGCAGTTCCGAAGTCAAGTTTACGTAATCACAACGGAAATGCAGACGTATCGACCATTTAGCGACCGTCGTGAAACGTTTTTAAAGTTACTAGTAAAATTGTTTGAACGCTTTCAAGCAGATATACGCTTGTTCTTCGAATTTATGGCTTTCTAAAAGTATTTTTTTGAATAAGTTCACTATATTGAGTTTTTAGAATTCATGAATAGTACTCGTATTACTTGCTTTTCTTGAGTATTATTAATTATAAACATTCGTTATTATTAGAATTTGCAAACTTTTTTGGAAGTTTTTGTGAAAGGAAAAGTTAATTCGAGTGTAGGTTCTTTTTTGTGTATATTGTGCGATAATCTCGTCAATTGTGAACGTTTAAAGTTTTAGAGAAAAGTTTTTTAAACCAGATTCTTTTTAGATTTTTTATTTTGTTTTGAGAGTCCAATATATACCTTGTCATAATATGTAATTGTTCCTTGATCAGTATACATCCTGCCCACTTTACTCAAAATATATCTGTACTGGGGTTTCAAAATCTATATATGCATAATTAAAAATAAAGCTTATTATTTCTTCTTTTTAAGTGGAAGACAAGTTTCCGGTCGGTCACTGTAGTCAACATGTTAAATTGTACGTGTAATATCCATTCGTTGACACATTTTTGGACGAACTATTTACGACCTTAATGAAAAGTGATAGAGTTCATTTTTTCATAACTAGTTTTAATTAGTGACTCTTGTCCATATGTCTGTTGGAAATATTATTGACAATACATTAACCTGGCCAATGACGTGAATGAGATTCAGTGTATTTACAATATTCTTTTGCTGTATACTTCTATGTGCTTATCTCATCATCACTCACGTGAAGTTGAACTTGAGTTTTTTGTGTACAACTTTCTTAGGCAGCCTTACTATATTAAGAGTTCGGCTCTAAAAATCAAACAATTAATTCTAAAACAAAAAATATCAGAAATACAGAAATTTCATTTGTTGAATATTATAGCATTCGAAACATTCTTCTAGAGTTGGTTCATTTTGACTTAAGTTGGTCTAATTATTACCTAAGTACCTGGGCGACTGAGCTTCGCTCGGAGTTCTTTTTAGTAATACCGTATTTTTAGGTAAAAAAAAACTACAAAAAAAAAAAACAAAAGTAAAAACTTTGTATCCAACCGAGATTCGAATCACACCATCTGTGATTGTCAATCTTACACCTTGGCTGCTTGACCATGACGCATATGTCCGAGCGTAAGAAATTATCGACCATTTTTTGCGTGGAATAACGCGAAAGAAAACCACATGAAAACTTGAAAACACGCATTTCCCCAGGCATGAGACCAATCTAGATCGATTTTTCGCCCCCGAAAGCCCCTCACATACCAAATTTCAGCGAAATCGTTAGTGTCGTTTCCGAGATCTCCGGTATAAATAAATAAATAAATATACAAGAATTGTTCGTTTAAATATATTAGACAAATTAGATTAAAAAAGCCGTTTTTTATCAATATCTATGTATATAAAACAAAGTCGTGTTAGTTACACCATTTATAACTCAAGAACGGCTGGACCAGTTTATATATATATATATATATATATATATATATATATATATATATATATATATATTATGTAAAATTTATATATATAACATTTATATACATATATAAAATTTATATGGCTAACGCTGGCAAATAACTATTTTAAATATCTATGTAAATCGTACCTAGCGACGAACCCGAGCGAAGGGAAGGTGAGCTGCTAGTATGTATATAAAACTTAAAATTAAAGCTTTGTTTTTAAAATAGAGGAAAAACTCTCTACTGTAAAGTACAACAAGTATTGTTAGTTTCAACAAATAAGCACTAAGGCGATAATTTAAAACTCAAAACTTCCATCGCGACGAGAGGTGTGTCTGATTGAAACCTTGTACTACTACGCCGTAGCTAGGAGTCATTTTCCACAAGTTACGTGTGTTTACTAATATGGTAATTGCTTTAAAAATATCGGTCAAGATCGAATCAAACTTGCTTGTTTCGTCACAATATATTTGTATATAAAAGAACAATATTATTTTAGTTTTTATTTATTTTTTATTTTCTACAATATTCGCCATGATAAAATAGATTCTTTTAAATACAACATTATATTTTAAAAGATGGAGAATAAAATGTGAACAGAATAAGTAAAAAGATTCTGTCTGGACCCTTTGGTAATGAAGCCTCACTACGTAGAGTACTTTTTCTAAAATTTTATGTATGCTCTCTCAAATATTGAATTTTGTCGAAAGTCAGCTATAGAAGCTAACCTTTGTATCGCTTTGTTAATTATAGAAAAGGGATCTAAGGGTTCGTCCATAGGTAAAAAGGATCAAGCCTATGTCACTCTCGAGCCCTCCGACTATTTCCATACCGGAAAAGTAGTGGTGAATTGAGCGAGCTGGATCAAAGAAGATCCATCTCTCTCAATTCACCTTTTCAAAAACTTATAAAAGTCTGGTTTTCATATTTTACTTCTCAAAATTTGTTAAATCAGTTTTCAACTTATTATTTTAAAAACTTATAAAAGTCTGGTTTTCTTATTACTTTTAAAATTTGAGGTCCTAGGACGGTTGAAATCTGTATTTTATCTGTATTTTGTTAATATTATTGATCCGTTCAAACTGCTTCATTCCAAAATATTATTGATCTGTTCAAACTGCTTCATTCCAAAATATTATTGATCTGTTCAAACTGCTTAATTCCAAAATATTATTAATCTGTTCGAACTGCTTTATTCTAAAACATTTAAAATATGCTCAAAATGACAACTATTTGAAAACAGTTTTTTTACTTCTCGGAATTTGTCAAATAGGTCTTATACATATTATTAAATCATTATTATCATTTCTGATTTTAGGTTAATTTAATATAGTATTAAAAAACAAAAATGTTATTTTAGATTTTATTTTCTTTACACCATTTATTTAAACACATTACATTTTTTAAAGCACATATATTAGAATGATAAATACAACTGTATACATCATCTGACATACTATACTTATCATATAAACTAACTAAATTAGGACAAGCTTGATCTTCTAAATTAAAAACATTATTATTTTTTGATATTTCTTTAATCCAAGACACTTTTTCAAGACCCTTAGTGTAAATTTTTTTATTAGCTAAAATTGGTATAATATGGTCTTTATGATTTGAATAGGGTATATGACCTTCTTTCCAAAATATTCCCCTATTTCTTTCAATCCAGCTTACTTGTCTTCGTTCCGTTGTTGTCAAATCATAGAATGGGTACGGTTGCTTATAAAGAAAAACTTGAATTCTATTATCATATGCAACCGCAAATTCTTTTAAGATAAAATTATTAGTACCTGTCTTAAAACCTTGAACGTCTACTATGGCAATCATGATATCTTGCGTACGATATTACTTAAAGGTTTATATTCTATAAGACGGTCATTTATAATGAGACAATATGCAGACGTATTTTCTGGAATATCTTCAGTACTTTCAATTTCTAATCGCACATCGACTGGTCCAGTTTTTAAAGTCTCGTTCTGTCTCGAGCAATCAATGATAAATAAAGGCGCCTTTTCTTTAAAAGTATGCAGATCTAACAGAGGGTCCATATGAATGTTGTAATAAGACTGACGAAATTGGGTGTACATTTCGTATAATATACCATATTTATCTTCATCGAACTTCAAGTTCAGTGGTTCGTATGGATAGTAATTGGAGTTCAAAAATAATGTTACTCTAAATATTTTGCAATGATCGAATACAGAACAATCTTTTGCTTTATTATACTTTCTATTAGTTTGCAGACCAAATATAACATATCGTGGTTTCTCTGTCTGTGAAGCCGTTTTAACTATATAAATCGAAATTCCCTGGGGTGAGAATTATGTATAGGTATTATAACGTATTTTCTCGTAGAATTGACGTATTTTAGTGTGGTAAAAAACTTATCTAACATTCATCATTCCGCCATCTGCACACAAACCAATCAATTCCATCCCATCGTTTCTTGAGAAACAAACAAAAACAAATAATATTCATTTAGATTTTAAAAAACCTTTTATTTCTTGCGATTGTGTTAAAAGTGACTACTTTTGCGTTTGCTTCGCTCACATCACGTTGAGCTCAAATTGAAATAATATTATAAACTAGCGGCTTAGCATCGCTTCGCTTGGGTTCGCCTCTAGACAAACAAAAACAAATATATCCCTCGGGAACCGTGCTTGTTCCCCGAAAAAAATTGCTTATTTGTTATGGTGATGTTTTAACTATATTATTATAAAGTTTCAATAAAATCCAATCAGTAGTTTTTGTGCACTAAGCTGTTTAAGTTACTATAGTTTTTTAACTATCCCACGGGAAGTCTTTAATTTTCCGAGATGAAAAGTATCTAAGATATTGGCCAAGATAATAAAGTACCACAAAATTTCATTTCACAAACAAAAAAATTTCGCAAACAAAAAAAACTGGATTTTTTTAATTTCTCTTCTTACATCCCCCTGACTCGGTTATTAGCTTTTTTTTCTATGTACAGACATTTGACCTCTACAGTTTTATTATAAAATATCATATATATAATTAATCTTGTAGGCGTTATCATGGCTCAAATAGTAAATTATTCATTGATCAATACAATTTAATCAGGGAAATTACAATGTTATAAATTTGAAACGGCCATTCTAATGATAATTGAGCAAGCGGGTTCTCAGGCACCGATCATACTTCCACATTCAATATCGAAACAACCCTCCAACGATCCACCATGATCAACCAACGTTACTAAGCCACGTATCTTCAATGAATGTCATGATGGAGTCTCGACCCCGCTCGAGATATACCCTCTGCTCGATATTCAAATTAATTCGGAATAAAAACTAAACTACATAACATAATGACTTCAAAAAAAGGTAACTAATCCTCCTCCGTCACATATATCTCGTATATTTATTTACTTTATTTAATGGTGTATGTAACCGCCAGGGCGAAGACCTCATGATATTGCAAATCCATTATCGCGATATAAAACGCAAGTAACGTACTTGTACACGCGTCATGTTCATATAAAAGCTGTCTCATTTGAGTAATATATGGCTTAGATGTTTAGATGGATGTTTATTTTTTACTTTTATGATGTAAAAAGAGATATTTACCATGTTTTCACATTCTTTTTTCAATTGCCAATGTTGTGACACTGCAAACCCCATGGACTAAGGTGCATTGACTATTGTCTTCGAGACAGATCTAGATTCACGATATAAAAATAATGTTAGTGACCAGAAAAGCTGAAGAAAGCTAAGTAGCTTAATACATTCTTTTTCCAGAGAAATAGAAGATCTTATTATTATTATATTGTATGATTACCTCTTATATATATATATATATATATATATATATATATATATATATATATATATATATATATATATATATATATATATATATATATATATATATATATGTATATGTATATATGTATTTAAAGTTTTAATTACGCTATTTAATAACTTGTTAAGAATATATTTTATCGAAATACTACTTTTCATCCGCGGTGTAGCTCGCGTTATATGTGTTCAATGAAAAGTGGCCTTTGTTAACCTATAAAAAAAATAATCTATATTATATAGATCAAATGCAGCTTTTAATTAGTGATAAAAGAACACTTTAGTAATAAATACCGTCAACGACTTACGACAAAGCGCGAGCGCCGGCGCACCGCACGCACACCCTCGACCGCGAGAGCATACTCACGTGGTGCACACGATTCTATCTGTAGCAAAAGAAATCGAAAGAATTTGAAGAATTTGTATAAGACTTGGCCCCTCTTTAAATCACATGCACTACAATGAGACTACTTGTATATTATAGGTTAGGTATCCCGCAATCCTAATTTGCAAATAGTTTTTCAATTTTCACCCTGAATTTTGAAAAAAAAAAACATTTCAATTCTAGTATTTTAGAGGTGTAAATATTAACATAAATGACACTTTTGCAATTGACAGTTGACAGTTCTGCCTAATTTAATGTACCACTTATAAATTATACAGGTCTTCTCCATTCTACACAACATTGGCGAAGTAAATTATGCCCAAATGGCACGCCTATAAGCCAACAGAACAAAGAACATTCAACATTATAAATTATACAGTCCACTTTTTACACTTCCTGAAATCGAGACACTCATACTCTCTATTGGTTCTTTTTCGCTATTACCTAGAAGTTAAAAAGAAAGCATGACGTACATACTAGCCACTAGACCACTAAAGCAAAACTTTGCTTGATCAAGTAATCAAATAAACGGTGTAGGTACTTTGTCAAAGTTTTACCTGCCACAATAACGTGACAAAACAACACGATAAAAAAAATACCACTCTAGAATAACTTATGGTATCAAAGAAATAAGTACTATAAAAGAATTTTCTATTACTCGAGTGGAACTCAAGTTCTAACACATAAAAGGTGAATAAAACGGTAAAGTATGGATTATCTTTGATAATAACCGTCACTTATCCTTTGCTGTGTGTTTAGGACATATTTATGTAAACTGTAGGCTGGAACAAGTGTACTCATATTTTTGACTAACATTTACTGCGTAAGTACATTTAATTCGTAGCCAGAAAACGTGACCTGTATTTTATATGAGATTGGACGGTATGTGAGGATCAGAATGTTCCAGGTGTATTCTTAGAGTATTGAGCCATAAAAGCAGCTTATGATTTTAAAATTTATGAATATTTTTACTACACATTCTTAGTATATTGAATAAACAATGAAATTTAAGTAAAAATATTATATAAAATATTGCTTTTACGCCATTCTAAACATCATGTTTAAGATATAAGCGTAAGCCGATTCTATACTTTTATGTACGTGTTTTTTTTTTTGTGAGAATTTGTTAGTTAGTAAACCCACAATTCATACGTTCGAAATTTTTCCAGAGAATGGGAAATGAGAAATGTTTTTAGTTCTTCACGCTGTAATGACTTAACTTATTTCAGTAAAATTGGAAATGAGGCTATTTTTTGTCGAAGTAACTACCACGAGAGTGAATGTGGGGGAAAATAATAAATGTTTAGTTTAATTTGTTTGAACTAAGCACTCATAAATATCGAAGCTCTTGATTGGTTCTAAATTCAAATATATGGACAGGAACTAGGGTCTCATTTTGTATTTACAGAGCTCGTGTATTTGCGAATGTTAATTTTCAAATCAAACACTGAAGGGGTGACGCGTGAAATATTTACTCTAGCAAATGCTTGATTATTTACGTTTAGTTGTACAGTACTTATCTATGTATACATATACTATATGTATCAACAGAGAGACATCACATTTTTATTAACATAATATTAATTTTCATATAATTAAAATAATTTAAATAAATATTAATTTATATGTATTCAGCCCTTTTTTAACGTCCCACTGCTGGGCATGGGCCTCCCTTCAAGACGAGGGGGATCAGGCCATAGTCCACCACGCTGGCCAAGTGCGGATTGGCGGACTTCACATGTCTTTCGAAAACTTGCTAGGTTCTCTCAGATATGCAGGTTTCCTCACGATGTTTTCCTTCACCGTAAGGCAAGTGGTAATCAAGTTAGAAAATGATTCGCACATGAAAATATCAGAGGTGCGAGACCTGGGATTTGAACCCGCTTCACTCGGTTTCCCAAGCGAGCGCGTTACCACTGGGCTACCACTACCTATGTTAATTTATATAGGTACAAATAATATGTATAAGCCATGAAATGGGTGCCAAAACAATGCCTTTTTTAATTTTTTAATGGTACAGGTCTGTCTTATGTTAATTTTTATACTGCAAAAAAGGCGAGAAATGATAAGTTATATGGCAATTCTTTTCGTAAAATATGTTGGCGGCTGAAGTTTAATGACTCCTGAAATTGTTTGAGTAAACACTTCCGCCTTCTTTTACAGGTTATATTCGGTAGCTTTACTGTAAAAGTATTCGTGGAGTTTTGAAAATTGATTTTTTTACAAATACAAACCTGCTTCATTGCTATTTTCAACCGACTTCCAAAAAGGAGGAGGTTCTCATACTTTTGGTATTTGGTAATTTACCACTTGCGTCGTCATGTTGGAAAAATGGGGCTTGATACATTATTTTAACATTTTTCCTTCTCTGTTCCTTTTACCGTACTAAATCACTTTCTTACTAATATTGTACATGAATAACAAACACAGGTCTGGCCTTATTTCACACAGAAGTGGAGAAACGAACAGACGAGATATGTTTTTTTTTTTCATAAAACAATTGATAGATCACACAGTGTTATAGGCTATTTTAATTAAACTATTTTTACGGATTTTTATCGTTTTATTTAGATTTTTGTTTCCCGCGTTTTGTTACAAACTGCTGCTGCCACTGCTCGGGGTGAGCCTCTCTTCAATACGAGGGGGATCAGGCCATAGTCCACGCTGGCAAGGTGCGGGTGGAAAACTTGCTAGGTTCTCTTAGATATGCAGGTTTCCTCACGATGTTTTCTTTCACCATAAGACAAGTGATATTCATGTTGAAAAAGATTCACACATGAAAATATCAGAGATGTGATATCCGGGATTTGAATCCGCTTTACTCAATTTTCCAAGCGAGCGCGTCCCTACTGGGCTACCACTGCCTATTAATAATATAATATTTACCTAAACTTTATATTGCGACATAAGTTTTTTTTACCAAAGCGTATTCTAGTCTATTGCATGTACATAATACTAACATACCTAAGTACAGCTAGAGTTGCCACTATAGTAATTTATAAAGTAAAGTGGACGACAGACATGCGAGTCGTGCCAGTAATGAAATACTCGTCACCCGGTACAAGCGGTATCTCCGCTGAAATACCTAAAGCAACCAAATACTCTCACACCATCGCAAGCTAGTATAGAACTGTCCCTCTGTATATTTATCTTATTTAATGGCGGTTGATTATGTCATACGATATATGTATGTCACGTGTTAAATAAAAGTATTTTCTATAAAAAAAAAATCTACAATATTTAAATACACCTGTTTATTAAAAAATCGAACAAAAAAAATAATATTCCATATTTCAAGTATAAAATTAAAATTATAAAAATGTTTAAAATTAAAATTAACAAATATTGTAAGGTACTTTGATGTCAATTTTCAAAATTTTGAATTCATTTTTGTTAATTGTGGGTAGGCTGTCTGTAACAGCTATATAATGCTTTTGAGACATCTAACACCTTAGTCTCTCCCGTGACCATGATTGCTGTAAAGCAATCAAAACGTCGGGAAACAAAAATCAAAATAAATCCGCGAAAAATTCCGAAAAGATAGTTTTATTTAAATGTCTAATATTCGCGTAAATCTAAGAAAGTATTATGTAAATCGAACAAGTTAGAGTATGGCTCTTATACCGACTCCATAATGTTGCTTTAACATACGTTTTATATAACATTTGTTACGTATAAATTAATTCATCTACGTATTTATCACATCGTTATTTGACTGCTGAATTGTCTAGCGATATGAGATGCCATCTTACCCAGACCTTTAACTGCAATAGTCTCCGAGTAAAATGTCAGTGTCATACAGAAAACAGACAAACGGATATGACGTTATTATAAATGTTCTGCTTCTGTCTTTTGGTTACTGTACCCTAAAGTGAATCAAGAACATCAGTTCACATTAAAAATACACACTTTTTAATATTGGCAAAGGCATTTACATGTACCGGTCAGGAATGCCATTACTACCCACTAAAACCCAACAGAAGTTTTCCCTTCTTAATGGGACGTCACAGGAACGCTTACACACTTAACTACGACGCTCTGACGGCTGTCTGCCGAAGAATACCATACCAACCGTAGGATTAATCCTACAGTCCACTCTGTTATCAGAGAAATACCAGGAGCAACGCGCATGGTACACCGCCCATCGAATTTGGTCGCCTCCCAGTGAGACTCTTGGCATTATGCCTGGCTAGATTGCCGGCTATTAATAAGCACGCCGTCACAACATTGTGAGGAACATCAGGAAGGACATTGAAAATACACCTGAATTAAGTACGCCCTTCATTTGAAGTGTAATTTAGAAGTATATTTGTACGAATAAAACCATCTATTTTAACTTTATTACAAAATTGTGTTACCAAAGACGAGCAATACGTCAATAGGTATGGTCCATGTTTAATGAAGGAAAACGTGAAAGCTCCCCGAGCGCTCTTTGAGATTTAATCAAGAGCCTGCATAGAATTCCAAAGGAATGTTTAAATACTTTCCATATATCGATGGTGATTCCAGTTGATTAATTCTAAAAAGGATGAAGGTATCTATTGAACTTATCTACTGTGCTATTAATTATTATTATATAATTTTTAAAAATAATTCAGATTATTTGATTTTAAGGATACTTGATTATGTTTAATCATCATACTATTTATCACAATGTTTTACATGTATATTTTAAAGGAGCCCAAAGTTGTATGATAAATATTTAAAACAAATATTTCATGCTTGTAAAATATTTCAGGGTCATAATAGCAAAGCTTGTACAATTCTTGCTTTTATTTTATTTATGAATATTTGAGAACCACTAGACTAATTTGTTGAGGTTTTTATTGTATAGAAGTTTGAATTATAAGTGTAACTAAATTTTGTTATAAGAAGACTTTGACAACCGCCTGGCGTAGTCGTCTGAGTACCATTAGTCATATATGACTGCGCCAGAGGTCAAGGAGTTGAAAACCGATTTTCACAAAGTCGCGGTCTGGATGTGGGCCTGTGTGTCTTTCAAGCTAACAAAGGATGGTGTATATTATTATATATCAAAATATATCATAGGTATCCATTATATTTAATTTTAACTAAAAATGTACACCGATCTTATTATTTAAATAGTAATTATTGCACCTTTACAATTGAAATCTGTCCTGAAATTTCTGACAATATATATGTACATAGTACCCATAACATCTTAAAAAAAAGTTATGGAAATCGACGATTCACAGTATGTGAATATATTGTGATATACCTATTTACTGCGGCATACATACCAAAGAAAACAATATGTATCAAGTAACTTATCCTTTTCTTGTCAATTAAAAATATAAATGAAAAGCTATCTCTACCTTAACATGTATAAAATATCGTTTGTCTAGATCTTTGTCATAAAGCAAGTACAGAACTCTTGATAACCCAGAGACACAATTGATATTGTATATCAGTTTCGCGTAGTACCTCGCCGTGAGATCTAAGAAGTTGGTGACAATGATCAAGCGACGCTTCAGGTTTCATCTACGAACTCATTTAACGTGTCCATTATTATTTACTCTACATTGTTGGAAACAAGAATATCTATTTAAATTGTATAATAAAAAATACTATCTGACACCTTTTTTAAAAGTTTGACTTAATATTACCTGGTGGGGAAGCTCATTAGCATCCGGCAATCTAGCCAGGCGTAGAACCAAGAGATACATGGGAAGTTGGCCCACTTTGGTGGGTGGTGATCCATGCGGGTTGCTCCTGCTTCTCTGATAGCAGAGTTAGAGCAACCCTATGGTTGTTTTGGTTTGCTTCGGCAGACCTGCTGCCGTGTTTGAGTGCGTAAGCGATCGCGATGCCTCATTAACAAGGGAGAGGTTCTGTTGGGTTTTAGTGGATAGTACTGGCTTTTTAGACCGGTGAGTCTCATGTAAACAATTGTGTGTTTAGTAATATGTGTAAACGCATTTCCCGATGTTAAATCGTATTGGCTATTCCAGCCGTTGAGTCCCACATAACCACCTGTAGGCTGTAGGCAGGTGGTATGCGTAAATACGAAATATTAAAGAAGTTGATCTGTGTACTAAGTTTCATCCAAATCTGTCCAGTTGTTTTAACGTAAGTTAGAGTAACAAATATGACAAATGTATGCAAACATTCTTATTTATTACAATAGCCCGATTCCATTACATTACGTTGTATACATTTGTATGTAGTTGTGTTGTATTTGTTGTATGTAGTTATTTTTGACTTCGCAAGGTTCTATTAGTCGCTTAAATTAGTCTAAAGCTAAATATAGTAGATCTTTCAGTGGCTTCATTAAACAAACGTACTAAATTATTTCTGGTTAATGAACTGGAAAAGGTGTATGCATGGGCACCGGGAGGGGGGTGTAAGGAGGTGCACTTGTATCCTCCTGCCAAGTAGGAAAATATACAGAAAATGTTAAAGAAACAAAAACATATGAGTACAATCCTTGTTTAATATCTGCAAAGAAAAGGCGATAAATAAGATATGAATAAAAATTATAAAGTTAATCATTAAAAGACTAGTTAGTAGTTTAATGTGATCAAACAGATGCATCCCCCTGGAAATAATTCTGACGCCGCCCATGGTCGTATGCATACTTCATTCCCCTTGATGAAGTGGGTCGGAAATACATATAACGACATTCAACGCCAACGCTTAATGTCATCCAAGCTCATAAACTTTACTAATTTATATTGTTACTAAAAAAGATACAATCGAAGTCAAAAATACTCGTATTGACCTAGAATAATATATTTATTTCAAAAGTTATATAAAAAATTTCAATAGTAAAATTATATTAAAAACATTTTATATATTTAATGAGAACTTGTTTTCATTATTCGATAGTATCAGTATAACAAAACATTTTGTTATGTTCATGAAGAGACGCAATTAAGCGCTGACAGTGCATGCGATGTAACTTCACCGTTAATGAAGCGAGTTAATTAACTTTGAGCAAGAGATCTACATACAAAAACTAAGTTGTTCGTTGAATTTTTGAAATTAATTGATCTTTCTAGAAATTAAATTCATTTTATTTTAAAGATTAATGACCAGTCTAATCTAATCTTGGAGTTAAAAAAAGGAAATGTGAATTAAAAGATAGAAAACAGATAACGTAGAACATGTCATGATATGTCCTCCTCTTGGCTGATTTGGCGGAAAGCAGTCACCTGCGCAGGAGATATTATAGTACACAAGTGTACGTGCAGACACAAGTGCACTGTCACAGGCGCAGGACCGACGGCTTTAGTACTACGGCATTGCACGGGGTGAAACACGCACTTGCAAAGCTGGATTTACACTAGGGGCACTCGGGGCTAGTGTCCAGAGCGACAAAATTCAGAGGGTGAGGAAAAAATATCTTAATGTTATCGATTTTTTTTTGTATTTTTCAAAAAAAAAAATAATAAAAAAAATACTAGTACATTTTTTGGAGAATTGAAAACATTTTTAAATCAACTTTTTGCATTTTTCAAAAAAAAAATATAATTAAAAGATATTAAACTTTATCGAAACTTAATCAACTTTATGCAAAATTTTGATAATGGGACGGCATTTTTTAGAGTGCCTAGGGGCGGCGCTAAGGTTGAATCCAGCACTGCGAACTTCCTAACTCCAGGCTGCTACTGAGAAATTCTTAATAGAAAAACTCAATATTTAAACTTAGCCCCACCCGGGTCGAACCCAGCATCTCCGGATCTGCAGACATGCTAGCAGACTTAAAATAAAAATATTGTATGAAGTTAACAAAATACATACATAGTACCATACTAAAAACTATTACCAAAAAAAAATTAAGTCCATAGAAAAGGCATTTTTCTATAAAAACTTTACACACTATCTAATTGAATTATAAAGGCAGTACAGGTAACTTTATTGCCAATATTCTTCAGCAAAAATTATAATCGGCATTTTAATGCGAAAGTTTGTATGTGTGAGTGTATTATGTACGTTCTTTATTACTTCACGTTTAATTTGGCTGAACAGATTTGGATGAAATTTAATATACAGAAAAACTCTGAGTAGGAGATACACATAGCCATACTGTTAGGCACCTAGGGATGTACGTGAGCGAAACGATGGTAAATCACTATACATATAGCAAAATTCTAGGTCGAATCTGTACATTAAATATTTTTTTGGAAAATCTTATTGAAATAGTCTTTATTATATCGATCCAGAGACCGAATGTATAGTTTTTAGAATTTTTGTCTGTCTGTATGGAAACGCATCACGAGATAACAACTGGACAGATTTTGATGAAATTTGATATGATTATAGCTGGTTATCCGGGTCTACTTATAGGGTACTTTTTACTGCGGGAAAATATCTCATCTCTGAGAAATCTATACTAAGCGTTAAAACGTAACTAGGAACGAACTCAAGTGGAACGAAGGAGAGTCACTTATAATATATGTATAGGTAAATCAGTAATAACTAATAGTGTAAAATATTTACAGCATCAAGTAATTTTAAGACAGTATAATAAAGATGTTATATTTCTATAGAATAAAATCTTAAATCGTAACTCTAAAGCAACATTTCTCATCCTGTGATTTTCCATAGAATTCAATACAAAATAATAACGCCCTATGATTTTCGTGTAAAAATAATGAAACATGACGGTTGTTATCGGAAGAGCCATCGATAGATAAGGGACACATTATTAATGCGTTTACATAGTGATACCGCACTCACATAACGACGGACAAACAAAATAGATCAAATGTACTTGGTGTATGTTGTACTTTCCAAAGCTTATTTCCTAAAATCACACTACTTTAGATTATACCTCTCTTCTTTTGATGAGCTCAGTCGATATGAGTAAAAACCGTAAGCCACCTTGGGGCTTAGACAAAATGTTGTTTTGCAATCGTTGATGAAGAGAAATCTATATATAAAAAGCCAAAGGCAAAACAGTTCAGGACCTTTTCCTCCCCTGTTTGTCAACCATTTTTTTTTTAGTAGTTATTAACGAGCTTAAATGTTATTAATAAAAACATTTTACAAACAGTTATTTATATGGATATGTAGGTAAATTCTATTCATATAAGTTTTCCTTCTATTATAGTCGAACTAGACACTCACCCTCACTCCGTTCGGGTTTGTCCCTAGTTAAGTTTTAACATTTAGTATAAATTTCTCAAAAAATATCCTATATGTTGACCCGGATAACCAGCTACCGCCATATCAAATTTCATCAAATTCTGTCCAGTGGTTTTCTCGTTATGCGTTCCCAACTGAAAACTATAGATTCGATCTGTGTATCAATAATAATGACTATTTCAACAAGATTTTCAAAAAAATATTTAATGTACAGATTCGACTTAGTTAGAATGTTATTATATGTATAGATTTCGAAGTTCTTTGTTAATCCTTTATCTGTAATACATACTGATTATATAAAGTTGGAATGTTTTCGTTTTGTATGTTTTTTGAATGTGTATTTTGAACTGCCAGTTCAATGTTGCTTTTACCAAGCTAAGCTCTAACATACGAGACCCTTACGAGTGGGGCAATTATAGGTACATAGATAAACTATCCAAGCGAACCCGCGGGCAAAACTGTTAATAATATAAATGTGAAAATAGGTATTTTTTTTGGTTTGTTTATTTATTCTTATTTAATTTAGAGCTATTATATTTAATTCGATGTAATTTTTCATATAGAACTATAACGGTTTAAAACTTCTGTAATATAAAACCTTCGGTAGGGTCAATAAAATTAAAAACTTCGATCGAGAACCGAACGTGCTACCAATATAAAGGGTCGCGTAGTCACTGCGCCACGTAGCCAATAATAAATTTTAATCCAACAATAAGTGAGCATAGAAAATAAATGTTATTCATGGTGTTGTTTTGATGAATAATAATGATCATTTTATGACATTCAATTTATAACTATAGTGCTGTGAAATGTAATTGAATTGAAAACTAGTTTATTACATTACTCTGTAACCACATAAAAAAGTCATAAATTATGTTATTTTCACTAAAAACAAAATAAAGAAAGATGATATAGACAATAATAAAACTTTCCGAAAAAAAAATAAGATTAAATTATTCGATTATTATACGTCGAAAAAAGTCTTGTGATGGATGATATTGTTTCTAATAAAACGTTTTATCTGAGTCTTAATAAAATGAACCATAAAAAGTAAAAAAATGAGGCCGACGCGTATTTTATTTAACGTATATGGCTGTGATATTTGAACCGCGAGTAATGTAGTTTATTTTTATAGAATGATACGTACTCACTCCTAAATGTAGCATTTAAATTCGCTCTTTGAATATTATTGGCGCTATATTCATAATTGACGACACGTTTGGCTCAGTTTGTAATGACTCTATTTGCTGTGCCAGCGGTCGCGGGTTCGAGTCCCGCTGGGGGCATTCATTTGAAGTTATATATGTATGTATATGTAAAGTATCGACTATCTGGTATCCATAACACAAGCCTCATAGCTTACCACGGAACAAGATGGTGCTGTGTGTTAATGCCCCAACATATTTATTTATTTAATGTTATCCCATCTAAAATAAGGAACTCTAGGAAAATCTTTATATTAAATTTTATTCAGTCTACCCTACTAATTACAGTCATAGCATTTAAATTATGTAACTATGTATGGAAATAAAGTTAGCATCGAGAATACTATGGTTTAGCACAGTCTCATCTCTGTTAAAGATTATATGTATGTTAATGAGAGATACATATGTAGACAACTTTTGATCTATCATTTGTTAAAAATTGCAAGCGTTGCTGAAGGACGGTCGAAGTTTATTTAGGATCTGAGCGCGGCGAGAGCTGGTCGTTTCTATGTAACAGTACAAGAGAAATAAAACATATGATATGTTTTTTTATATGTTTAAAGAACAACTGCTAGAGGACCTTGGCAGAATATCTTCAAACTTTAGACTTAACATTTTTGTTATCTATATAAATAAAAAAAAAATTGTATGTGCGTCACTGAAACGCTTCATTTTTACATTTCGGTATTTGAATAAGGAGAACATTTTCGTGTTATCCATTTTTCTGGAACGAGCTAGCTAAACAAGCATTCTAGTAGTGCTACGTCGTAGACAATACTGTAGACATTGAAGGCAACTTATGTATATCTATAGATAACTTACTTCAAGACTAAAGTTATTTGCATATGTTTGAGAGAAATTTCTTAATTATATAGAAATATAGAAATCCGATCACGTTACTTAAAGTTTAACTTTACATATAAATTTCAGTTTTCTATTAGCGAAGTGACTAGAATATCAAGTTGGCTAAGCCTGTACTATTGACGATTAAAGGTACAATCCAATGTAATATTTGGATAATTATTAGTAATAATACATTTGCTTTCAAATCCCTTTTTATTACTAAATCAATATTGACAACTATCAAAATATTGAAGTGTTCTATATTCGAACACATATATTACATTCCTCCAACCCTAATTAAGGTATTTAAATAATTAAATAAGGCTACTCCTTATAATTTATGGTTTTTCTACTTGTTCTAATTGGATAACGTCGATCAACCTGTGATTGCATATTACCGACTGGTTCATGCACATCAGGTGGATCTACGTCAAAAAATTCATCATCGGAAATTTCATTATTTAAGTCTAGTGTCACCTTCTCATCCTCAACCTCTTTATTTGTGCAACAGGACGCGGTATCTTTCGTTTCTAAAATATCATTTTCATTTACGTAATCTCCAATGGAACTTATATCGTTATCCGATGATGAACTTCCTTTATACATCCATAATTGATCGACATGCTTTTTTGTAAAAAGATTTAAGTCCGGTATGAACACTTTAAACAAACGAGAACCGATACAACTATTAATAATACCTACTTTCCATATGCTATATTGCTTATTGCCAATAGAATAATAATGTTTTACAAGCACCTTATCACCAACTATAAATTTTACATTTCTTTTACCTTTAAATTGCTTACTTTGATATATCTGAGCATTACTAACATTATCTCTAGCTACAGATGACGAGGGAAAACAAACAGGTAGTTTTGTACAATCACGAATTAAATCCAGTCGACAACGTAGAGGTCGTCCAAACATTAATTGAGCAGGCGAAAATCCAGTTGTTAAATTTATAGAATTCCTATAATCGAATAAAAACTTATGCATTTTAATCATTAAGTTACTTAAACTCATATCATTTGTTACAATGGCCTTTAAGCCGCTCTTAATTGTTTTGACGCAAACCTCCGCTTGTCCATTTGACTGGGGGTGGTAAGGAGGACTAGTTAAATGTTCAATACCATTTAATCGACAAAAACCCTCGAAATCATTAGAACAAAAATTCGTAGCATTATCAGTTACTAAAGTCCGTACTAATCCAAATCTGCTAAACATTTCACTTATATTACTAATAACTGACTCAGTATCAATCTTTTTCATATAAAAACATTCCAACCATTTAGAAAATGCATCAACTGCGATTAAAAATTGTTTTCCATTAAATAAGAATACATCTAAATGAACACGTTCCCAAGGACCTTTAGGATAAGGCCAAGATGCAAGTGGCGCATGTGGAGGGTTACTTCTATGCGAGTTGCAAACACTACAAGAACCAATATTTTCTTCAATATTTCTGTCAATATTTGGCCACCACATACGCGATCTTGCTTCTGACTTTGTTTTAACTATACCAATGTGTGATCTATGAAGTTCGTCTAAAAGTTTCTGTCGCAAGCTTGTAGGAATTACTACTTTATATCCGCGTAATATACATCCATTTTCAAATGAAAGTTCATTTCTACACAAAAAGAAAGGCTTTAAACTGGGGTCTAATATCTTACGAGGCCATCCTTCATTGATCATTTTAATCACTTTTTGTAAAACCACATCCTGCTTAGTTTCATTTCTAATATCATTAACAGCAATGGGAGGTAAAACAACTTCACCAATAAAATCTATATATAAAGAATGATCAATACCGTCAGATTCATCTGGCCTATCCGTAATCGTAGCACGCGACAAAAAATCAGCAATATTATCTTCGCTCTTAACATATTCTATATTAAAATTATACGCCGACAAAAATAGAGCATATCTTTGTAATCGGTTTGCTGCTAAAATTGGAACACCTTTTTTATTTCCAAGAATAGCTAAAAGAGGTTTATGGTCCGTACGTAATACAAACGGCACCGAACGCCCGTATAAATAATGGTTAAATTTTTTAACTGCAAATACAATTGAAGTTGCTTCCTTCTGAATTTGAGCATAATTAATCTCAGCTTTAGACAGAGAACGTGAAGCATATGCTATAACCCGCTCAGAACCATTTGGTTGACACTGTGATAGCACTGCGCCTAGACCAGTCGGACTTGCGTCACAAGTCACTATGGTAGTGAATTTAGGATTATAATGAGCTAACACGCGTTCTGAGGCTAATTCATGTTTAATTTTATTAAAAGCTTCATTTTGATCTCTACCCCAAACCCATCGTACGCCTTTCTTTAGCAGTGAGTTAAGAGGGAAAAGCACAGAAGAAGTATTTGGTACAAAACATCGATAATAATTGACTAGACCTAAAAACGATTTTAACTCATTAACATTTTTTGGAGCCTCACATTTTAATATAGCCTCGACTTTAGTTTTTGATTTGTGCAATCCATCTTTATCTATAACATAACCAAGATACTCTATTGAACTCTTGAAAAATTCACATTTCTCTGGTTTTAATCTTAAACCTGCTTCTTGCAATCTATCTAAAACTAATTCTAAGCGTTCTAAATGAGTCTCTCTCGATGCAGCTGTAATTAAAATATCATCTAAATAAATACAAACGCCATCAATATCACCTAATAATTGTTCCATTGTACGTTGAAAAATAAATGGGGCGTTTGCCAAACCAAAAACTAGTCTATTATAACAATACAAACCTCTGTGGGTATTAATAATAATAATAATAATAAATACTCTTTATTGTACACCCACAAAAGAAAAATTGTACAAGAAAAATATATAAAGAGCTATGTACAAGAGGCGGCCTTATCGCTAAGGCAGCGATCTCTTCCAGGCAACCTTAAGGTGTTGGAAATGACAAACTGTAAGGGAAGGGGTGTGAACAATATAGTAGAAAAACAAAAACAGAAATAATAGTAATAATATAACAACAATAGTAATTCATTTTATAATACTATAAATAGATTTACATATCAAAAATATATACCTACATACATATGTACATAATAATAATACTATAATAAATAATGAGTACATAAATATATAAATAATATTATATAATAATAATAAATATATTATATTGTATTAAATAAATAATAATAGAATACGCAAGTAAAAATGGCATAAAAACATCCAAAGATGGTAAACAGATTACCTATGTTTTTAAACAGAGTGGAAATACAGTTTTAACCGATTTTTAAAAGAGTTATACGTTTTGGCGCCTCTAACGCTCAAAGGAAGAGAATTCCAAAGTCGTGAGGCAGTTACGCTGAATGACTTATCATTGAAGGAAGTGGAATGAGAAGGTATTTTTAAAATTAAATTTGAAAAATTTGTATTAATACAAGTAAACCTTTTCGATTCATCTAATTCAAGTTGTAAATAAGCTCTTGAGAGGTCTAACTTACTAAACTCTCGAGAGAGACCCATTTAGAACGCTTAGAATTAGTTTTAGATAGATTGCAAGAAGCAGGTTTAAGATTAAAACCAGAGAAATGTGAATTTTTCAAGAGTTCAATAGAGTATCTTGGTTATGTTATAGATAAAGATGGATTGCACAAATCAAAAACTAAAGTCGAGGCTATATTAAAATGTCAGGCTCCAAAAAATGTTAATGAGCTAAAATCGTTTTTAGGTCTAGTCAATTATTATCGATGTTTTGTACCAAATACTTCTTCTGTGCTTTTCCCTCTTAATTCACTGCTAAAGAAAGGTGTACGATGGGTTTGGGGTAGAGATCAAAATGAAGCTTTTAATAAAATTAAACATGAATTAGCCTCAGAACGCGTGTTAGCTCATTATAATCCTAAATTCACTACCATAGTGACATGTGACGCAAGTCCGACTGGTCTAGGCGCAGTGCTATCGCAGTGTCAACCAAATGGTTCTGAGCGGGTTATAGCATATGCTTCACGTTCTTTGTCTAAAGCTGAGATTAATTATGCTCAAATTCAGAAGGAAGCAACTTCAATTGTATTTGCAGTTAAAAAATTTAACCATTATTTATACGGGCGTTCGGTGCCGTTTGTATTACGTACGGACCATAAACCTCTTTTAGCTATTTTTGGAAATAAAAAAGGTGTTCCAATTTTAGCAGCAAACCGATTACAAAGATATGCTCTATTTTTGTCGGCGTATAATTTTAATATAGAATATGTTAAGAGCGATGATAATATTGCTGATTTTTTGTCGCGTGCTACGATTACGGATAGGCCAGATGAATCTGACGGTATTGATCATTCTTTATATATAGATTTTATTGGTGAAGTTGTTTTACCTCCCATTGCTGTTAATGATATTAGAAATGAAACTAAGCAGGATGTGGTTTTACAAAAAGTGATTAAAATGATCAATGAAGGATGGCCTCGTAAGGTATTAGACCCCAGTTTAAAGCCTTTCTTTTTGTGTAGAAATGAACTCTCATTTGAAAATGGATGTATATTACGCGGATATAAAGTAGTAATTCCTACAAGCTTGCGACAGAGACTTTTAGACGAACTACATAGATCACACTTTGGTATAGTTAAAACAAAGTCAGAAGCAAGATCGCGTATGTGGTGGCCAAATATTGACAGAAATATTGAAGAAAATATTGGTTCTTGTAATGTTTGCAACTCGCATAGAAGTAACCCTCCACATGCGCCACTTGCATCTTGGCCTTATCCTAAAGGTCCTTGGGAACGTGTTCATTTAGATGTATTCTTATTTAATGGAAAACAATTTTTAATCGCAGTTGATGCATTTTCTAAATGGTTGGAATGTTTTTATATGAAAAAGATTGATACTGAGTCAGTTATTAGTAATATAAGTGAAATGTTTAGCAGATTTGGATTAGTACGGACTTTAGTAACTGATAATGCTACGAATTTTTGTTCTAATGATTTCGAGGGTTTTTGTCGATTAAATGGTATTGAACATTTAACTAGTCCTCCTTACCACCCCCAGTCAAATGGACAAGCGGAGGTTTGCGTCAAAACAATTAAGAGCGGCTTAAAGGCCATTGTAACAAATGATATGAGTTTAAGTAACTTAATGATTAAAATGCATAAGTTTTTATTCGATTATAGGAATTCTATAAATTTAACAACTGGATTTTCGCCTGCTCAATTAATGTTTGGACGACCTCTACGTTGTCGACTGGATTTAATTCGTGATTGTACAAAACTACTGTTTGTTTTCCCTCGTCATCTGTAGCTAGAGATAATGTTAGTAATGCTCAGATATATCAAAGTAAGCAATTTAAAGGTAAAAGAAATGTAAAATTTATAGTTGGTGATAAGGTGCTTGTAAAACATTATTATTCTATTGGCAATAAGCAATATAGCATATGGAAAGTAGGTATTATTAATAGTTGTATCGGTTCTCGTTTGTTTAAAGTGTTCATACCGGACTTAAATCTTTTTACAAAAAAGCATGTCGATCAATTATGGATGTATAAAGGAAGTTCATCATCGGATAACGATATAAGTTCCATTGGAGATTACGTAAATGAAAATGATATTTTAGAAACGAAAGATACCGCATCCTGTTGCACAAATAAAGAGGTTGAGGATGAGAAGGTGACACTTGTTATTCTTAAAATAAAATAAAAATTAAAAGTTTATTTTTAAGTTTTCACTCTTTTGAACATAAAAATTAATAAAAAAAACTAAAGGTAAAAAATAAAAAAATACAATTTAAAAAAAAAAAAAAAAAAAATAAATAAACTCTATAAAAATAACAAAAATAAAAAATAAAAACTAAAAAAAAATAAAAATAAAAAATATATAATAAATAATAAAAAAAAAATAAAAAATAAAAAAAATTAAAAAAAAATAATAAAAAAAAATATATAACAATACTACAATCTAAATAGAAATAAAATAAAAAATAAAAAAAAAAAAAAAAAAAAACAAAAATAAAAAAACAAAATAAAACAAAAAATAAATATTAAAAAAAATCACTAAAAAAAAAAAAATATTAAATAAAAAAATAAATAATTATAAATATAACAATACAAAATTTTAAATTATAAAACATAATGCAATCACAGGTTGATCGACGTTATCCAATTAGAACAAGTAGAAAAACCATAAATTATAAGGAGTAGCCTTATTTAATTATTTAAATACCTTAATTAACGAGTACCTCATATGGATCTACTAAATAAAACTGTAATTATCCAATCATTTGGTAATTCTGCATACAAAAGTATTCTGAGACTTTTAAAAATTGTTGATTTTATAGATCTCGACCTTTGCCTCTAGAAAATTGTGCCGGAAAAATTGACTCCAAAACCAGTTTTTTGGTAATATCTTCTTTCTGACTTGATGTACGGTAAAATAGTTACATAATAAATGAAACAAGACAAAATTTCCCATAATTTATGTATTAACAGTTTGTTGTAATTCATTTCACGTTAGCTTTAGCGTAGGTACAAACGATCAGATTTACTGTTTGTCTTCAAAAAAATTATATAATTTGTCAATTTTTCTTGTTCTTAGAGTCATTGCTGTAAAACCACGGGTGAAGGTCATGAGAGTGGCGGCCCCGAGAACGAGCGTCAGCCTGGCGACGGTGCCAGTTGCACTATCGCTGATGAGCAGGTATAATCTATACTATTATTATAAAGAGGTAAAGTTTGTGAGTTTGTGAGGTTGTAGGGGGTAATATCTGGATGTACAGAACCGATTTCGATGAAATTTGGTAAGAAGATAGTTTGAGATCCTGGGAAGGACATAGGATATCTTTTATCCCGGAAATAATCCTTTAAGGGGATTAAAATGGGAATAAAAGTTTGTATAGGGAATCAACCTAGGGATGAACCTGAGGGAAGCGAGGATGAGTCGCTAGTTATAAATAAAATTTTATTTGCCTATGAAATTAATCGATACTAATATCAGAAAGAGGTTAATTTTGTAAATTTATAAGTAATCTTTGAAACTACTGATCTGGTTTGGAAAATTCTTTTATGAATAGGAAGCACCGAGTGCTAGTGGCTATTTTTTATTCGCATAAAAATCTGTTTACTGTCATATTCTAACAACTTAATCAAATTAAGAAAATCGGACAAGTGCGAGTCTGACGCGCACACTGAGGGATCCGTAGCATGAAACATAAAAATAAGTTTAAAAAAAACAATATTTTTGTAATGTTACTACAAATTTATGGTTTCGGATTTTTCTTTATACTTGTGGTATAAGATATTTTTATCAAATTTCATGATTCTGGATCAACTGATTTTGATTCCCTTGCTTATTGTTAATACATAAGTATTAACTACGTTGACTTTAATTTTTCACAGCTAATAGGGATTGCAGACTTAAGTATTTGATATTAATTCATGATTTCAACTTGATACCTCCACACATTTCTAAGAAAAAAGTTTTGAACAGACAGACAGACACACGAGTGGACAATGAAGTGGTCCTGTATGGGTTCCTTTTTCCTTTTGAGTTGAATTTCTTTATTTGCGTGAGCTGCCTAATTATTAAACTAACAACTATGACAAACAAACTGAATACCAACCAAAAAATAATTTAAAATTGTTAGGTATTTGAAATATACAAGATATTGAATAACTTAGTTTATTAGTTTTGTCTTTCATCTGTTTACGCAAAGTTAACAGAACTAAGAAGAAGAGAAACAATAAGTCACACTAAATTCGATTAAATAGACAGAAAAACAAAATGATCCCCTACTATGAGATCTCGTAAAGCGCGAGTTAAATTATACGCGTATAAAGTGTGTTAGAGGCTATAACTTATCCATACATACATTAATGTTACTCTCTCCGTTACATTTTCACGCTTAAACCGCTGATCAGATTTTGATGAAATTTGTCAAGGACTCTTGGAATCGGACATTGGCTATTTTTGATTCCCGCCTCGCTTATCACGTGAATCATATTGGATAAAATTCTGAGTCGAATCTGTACATTAAATATTTTTTGGAAATTTTTGTCTGCCTGTCTGACTGTCTGAGAACACATCACGAGAAAACCACTGGACAGATTTTAATGTAATTTGGTATGATAATAGCTGGTTATCCGGGTCACCATATAGGATACTTTTTACCGCGGGAAAATATCTCTCCTCTGAGAAATCTATACTGAACGTTAAAACGTAACTAGGGACAAACCCGAGCGGTGCCAGGGTGAGTCGCTAGTACAGAATAAAAATGTAGTATAAACTTTGAAAGTAGTATTATCAATAACATTGATAATTAAAAAAAATTGTAATTAAGTCGATCGAAAATCTATCAAACGATTACGCATACTTCATACTACATAGTAATATATTCTAAGATGTTCACCATACGTTTGGTAACTTGCCAACAGCTGATAAGATGAAAAATATTAGAACTTGAGACATTTTATTGACCATAATTTGCAGCTGCTTTCTTTGTATTAACACAAGTCTTAACGATCACCTTTATCGGCGATAATCATTTTTGCACCTCTTAGGATTATTCAAATAAAGTTGTTTACTGAAGTTTCGCAAATCAAATTTATTATTGTATAAATAAGTTAAAGTAAATTGAAACTCAAAGTAAAAGCTTGTTTTGATTTATCCTATTAGAGAACTTAAAAGGCTGTAGACAAGATCTAGGGAAAATATATTCATACAATTATGTATAAGAGTGTACGAATGAAATTAAAAAATGAAATATTATGCTATATCTTTACTATAATATTAAAACGTGAAAAATCTATGTATGTCTGTTACCTTTGAACGCTTAAACCACTAAACAGATTTTGATGAAATCTGACGAGGACTTAGATTTTCCATTTGAAATACATATAATAATAATATTATAGCGACTATTCCTTGCTTTGCTCGGTTTCGTCCCTAGGTACGTTTTAACGGTTAGTATGGAATAGATGTAATAGATAATGTTTATATACATACGTACATATATACATACATATGTATGATGAGTTGTTATGGGTGGTATTATAACACGTTTTTCCGTGGGATTGAGATAAATTTTCCAATTTTCTGGGTAGTTTTCTTTATTTTTCTTTCCGTAAGTCTGCTACAAAGTATTAGAAAACTTAAAAAAAGAATAATGAAATCGCTAAAGTCGTTCTCAAGTTATGGCGTGACCAAGGGAAATATATATATATATATATATATATATATATATATATATATATATATATCCCTCTATATATATATATATATATATATATATATATATATATATATATATATATATATATATATAGAGAGAGAGAGAGATGTATTTAGAGAAATAATAAAAAGATTTCATTTATTTCTATAAACTTACATATATTTCTTTATATTGTTTCAGATACGGATAAGTGACGACGATGGCTCTACCAACAGCGGCCGCAACAGCATGGACCCGTTCCGCACGGACGGCGATATAGGTCACTTTAACAATACTTGTGACTATAATAAACAATATTTCTATACAAAAAACTTTAAATAGTATAAAAAATTAATACAAAACATTTAAGTTAAAAAATAAGATATACATAAAAACGCTTATCTATACTAATATTATAAAGCTGAAGAGTTTGTTTGTTTGTTTTGGTTGAATGCGATAATCTCAGGAACTACTAATCCGATTTGAAAAATTATTTTTGCATTAGATAGCCCGTTAACTGAAGAAGGTTATAGGCTATATATCATCCCGGAAAAATATATGGTTCCCGTGGGATAGATTTGGTTTTGTCTAGGGATGAACCCGAAGCGAAGCGAGGGTGAGTCGCTATATCTTATAATAATAAATAAGCAATTCTTGTATATTGCGTGCGTGTTGAGGGTGCGTCCCTGGGTACGTTTTAATTTTTTTGAGCGAAACCCTAATTCTTTTTCTAAAATAAAAGTAGCCTAAGTTACTCCTTATAATATCAGCTATCTGCCAGTAAAAGTCCCGTTAAAATTGGTTCAGCCGTAACAAAAATTAGCAGACAGACAGATAGACAAAAATTTAAAAAAAATGTGTTTTTCTTATAAGTACCGTATATAATTCCATATGCATTTAGTATAAAGCTGTTATTTTGACATTACAAACAGACACTTCAATTTTATTTATCTGTATAGTTATAAAGCTTTAACCAACCTAACTGGTAAATACTAAGCTCGACAGCAATATATCGTTGAAATTCTCTAACTATAACATAGACATCATACATGAGTGTTAGAGCCAATTGAAAAAAACTTTGCAGACCGAATTAATTAAATTGACTTATTTTAAAAAATAACACTATATTTAGGTCAATGTTAGTCCTACAATTCATAACTTAGGCGCCTCAATAAATTAGGAAAGAAAACCATAGTCTTAAAAAACATTAGCCTTAAGTTTAATATTGAATATATCCTTCACAGTGGCTACGGACGGCATGTTAAGAACAGGTCGCTACTACAAAGGAATTTATTGGCCGTCTATAACCAATAGTTTTAAGGTAATTATATTCTTTTTTTATTTGAAAATTTCAAAAATACAAAGGTCCAAAAACGATGTTTAATTTCTTATTTTATTTATAATTTAAATAACGTATATTTTGATACCGGTTTTGATAAACCTGTTTTTATTGTTCAGGGATAACAATTTGAGCTTGTTGCCATAGTTACATACATGTATGATAAAAAATGAAAATATAAAAGTATTTTAAATTAATCTTGCTTTTTTAGATTTACGCAAATACATTTTAAATAAAATTATCTTCTCGGATTATTTCGCGGATTTATTTTGATTTTTGGTTCCCGACGTTTCGAAAGCTTTACAGCAATCATGGTCACGGGAGAGACTTAAGGTTTTAGACATCTCAAAGGCATATATACTTGTTACAGACGTGCCTACCCACAATTTTACAAAAATGCTTTTAAAAATTCCAAAATGGCACCAAGAGTACTTTACAATATTTGTTGATGTTTTTTTGTT
This sequence comes from Argynnis bischoffii washingtonia, assembly GCA_033884665.1. Lineage (NCBI taxonomy): Eukaryota > Metazoa > Arthropoda > Insecta > Lepidoptera > Nymphalidae > Argynnis > Argynnis bischoffii. The sequence goes on from CM066610.1 coordinate 3,944,655, forward strand.
GTTGTTTTTTTTATTTTTATTTGTTGAATTATTTATTTTCCCGTGACCATGACCGCTGTATAGCATTTGAAACGTCGGGAACTAAAAATTAAAATTAATCCGAAAAATAGTTTTATTTAAAATAATCTTGCTTCATTAGAAAACTTCATTGGTGGAAACCTAAATTAAAGAATATAGTGTGAGAAGCTAATAAGAAAATTAAAAGTTTATTTAGCAAAATAAAATAACATCTACGATTTTAATATATGGTTTTATTTTCAGGATGAAACCGTAGAATTATCATACCAAAAGTATTCTAGAAGACAGAGGCAAAGATCCCTCATCATGGTCAACGTAGTCGACTTTGCATTAAAGGTAAAAACCTAACCTGGTATTTATTTTTAACCGACTTTAAAAAGAAGGGGACAATAGTAGTAGGTAACGCGCTTGCTTGGGAGACCAAGTGAACTGGGTTCAAAACTTGGATCTTGCACTTCTAATATTTTCATGTGCGAATTCTTTAACGTGATTACCACTGACCCGCCTTACGGTAATGGAGTTTTTCTTCATGAGATAACCTGCATGTCTGAGAGAATATAGCAAATATTTAAATAAAACGTGAAGTCCGCCATCTCGCACTTGGCCAGCGTGGTGGACTACGGCCTGATCCCCCTCAATTTACCGGTGTACTTTTAATAAAAATAATTATGTAATATTAATACAGGAGTCTATATTTAAACTTTTAAACTTTTGTTTTCAGATATGCTTAACACTCATTTATACTGTATCAAATCGTAATAATGGTAAGAATATTATTCTTTTCTTCTTAACATTAGTATATTTTTCATGATTAAAGTAACAAAATTTAATGATATTCGTGTTATTTTACAGTGATAGATGGATATCAAATAGCTTGGACGGCAGCGTTTCTTTTACTAAACATCGCTGTGTTATTGCTTGGAGGATGGCGGTGTTTCGCCAACAACTACCTACATTGGGCCGCGGCAGCCACTTGGATCTTACTTATTGCTCAAGGTATATAATATACTAGCTATTTATTTATTTATTTAGTATAACAGTTCTTTCTAGAACAGCTAACTAGTATTTTTTTTTATTAGTGATACAGTCAGTATTCGTAATGCAATGAAATTCGATGTGATCGAAATTCTTATATAATCTTCAAAGATTGGTTGGAGATTTTGGATTGCACTCCTACACATGGCCTAAAATTTTTAGTGTGTACAGGAATACTTATAGTGAAATTCAGGTTAAAGACATACGTACAACACAAATGTTTGAAAATGTAGTTGTAAAAATGTCTAATTTTATTTTTTACATAAGAATCAACGTTATGTTGTCATTTAATGAATTATTTAGATCGTTGTTAAATAAAATATTTTCAACATACGATGTTGAAAATATCTAGATCGTACGACGGTCAACATTTTCCACTTGTTATTTGATACACCAAATTATATCACCACAATTTTTAGGGTTCCGTACCCGAAGGGTGCCAACGGAACCCTATTACTAAGCCTCCGCTATCCATCCATCTGTCTGTCAGAGGGCTGTATCTCATGAACCGTAATAGGAATAGAGTTAAAATCTTCACAGAGTATGTGTTTCTACTGCCGCTATACTAATAAATAATAAAAATAAGAATATAAAAATACAAGAAATATTTTTTTAACGTTCGTAATCGATCATCAAAGTAATAACTGCATACAAAGAGTAAAAGTCATATTAATAAAAAGTACAAATACGATGGTACGTAACCCTTCGTGTGTGAATTCGACTCGCACTTGACCGATTTTTGTAACAGCCGCTGTATATTTTATTTTTAACCGACTGCCAAAAAGGAGGTTCTATTTTCGTTTATATATGCTTTTTTTTTAATTTTTAAATGAAAATCTTCTTTTAACAGGGTTAAGTGGCCAAGGCATAGGTTTCGGAGAATCTGAAAACCAAGTGTGGTACATGCTGTTTATAATATTCGTGCCATACGCTATGCTGCCGCTGTCTTTGGGCTGGTGCATCGTCATCGGCTTGCTGTCGTCAGTATCACACGTGTTGACGACAGCTGTGAATATCAAGGACATTGTGTCGAAAACTTCAACAGCTGTAAATATTACCATCCTAAAAAATATAGAAAATTAGTGGCTTAAATATATTTTTACCGCCTTAATTCATAAATGTCAGCGTACTGATATATTATTTTTGCAATTTTTTTTATTAATTATAGCCTATAACTACACTAGATAATTCTTTTTGAGATTAGCCTTAACAAGTACAAACTCAACTTTAATTATTAATGATAATAATATGCAATCAAGGTACGAAAATAATTATATCGTGAATAATATTATATCGAAAAATCGTTTCAATCTTTTACAAAGCATAGGATCGAGTTTATTTTGCATCATAGGAGTAAGAGAAGGGAAAGTAAGAGAGCCTTTTCTTCCTTATATACCTTTAAATAAAAAAATACCTTTCTTTTAATGTTGGGAAATCCATTTAAACATACCACCTGTAGACAGACATACAGGTGGTTACGTGAGACTCATACACAATGCCTATGTATGTGTAGAAGTAGGATAAGAAACATTGCATGTGCGGGTTGACACTTAGCAGACGAAACGGCGATAACACATATTATATCTTTTAAATATAAGTTTATTTTTTTATTATCTAAAGGCAAGTTCATGCGGCACAAGGCTTTTAATAGGCAATGCCTTACTCTACACTGCTGTAAACTTCGCCGGCATGTATGCGAAGTATCTCGCCGACTGGGGACAGAGGAAAGCATTCCTAGAAACCCACCGATCCATGGTTACAAGGCAAAAGACGAAACGGGAGAGTGATCGACAATGGAAATTATTTCAAAGTGGTAAAGTTTAACTATGTTTAAATGATTATTATTTTACACTAGTTCTCGCATACAGGTTTGCTCGAGTGTATCATGTATATTTCTTTAGCACCACTGACATAGACCCAATTACGCAATTATATGAGAACTAGCGAATCACCCTCGCTTCGCTCGGATTAGCCCCTAGTTACGTTTTAATATTTAGTATAGATTTTTCAGAGATGAGATATTTTTCCTTAGTAAAAGGTCTCTTATATGTTGGCCCGGATAACCAGCTATCATTATACTAAATTTCATCAAATTCTATCCAGTGGTTTTCCCGTGATGCGGTAACAGACAGACAAAAATTCTAAACACTATAGAATCGGCCTCTGTATAGATAATAAAGTTTATTTCAATAAGATTTTCCAAAAAATCTTTAAAGTACAGATTCGGCTTAGTTACAATTTTATTATATGTATAGATGTAGAATGTACTAATGGATACATAATTGATTAATAATATTTTAAATGCGAAAGTTTTTTAATGTGTGTATGTTTGTGTTAAATCACTCTGAATGGAAAAATTGAGTGTTTTTTTATATTGTTTTGTATAGGGTCAAAAATTACAAATATGTTAATTGAAATTTGTACAACAATTTGGACATCTGTCTGATCAGCTGTAGCCTATACATATAATAAAATTCTAAGTAAGCCTAATCTGTACCTTAAATATTTTTTGGAAAATCTTATTTAAATAGACATTATTATCGATGCAGAGGCCGAATCTATAGTTTTTAGAATTTTTGTCTGTCTGTCTGTCTGTCTGTTACCGCATCACAGAAAAACCACTGGAAGGATTTTAATGAAGTTTGGTATGATGATAGCTGGATAAGCGGGTCAACATATAGGATACTTTTACCGCGGGAGATTATTTCATTCCCACGGGAGTACACACGTCATAACACAACTCAAAAAATATTTATGATCAGAATTTCTTGAAACTTATTATTAATACTCTTCAATACAATTAAATAAATACGTGTTTTTGCGTTTTTTGAAAATTATCCCATAAGGAGGTAAAATAAGGGATGAAAATTTGTATGAAACCTACCTTTTCAAATTTTTTTGTTGTAGTTTTAGCGCGAGCGAAGCCGCGGGTTTTGCTAGTCATTAATAAAATTCGAAAATGATGGTTCTAAATAAAATTCAAAATGCTTGAATTCAAAATTACAATGTGACGACAGCTTTGGCTCAGTTTGTAGTGACCCTACTTGCTGTGCCAGTGGTCGTGGGTTCGCCGCTGGGGGCATTCATTTGTGTGATGACCACGAATATTTGTACTGCAATCATGGGCGTTTATATTTTTATAATATGTATGTTTTTAAAGTTACATATGTGTAGTGTACCAACTATCTGGTATCCATAACACAAGCCTCGTAGCTTACCATGGAACTAGATGGTGCTGTGTGTTAATGCTCAACATATTTATTTATTTTTAATACAATTTATATTTCAGACACATTCTGTTTACGTGATTTACGTTTTTAAGAACAAAGTTTTAAGTGCATAATTTGTTTTGCAGTTATCCCGGACTTTTTAGCAAAACAGATATCTAGTCACGTGTCGAAAGTGAGAGGCGAGTTCCAAGAACAGCAATTTAATAATTTATATATCCAAAGACATGAGGACGTTTCCATTTTATTTGCTGATATAAAAGGATTTACTGGTAAGTATACATGCTACTACCTTACCAAAGTTAAGTTAAAGTTAGTGAAAATTTGATTTAGATGTTATTTTTAAATAAAGCGGGTTTAAAATAGTTCCAAGTTAGTAAGATATGTTTACTTATTAATGATTATATCGGAGGCTGTAATTAGCAAAGAAATTTTTGATGCTTTTAGAGTAAAGCAATCATTTCAGGGGTTGATATTATTATTTATCTATACATATAATAAAATTCTAACTGAGTCGAATCTGTATATTAAATATTTTTTGGAAAATCTTATTGAAATAGTAATTATTATCGATACAGAGGCCGAATCTACAGTTTTTAGAATTTATGTCTGTCTGTCTGTCACCACATCACGAAGAAACCACTAGACAGATTTTGATGAAATTTGGTATGATGAAAGATGAAAGATGATCTGGGTCATCTGAAAAATATCTCATCTCTGGGAAATCTTTACAATATATATTAAAAAAATGCTTTGATTTTTTTCACAATTTAAACAAAACTTTTGAAAGTTGTCATAATTTCACGATTTTATTATGCACTTCATTCGTATTTAGCTTATTGAGCTTATAAAAGATTAAGTTTATGTAAGAATCATCATATAAAGAGAGTTTTTTTTGTTTTCTAGAGCTTTCCAGTAAATGCAGCGCACAAGATCTAGTGAAGCTACTCAACGAACTCTTCGCCAGATTTGATAGATTAGCCTCAGTAAGTGACAATAATTAATCGTTTACTATTTTAATATTCAATTTATTGTCTATATTAAAATAGATACACTCATTTAGATATAACTTCCATTTTATAGTGTAAAGACATAATTGCGAAAGTATGTATGTTTGTTTTTGTTATATCTCCTCACAGCATAGCATAAAGGAACTGGCGTGATTTAAATACATTTTTGGACTAAATAACCTTTATTACCCCTACATCTAATTTCCGCAGGTTATTCCAAAAATCCACTAGCTTAGTAAAGCTATATAATTATTATTATATTCTTTATTGCACTTTAAAAGTAATACAGTAAAAAAACTTGACAATAAACTTAGTTAACAAAAGGTGGACTTATCTCTGAGAGAGATCTCTTCCAGTCAACCCCTGGATGTGGAAGATGTCATCGGGCAATATAGTGCAAGAAATAAATATACTAGAAATAAGAGTAAAAATCACATATACAATATACATATATTATTTATAAAAATATATACTTATACATACATATGTATATACATATATTTAATATATGATACATGAAAACAGGAAAATGTGCTGATTGATACTTGTCTATATTTGTGATAATAAATAGTTTTTTAGTTTAGGTATAATATGTATTTATAATTTATCTTTAGGCTTAATAATTGATTTTTTAGGAGAACCACTGCCTACGTATCAAACTCCTGGGTGACTGTTACTTCTGTGTGAGCGGTCTGCCCGAGCGGCGAAGTGACCACGCCTTCTGCTGCGTTAACATGGGTCTGCAGATGATACGCGTCATACGCGATGTCCGATACAATAAACAGGTTTTTTTACAATATCATTATTAGCAAATATTCTTATTGCTCTTACAGCGTCATATTTATAATATATTATTGTTTATCTAAATTTTCATGGTACTTGTTTATATTTGTGACGTTCTATGATTTCTGGGATCGAAAATTAAAGGAAGTCTTTACGCTTTACATGTTTTATTGCTTTTGGTTCATGGGAGTTACTTTTGACCTTTCACAAACAGCACATGCACAGTTTTGGCTTAACTCAGTCTGAGAACACTATTTTCCACCACTAGTTACTCTTGCACGATGACTTCACTCCGTTTTCCTCACATTTCCTTAAGAGAAGAGCCAAGGTTCTGAATTTCAACTGAAATCCCAACACAATACCGCTCCTTTTTAAAATATAAATATTTCTAGTATACTCTAAAGACTTATTGCATAATATTTATAGTATTTTTTTATCTAAACAAAACCAGGGTGAATCGTTAGTCATAACTACAAGTAATATATAGACAAATATACAATCTAGTATAAAAAAGGTATTCAAAGAAAACCAGCTCGGCTTTTTGGGAAAATATTTTTTTTAATTTAATATTTAACTATCTTATTTTTAGATTTTCCATGTACATTCCCAGGTGGACCTAGATATGAGGATTGGTATTCACAGCGGCACAGTGCTATGCGGGGTGCTCGGCCTACTCAAGTGGCAGTTCGATCTCTGGTCCTATGACGTCACTCTTGCCAACCACATGGAAAGCGGTGGATTACCTGGGTGATTATTAAAAATTTCCATAGCACTTATTCATCATTTTACAATTTTGTGTTTTAATATGTATTACTCTTGTAATATTTCGCAGAATTAAAATTAAAACACGAATATATATATTTTCTATTACCTTTTTGTATACATCTAGAGCTAACATATTTAAACGACCAATTCTTGTATATTTATATCTTTATTTATTTATACCAGCGATCTCGGAAACGGCTCTAACGATTTCGCTGAAATTTGGTATGTGGCGGCTTTCGGAGGCGAAAAATCGATATAGATTAGTCTCATGTCTGGGAAAACGCGTTTCCTTTTGCATTATTCTACGCAGAATATGGTCGATAATTTCTTACACTCGTATATAAGCATCGTGATCAAGCGGTCAAGGCGCAAGTTAGACAACACATATGCCCGGGATCGAGTCCCGGTCGTAATACAAAGTTTTCACTTTTTTTTTTGTATTTATGCAAGTTTTTAGTTTTTTTTATCTAAAAACACGATATAACAAAAAAGAACTCCGGTCGCCCAGGTACTATATTTTAAAGGTACTTCGACTTTATTATACTGCGGGAACTAATTAAATTAACTAATTAAAGGGATATTAATTATTTAGCTATTATTTTTCCAGTCGCGTGCACATTTCGTCAGCAACTATGGAATGTCTCAACGGGGCTTTTGAAGTAGAGCCCGGTGAAGGCGAAACTAGAGACACTCGACTGCGGGAACTAAATATTACAACTTACCTTATTAAAGCTACAGAACATCCAAGGAGGACAAGAAACAAATCTGTGAATAAGTATGTTTTGTTTTTTTTATATATTGACAAAATTTCGAAAAAAAAAATTTTTTTTCTATGTAAAGTAAGCATTTTTCTTTTATGCATACTAATTTAAAATGATACATAGTTTGAAAGTAAAATATGATATCACTAATATAAATATTAAAATTACTCTTTTAATATTATTTCCAGTATCCAAGCACAAATGCCTCAAAATGAGTGTACAGTGCAGCGTCGTCCAAGCGGCAGCATCGATGATGAAACTACTACCGACTGGATCCCTGAGATGCCATTTCAAAATGTAAGATTTTTAATTAGAAGTATATTTATACTATCGTAAAAAATAAATAGCACACTTGTTTCGAACTATATTGTAATTTGCAAGACATATACATCAAATATATGAAATCCTTGATTTTTCGTGGATTTAACTAAAAAGAAACTTAACTCTGCTTCTGAGATTTGTTTGATTAGATTTTCCATCAGCAATATAAGTAGAAGCTTAAACGTCAATTTCCTTATTTCTTACCCAAAAATCTAAGCTTTTGAGCAATATTCCATTGCTTTTAGACCCAGTGGTTTAGGTTGTATGTAGGTTCGTTGGTCAACAGTGTGAGTTTCATTTAGTTGGTATATTTTCTTACAGTACTTCCAAAGTAGCGCTAGTGCAGCGTTACGACGCAGTGGGAACAAATCAGAGGACGCAGAACACGGACAGGATATAGAGATCACTTCCATATCGGAGGTAAGGCTATATTCACCCTTAATTTTTTTATTTTTTTTTTTTTCATTTATTATGCGACATAAAAATCATTCAAAAATATTTTTTTTTGTCACATGTTTGAAATTTTCCAATAAAATAAAAAACAAACAACAACGTTCTTTTTTTTTAAGTATTTTTAAGGATTAATCCTTCTCCTTCAGAACGTCAATTTTTCTGTTTTAATTCAATCGAAACCTTAAATAGGTTTCCAATAAATGTCACATATTTTAATTTAAAATTAAACAATATAATAAGTGAAAAATACTATTTATACATACAAAAATTTAAAAATATATATTTCCTTCTAGGAAGATGATATAATCAATCACTCTATCGAAGTTAGCAGTAACCGTCGCATGCGAGCAGTACACATGAAGCCCTGGTCGTTGCACTTCAGACGCGCGTCGCTGGACTCTCGCTTTAGGCAGCTCGATGAAAAAACGTTCAAATCAAACGTTATGTGCTGTTTAGTCTTGTGGCTGTTTATTGTTGCTGTGCAATATATTATGCACTTCAAGTAAGTGGTTTTGAAATATCATCCCTTAAGAATATTTTTGCTATACTCGTTAATACAAAAGTTTGCGTGGGTATGTTTGTTAATTCTTCACGCTGTAATAGCTGGACAGATTTGGATGAAATTTAGTATACAGATAGACTTAGTCCTAGAGTAACACATAGGTTACTACTAAGTACTAAATCTAGGGGTTCATTCGAGCAAAGCGAGAGTAAGTATCTAGCTCTATATAAAAATTAGTATGTGTCACCTACACAAAATTTAGTCATGCCTCATCACTGGTATGTTGCTGCGTGAGTAAAACAAGAAAACAAATTGATAAACTAATGAATTTTCTTCTATTTCTTCAAGTTGCTGGGTGCTAGTAATAACTCTGCTCGTGATGACGGTGGCGCTCGCGCTCTCCTTCGTGGTGGTAATGGCGGAGGAGTTCCCGCACGCGATGCCGCGGTTAGCCAACTTTTCTGCGAAGATCAGTGGGAATAGGATGCGGCGGAATGTGCACATCTGTTGTTTTGTTACCATTATGTCTATATCTAGGTAATGAACTTGATGAACTTATACCGATTTTTTTTATTTTGGGTTCGGGAAATATTTGAGATGGAACATTTGAATTATTATTTGGGAGTGTTTATATGTCTGATCGAACGAATAATGGCTTAACAATATCAGTGGTATATTTTTGTTGTTAGAATATATAAATGCTAATATCTTTTCACTGCAATCAGGTCATAAGAGATGTACTTGCATCCCTATGCAATGAAGAAAAATATATATAAATTAATCTCTATTAATTACTGTATAAAATTACTGTATAAATTTAGATGTCAACGAAAAGAAAATCAATTTAAAGTTTTCCATTTAATTGCAAATGATTAAATGTAACTTATTTTTCAGTACAACCAAACTATATATATGTCCACTGCTAAGAATGCCGAGTAAAGCCGCCAATATAACTAATGATTCCCACACTGTGACTCAAGATGATACTTTGAACCTGGAAATAATTGGAGAGTGCTATAAGCCTGAATACGTTGTCTTCACTTGGATTCTATGCTTAGTGGCGTTGACGTCGATTTTAAAATTATACTACTTGATTAAAACTTTGATGGCAATTTTAAACGTAGCAATGTATTCAGTCCTTTTGCTTTTATATTATAATAATGACAAAGAAAAAGAAGATGGTAGGTAAGTGATCCAATGTCGGCAAATATTTGTTTTATAATAATTAATTAAAAGGACGATTTTTTTGTACCTAGCTACATCGTAATTTAAAATGACAAATATTCTTTCATTTGTCGCGAGGGCACCTTTTTCACAGAAATTCAATTCAATTCAATTTAATTTCTTGTTAATGATTTCAAAGCGTGCCGGTTGAGCACATATTAGTTCACTAACACTTCGTAGAACACAAATTTTCTTTGACTGTTCTTTGACTTGGGTATAACATAAATGATACTGTGAAGATTCATAGAATATTTCTTTAAAATGTTAGGTTAGTGCCTCGGTGGAAAAATGTCACAATTTACACTTTATAATGTAACTCTTATATTCTCTCTTTTTTATAAATCGTGAACTTTATTTTATCTTATCCCTTGCTTTAAAAATTGAAAAATATAGATCAAATTATCTACGGACAATAAAATAATTAGAACTTTTATTAGTATTTTACCTTCTGTAAGCTGCTTTCTTTAATTCCAAAAACAGCGGTGCACTTTTTGAAAAGTAGCATTTTTTTATTCGCATCGCATATTCAATTTATTATTTGCATAAGGTATAGGTCACCAACAATACTTTTAACTTAAGCTATTAATTAAAGTCAACTGGCCTAAAGAAATTTCTTTCGCCAATTCTTCTCTGGTCCAAGGCTTCTTCTTACCGAACTGGTAGTAGACCCAGGATTAAATAAATATAGATAAATCTATACAGATAAATAAAATTGGAGTGTCTGTTTGTAATATTAAAATAACCACTTTTTACTAAATACATATAGATGTATACACGGTACATATACTAAAACAACATTTTTTCCAATTTTTGTCTGTCTGTCTGTTTGTTCCGGCTAATCTCCGAAACGGCTGGACCAATTTTGACGGGACTTTCACTGGCAAATAGCTGATGTTATAGGGAGTATCTTAGGCTACATTTATTTTAGAAAAAGAATCAGGGTTCCGCGAAAAAAAATTAAAACCCATGAAATTGTGAACAAAATCCGCGTACGGCGTACGCACCCGAGCAAAACGAGGGTAAATAGCTATATAATTTAAATGAACATCTTAAGAGTAGCAAGCTACTATTTATGTGTAAACATAGATAACTGTGAAAACGTACATAGGGACGAACGCGAGCGAAGCGAGCGTGAGTCGCTAGTAAAGTATAAAGTATAAAATTGTAATAATTTAATGCTGGATAAAATATTTTGAATTTGAATAATCAGCAATACATTAACATAGACGTTACTTAATATTTCAGCCCGCTTCGGTTCTACATACAAATGACAATCTTAATGATAATGTTTTTGGTAATAGTTGTGTATCATGCGAGGCTAGTGGAAGTTACGTCGAGACTAGATTTTCTTTGGAAATTGCAAGCAGAAACTGATCTTAAAGAAATGAAGGATACGCAAAGAACGAATAGACACCTTTTGAAACACATACTGCCTGATCACGTCGTCAATCATTTTTTAAGCAAGAATACTTGCCCTGATGTAAGTAGAGGAATTGCAAAAGAGTATTTTCTTAAGCTTCTTTTTTTTTGGTAAATTATTATAAAACTCTTTAAAAAAGGTTGTACTAATATTTACTTTCTATTCGTTTATTCATTTGCGTGTTTAATATTTAGAACATATCAACTTGATAATCCCATTGATGTAGTTGGCATGAAACTTATTTCTACATTGGTTATTATTATCTCGGATTCGGTACCCTTAAGAGCGTAGCTTCTATTTCTATTTATCATAAAGATTTGTTTTAAGTTAGTATCTTTGTTGTTTCTAGGAGCCATATTCCCAAAGGCGAGACCACGTCGGTGTAATGTTTGCGGGAATACCAAATTTCCATGAATTCTACTCCGAGCAGAAAGCCGTTGACTGCATGAGGGTTCTTAACGAAATCATTTGTAATGTACCAATCGATTTATAATTATAATAGTTTCATCACATTATGCTCCAATGTAGTCCAATATTTATGTATACAATAATTGTGTACTGAAGTAAATTTTTGATTTCAGTTGATTTCGACAAGTTGTTAATGCAGCCGCAATTCAAAAGTATTGAAAAAATTAAAACAATTGGCGCAACGTATATGGCTGCTTCAGGACTAAACCCAGATCATAAGGTAAATATTACATTAAAAAAAGTCGAGAGTTGTCATGGGAGACCCAGTAAACGGGTTCGAACGGCAACGAAGTTCCTTTCGCTGTTTGCCTTTGACTCATAAATTAGGTCTTAAAAATTGTATTGTACGATTAACATAAACATCAAGTAACGTACATTATACATGATGACGCTCATCGAATAAAGGCCTATACGGAGTACACACAAATTTCTAAGAATTTCTATGTTGTAAGATATAATCCTTAACTCTTATGATCGCCTGGTACCTTTGTCACGAGTACTAGAGAACTTCAAGATATGCTCTTATATAGGTTTATAATTTGCTCTTATTTAGGCTTATAGGTTCCCATCATAAAAGTGCGAACTACTTACTACACACATCCTTATCATTCATGATCACCTGGTATTTGCGATGACGTCACACGAGGGGAGTCTGTTAAAAAGTGTCGTGACGTTAAAAATTACACTTTTTTCCGCCTAGCCCTCATTCGCCAAGTGTGCCGAGTATAACGTGCGATAAAGACCTTCGTTCCAAAAATAAACGAAATATTTCTTTCAGCTTGTAGATATATTATTTATTTAGGCCTACTACTACTCGAGTTTCGTATCTATGAGATTTTAATGTGCAAATCATGTTTAAGATGCTTGTCACTTACCTATTACCTATTACCTACATATACCAAAAATTTTCCTGATAAAAAAGTGGCGCAAAGTCGATACGAATTCAAACACATATAACAATTCTAATAACTATTTCTGTTTTATTACATGATGATAGATTCATTGTAAACTTCGACCCGGTTACAATATTACAATTTTGTAATATTCTCTTTTGACTTTCATATGAATATTTTTCATAGGTAGCTGAGGATAATTCTGGCCATCTTTGTGCATTAGTGGACTATGCATTTGCACTTCGGGAAGCTCTAGAAGATATCAATAAGCACAGCTTTAACAAGTTTGGATTAAGAGTAGGTGAGATCATTTTTATCCAAACTTCTTTCTAATATTATAAACTAGCTGACCCAATAGACGTCGTCATGCCCAAATTTCAATTGTGATCTTTGATTTCATATAAAACACTGTATTTTTTCCCGATTTTACCAAGTTTTCAGACAACTTCTCCAATTTTTTAGTATAATTTAATGTTATATTTTCTGTTAGGTATTAGTTGCGGCCCCCTCGTCGGTGGAGTAATCGGGGCGAGGAAACCAGTGTACGATATATGGGGAAACACAGTTAACGAGGCCTCGCGGATGGAATCCACCGGCGCCATGGACCGCATCCAGATCACTAAGTTTACGAAACAGGTACGATGTTCAATATTTCATTAATATCTATGACCCCTAATAAGAGATTTTTGACAATGATCTGTCATACACAATATAATAACTTTCAGCATAAGTAATTACTTAATTTTGTTGTTTATATTCATATGTCCAGAAAAATTTAAAGTTCTTGAATAACATTAAATATGGCCGCAAGCTCGTTTTAATCACAGCAAAATTACACAGCATTCCGAACCGGTGACAGCTATCTGGCAGACTGTCTATAATCTCTTAGAACTTATATAAATTTACGTTATATAAACTTATATTTACCTTTTTTTCGGAAGAATTATTATAATTTATTATGATTTAGGTGTTAGAGTGTCATGGCTACGGGCTAGAAGCGCGTGGCGAGGTGGAGGTAAAAGGCAAAGGACGTATGGAGACGTGGTGGGTGACGCGAGAGCGCGCGCGCGGCGCCGGCCCGCGGCCCGCGCCCGCGCCGCCGCGCTCGCTCGCCGCCCTCGTCTATACCATGCTACAGGCCCGCAAGCGTATATACACGCACCCGTTGGATGCGCCTGCGCAGTGTAAGTCATACAATTAGGGCCTATATATAAGTTTTATAAACACGCTGTCAACGCGCGTACCTTGAACATACATCGCGTCATCTGAGCCTATTCTCCGTATAAATAATAAATATGAAAAATATTTTAGAAATGTACAGACTAGTATTGACGTTGCCATTTATATGAATTATGGATTACACTATTATGGATAGAAGCAATCGTTTAAATGATTTTTTTTGATGATTTATTTTATTTGAGGATACGTTTTTAAAACTACTTTTATTTAACACTTGAATGTCATTACCGGAAAAATAGAATAAATTCATCTTTTAAAAAATATAAAGCAGATTCATTCGGTTTGTTATTTCCTAGATTTTAAGAATAAGAAAAATTTATTGTAAAAATGATATTATAATATTAATAAATACATAAACTTCGAACAGCCCTAAACGGGAGCATGCAAGGGCGGCGAGCGATGCGCGCTGGTACAGCACCCAGCGCGAGGCGGCCTAAGGACCTAAACACACGCAATCGTCATACACATAACTGGTTAGTCTTATAACTTATTAATGTTTAATTATTATCATTTAAGCATAATCTAGATTGACGTTATCTCTTAGGCATGTTAATAATTTTACTTTTGAATTCGTTAAAGAACATATCTCAAACGTCCTGTTCCAATGATGAATTTTCGGCTTTCCTAGTAAGAAGTTCTCCACTTTATTTAGATAGAAACGAAATGCAAATATTAGCTTTAAGCTTAGATGAGAGGTGTAATCTACTGATGAAGATCTGTCAACTTATTAATGTCAACTTTGATAGAAAAGTGTATTTTGTTAATGTTGCCTTACTTGCTACAATATTATTAGTTAACCGCGATATTTTGCATAGAATGCATTAAAAATGTATAGAAATAGTTTTTGGACCAACAAACGCATACGGATTATGTTGTTCAATTTAAGTAAAACGAGGAAGAGTCTTTAACTAAGTTAATTAATTATAACTTATTGAATCACCAGCAACGGCACAGAACCCAACATCCGACCGTATTCGAGCAGCATGGTAGCGCGGCGGCCGGACATGGCGCCGCCCGTCGTCAGCAGCATGTCCGCGCCGCACACGCCCACCGCTGCGCACACCTCGCCGGACCGGGCCTTTGCTGGGCCTAAGCTGGGTAGGTCCTTGATAGTGTTATAATATACGAGTACCTATATCTTACTGACTATATCTCTGTCTTACTGTCTCTGTCTCCGTGACTTGAATACCCCCTAATAGTGTTTAATACTCAATACGAAAGCAATATCACTTCAGTAGTACTAACACAGTAAGTAGTCAGTAGGTATTAACTTACTATATATAATAAGTTGCAAACAAATCAACCAAAAATATATATAAATTTCTTTAACCACGCTACAGACTAAACAATTACTATTTCTTTCTATGTATAAAATATGGTCTTTATTTACAACGCATTTGAATGTTTATAAATTGACAACAGGCATAACAGCAAGACTGAAAGCAGCGAGCTTCTCATACCGAACTCGACCAAATAGGGAAAAATCCCCAAAAATCCAAGAAGAAATTAACGGTTCCAACGCTTCAGTGGCAAACGGCACGCCCGGCTCCTTCAGGTTACGGTCGGTCACCACCGCCTCGTTTTTCCGCAGCCGGAACAAGGACAGGAGGAAAGAGGAAGTGAAGGAAAATGGGGACACTATCACGACTCGAATGTAAATAATATTTTAATAGTCATTACTTTTAAGCATATTTTTGTATTGTAATGTAGGTATGGCGCTGGCGCCACGTTCATTTATTTTTTAATAATTTTTAGCCTTAAAACATTAACTTATTTAAATTATACGTGTGTAGGTGTTATTATAATTGTATATTTACGTATTATTTGTTAATGTAAAAATGTATTTATATGTTTTTTTTAGGTAATTTAAGTATTTTACCTATGCATTTACCTCTATATATGTGTGTACTTTGAAAATGCATCACAACAGTGCTCTAGATAATTGTAATTTGCTCTCATTTTAAGTACTTACCGTATTTCAATTTTTTTTTATAGGCAAGTATTTTAGAACAGCACATGTTGGGTCCAAAGCCATTTTAAGCCACAGCGATACAATATCATAAGGCGATTATAAAAAATAATTATGTTATAGTTTTAAATAAATATTAGATAAACTAAACGGTTCTCCAAACGTAAATGAACAATGAAGTGCGTTGCTAAGATTTTTTGCCCTTTGTATTACAACTCACTCGCGCTTTGCTTGACTTCACTTGATATTTCAAAAAGGACATTTCTTTGCTTAGGTACTATAATTATAATAATATTATAGAAAAATCTTCCGGAAAAAATTATCTAAATGACCGTATCAAAAACATTTGCGTAAACAAGAATAACTAAGCGCACAAACGGACAGATGTAAAAAGCGATTTTATTTTATACTATTGAATGATTATATAGGATTTCTTAAATAATAATTTAAATACATTATATATCTAATTAATTATATTTACCCATTGCTGTATTTAGATTTACAAAACATAATGCCAAAATAAATTAATGAAAATATGATCTCTTCCTCTATTTATAAGATAGAAGATCGAATACTGAATTATATGTTTATTCTATGATGTATATAATATTAAAAAGAGATGATAAGGCGTAGTGTATACGTAATAAACTTATAACCGTGTTACATGGAATATTTTAAAAAATTGTGTTATTGAAAATATTTTGTCATATTAACCAAATTAAGTTTTTTTGCCCGTCTTTCTATCAACATACCTATCCAGGGTTTATTTATCCAATGAGTAAAACCAAAGATATAGCTTGAGCTCGCCATGTTAAAAGCTGTACCTAATAGAAATAGTGGGTCAAAAAAGTGGTTAATTATGGAAAAATATATTACATAACAGTTATTTATAAAAAAAATATTATGATATAAAAAAAACGTGTGTGTTTGTACTTATGTACGCACGTAAGAAGTTATACTTCTTTGGCGTAACAGAACAAAAACAAAAGATTTCATCCCGTACGTCACAACTCTCTGTTTGTAAAAGGAATGCAGCTAACTTCATCATGTCGCTATTTGGCTGTCGGTGTGCGCGCGCATCGTAAAAATTTTACTCTCATATTTTTTTCCCAAACATGCCAAAAGAAGTATAACTTCGAGAATATTATAATATGATGATATAAAAATGATTAAGCACTAACTAGACCTTTGTGACGACGAAGGCAACTGTTTCTAAAATTATTATTATAAACCTTTTAATTCCAAAACACAAAACCTATTGACTTAGTTTCTATTAAGAAACATATTGTGTATATTTTAAATAATTTTAACCTTATACTAAGTACTAAAAGAATGCCTATTTATATGTACCATAGTCACTAATGTACATAAGTATAATTATAATGAAATGTATGTTACTATTAGATACTAATTTATTATGTGTTAATTATATATAATAATTTACTATGTAATATTTATAGATTTTAAAGATCTGTTAGATATTAAACCAAAGCCAAATAATTTATTCGTTTTATGAATCCTAAAATAAATGTCGTATCATAGCGTTAAAATAAATGGTGAACAATATATAAAAGAATTTTATTTACACTTTTAATGAAGTTTTCTTCATAACATATGCATCTATACTAAGTATAAGTATAATTTAATTATATAATTGTTCCGGCTAATCTCCGAAACAGCTGGGCCGATTTTGACGAGACTTTCACTGGCAGTTAATTGATGTTATAAGGAGTAGCGTAGGCTACTTTTATTTTAGTAAAAGAATTAGGATTCCGCTCAAAAAAATTAAAATGTACCTAGAGACGAACTCGAGCGAAGCGAGGGTGAGTCGCTAGCATAGATTATAGCTGTTCATATATCGGAATAACATATAGGCTACTTTTTATCCCAGAAAAATGTACGGTTCTCGTGGAATAATTTGTTTTGTTTTTCTAAAGAAAGATTTGTTTTTGTTTTTCATACACAAGGAATTCAATTAATACTAGCGATTCACCCTCGCTTCACTCGGATACGTTTTAATGATTAGTATGGAATAAATAGTCGACCCCTTACTCTGAAAAACAAAAACAAATCTATCACACGGAAGTCGCACATTTTTCCGGGGTAAAACTAACCTATGTGTTATTCCAGATTATAATCTATTTCTGTGCCAAATTTTATCCAGATCCGTTCTAGCGCAAATGAGTAATAAACATCCATCCATCAAACATTCGCCTTATAATATTAACAGGATAATTAATTAATGGGATGAATTTCTATACATATGTATATGCAAACTATACTTACAGGCATCAAGAATAAGATTAGCTTTAAATATTTATATGAACAATACCTACAAATTACTTTAATTATTCACTTTCCCGCAGTATAAAGTATCCTATATGTTGACCCGGATAACCAGCTATCATACCAAATTTCATCAAAATCCCTTCAATAGTTCTTCCGTGATGCGGTTACAGACAGACAGACAGACAAAACTTCTAAAAACTATACATTCGACGATAATAATGTTTATTTCAATAAGATTTTCCAAAAAATATTTAATGTACAGATTCGGCTCAGTTACAATTTTATTATATGTATAGATAAGTTTGTTTGTTTGTCTGTTTATTCCACCTTTACACGGAAAGGGCTGGACGGATTCGAATGAAATTTAAGAACACAGATTGACTATGATCTGGAATAACATATAGACAGACTACTGTTAGAAATAAAATTTAATAAAAGATGGAGTTAGCTATATATAATATTACGACTTATATATAGTTTATCCCTTGATTAACAAAATTATTAATGACAACATTAAGTCAAAATTACATATTTATTTTTCTGTACTTAAAACATAGAAATACATATTTATGTAATACTCTAGTAATATATTTAGTACCGAATAATGTAGCATTACATAAACTTTAGTTTTTAATACTATATATATTTAAAAAAAATGTAAAACTTTAACTGATAATTAAAAAAAAAACGATAAAGCCTAGGTATGCAAATATGGGAAATTTCAATAAAACAATGTTATTAATAATAATCTTAGTGTATTTATATAAAAATAATTTGTTAACCTTTGTGATGCACAATAAATATACAACAGCTCACACCGCTCACTCGACCGAGGCATACATCAGCATTCGTAGTGACACAGCCGTCTTACGTTTTGGAATAGGTAAAATATCAATGATATTTAAAAACATATCTATACAAATTTTCTAATAAATATCTCTTCAAAAACTGTTGTCGACGTTAAGTCAAACCAAAGAATAAAATTCAAAAATCAAGTTCTCATTATGTAAACGCAAATTCGAACTTATTCGAACACGACATAAAGTACTTTTTTAAACGAATCAACCTGCGTTTTAATTTTGCCATTCAAAAAGCAATGAACAAAAGAGATTTGAAAAAAGCGCATCTTAATATGGAATCGTGCACTTCTTTTTGAGGACACTTTTGAGACGCTAATTTTGTATCCAGAGTTTTGTATATCAATGTAAAATATACACTTCATAGAACAAAGTTATTTTTAAATATTATTATTAGCAATTAGTGAATATTACAGTGGTGGCAGAGTGGTAACGCACTCGCTTGGAAATCTAAGTAAAGCGGGTTCAAATCCCGAGCCTCCCAAATTTTCATGTGTGAATCATTTCCAACATGATTACCTCTTGTCTTACGGTGAAGGAAAATATCGTGAGGAAACCTGCATGTTTGAGAGAACCTAACAAAGGTTCTCTCAGACATGCAGTTTTCAAAAAACGCGTGAAGTCCACCAACCCGCACTTAGCCAGCGTGGTCAATAATAGCCCGATCCCCCTTATATGAAAGGGAGACCCGTGTTCAGCAGTGGGACTTTAAAGGGTTGAATTATTAAGAAAATGTCTCGTAATAAAAATCTGAGTGTTTTATACCATTATTTATAACTGTGATGTTCTTTAACATTCTTTATCTGAACTAGTACTAAAGAAGCTTTAAACTCTAATTTATAATTGCGTTATTAATTATAGCCAGAAACATAAAAATCATAGGTTTCATTTTGAAAAATAAATTATTTCCTAAAAAAAAAACTAAAATATGATAAATTCAAGTACAACTTAAACATCAAATAAATAGTTTTATTTTAAATACTTAATTTATTCTTGTCAAAAGCCGAGCATAATTCACTTGATCAATGGTACTTTCAAATTACCTTACACTAGATTTACAAGAGGTTTTCTCAAATCTACGTGACAATAACGCGACATTACTTCGCGTTACCGTCTTACCCTTAGCGACAATTTGAAAATAATCTCAAATTGTCTCTAAGGTAAAAACTATAAAATTTAAATATCCTCGAGATCGAATCCACCGACATAAATAAAAAAAGGATTAACAAAGATTACTTTCCCGACTTTGTTCTACAAAACGTATAAAGGAGTCTGGCCACTACACCGTCTCATACCATGACCGTGCTATGAACGTATCGGGCACGGAAACGAGCATGACACAGACTACTATGCCCACTAGAATATATCAACAGCGTATCATGGCCGTACATGACGGTTATAGTGACAGTAGCATCCGCGTATCATCCGCGTGTCATATCCGTATGGTTCCAGTTTTCTCAGTCGTAGTATTTACCTGTTTTCGCGCAAGGCAGCCGCTTCAGTAAGAGTGAGTGAATATTTTTGCTAAGAAAATTATTTTCTATTTATTTCATATATAAGAAAATTGTCCAGCAGAAAATTAACAGTGATAGTCATTGTTTTAGACGAGGAAGAAAAAAAAAAGAATAACATAAGTCGATCACGACTTTACTGGGTTCCGCCGCTTTAAAAAAATATATAATTTAAAAGAAAATATTATCACTAGAATACAAACGGCAATACGTTTATAACGTGCTTAGAACGGTCATCATACGTGGTCATTACTCATATGCTCCCCGTTTCGCCGCCTGCGCACACCGGTTCGGCAACGTCGCGTGCCAGGCACAGAGCGTACCGACACCGGCAAAATATTCTCGCCGACAATTGTTGCCGCTCCGTGCACGACACGCGTCGGTGCCGGTCGGTGACGGAACGGTCTAGTGGGCAGAGCTCAATACAAAGAATATTTTTTTGCCGGACACGGTCCTAGCACGGTCATGGTATGAGACGGTGTAGTAGGCAGACACCTTAAAACGACAATACGTTTAAAATAAACAACTCACATCAACTATAATTGAATCTATACTATTATCCAAAACTCAAATAAATAACGGAATGAAAGGATTACTATATATTTCTACAAACATATATTGTGTCTAATAGTGATGTAACGAATGTTCGATTTTTCACATTCGCGAATGCGATTGCGATAATTCATTTTATATCTTCTTTTCCATTCGTTCTTATTCATTGAATATTTCAAATAAAGCGCGCGCAAAATTTTAAACAGACCAGTTTAACATTTCGTGTCGGCCATGTTTAAACCGAACAAAGCCGAGCCGATACAGGTTGAATGAACGAAGTTAATAATGTTCATTCAAAAGCATTTGTTGTGATTTGAGGTTATTTTAGTGTCTTGTGAATGGCAATAAATATGCATCTCTTTGCGAATGCGAATATTCGTTACATTACTAGTGTCTAATACAAACATGGCAATTATATTAAAGTCTAGTGAGAAAAAAATTATATATAAGGCACTCTCTACATCTATACTTCATCAATTAATTAAGAAAACAAACTTTTATTATTCGCTTAGATATATTAGGATTTATAATATAAAAAAACACGTTTATATAAAAAAAAAAGTTTAGACAAATATAGAAGAGATTATCTTTATTTTATATTATCAATGTACAAACTTGATTTATTGAATAAATAATTGAAAAATATAATATAACACGATTCAATACGTATCATTTTACTATTTATTACATTTACAGAATCATAACATTCATAATATGGAAAAAGAAGTAAATAAAAAATATATCCGTCCGTATACAATTGTAATAAAATAAAATTATGCATCGATGAAGATATAATAAAGTTTTTTTTCTCTTTAAATATACTCAGTGTGATATTCGAATAGTATTAAATAGATAGTATAGGTATTATGCCGAAACGTACCAACTCACAAATATCACTTTTTAATTAATATTATAATAAAACTGTTAACACGTCACAAGTGTATATAAAATACTAGCGACTCACCCATGGTTCGCTTTTGGTTCGACCCTAGACCAAAATAAATTATCCCACGGGAAACGTGCATTTTCCCGGGATTAAAAGTAACCTATGAGCTATTCCAGACTATATCTATGTGCCAAAATTTCATCCAGATCAGTTCAGCCGTTCTGGCGTGATTAACAAACATCCATCCAAACAACTACACTTTCATATTTATAATATTAGTAAGATTATGGATTGTATAGATTAAAAAAAAAACATATATATTAATTTCTCAAATCATTGTCTTGTTGGCAACACTTTTGGATAAACTCATCCAAATAAAATTCATAGTAATTACATAATTGAATATAACTTTAAATACAGCTAACTTTGAACCAACTTAAATATGTATAAAAAAAGATCTTTTTCTCTTTAATTCTAACATCATTGGGTTATATTAAGAGGCCTATTACAAAATGTACTGAGTTGTATGGTGTTGAGTTCGAGCGTCCGACGCATCGCTATTTCTAGTATTTTCTGCAGTTGTAATTACTTCTATGTAAAGTTTTATAATAAATTATTTAATAAAAAAAAGCATGTAATTACGTTTATTTTGAACTAACGTATATTCTGGTATAAAATTTTACTTAATAATGTTAATGTCGTAAGGATATATTTACAGCTAATTCTGAACGTTTTTAGTAGTTTTTAAGATTTTGAAAAGGACTTTTTTTTCAATACATATTTTCAAATTTCGAGGCCGCTATAAACTCAACCACTATATACGAGATATTATTATATATTTTTCATTTCGTTTGCTTAGTATAGTATTTCAATCCATGAGCTTGAAAAAGTGTCGTCGCGCATTTTATTAAAAAACTTGCTTCGGAATTTTGGCTTTTTTTCAACTAATAATGAAAATTTGCGAAAAGCGAGGCCGCTATGAACTATATTAATAATTATTCTTCAGTCTTCACCATACAATAAGTCAAAATTGTCAAAAAGTTTCAGTTTCATTGAATAAGAAGGTCAAAAATGGGCATTAAATTAAAAAAATCACAATGAAAATGTAATAAGGCCTCTTAATGGGGTCTTTCTTTACATTAAAAAAATGTTATAAACAAAGCAATTAGTTTCAATATTGAAGTATTGCATATCACCTTGTATTTCACTACAACATCCCACTCTACACTAAGAGCCTATCTACAATTGTACTATAACCATAAGTTCTTCACTTAAACAGTTAAATGAGCAGTTTTGTGCCGAATTAGTATCAAATATAAAAAATATTAAAAAAAATTGAAATCAAACAACTGCATGAATTAAAAAAAAAAAAAATTGTAAATTTTTAAAACATAATTTCTACAAACGAAGGGTACGGGCAAAGAACAGGGAATGTCCTAATTAATAGATTATGAGAAAAATGCAAAATAAATTTAAAGTTTAGAACTTATAATATTTTTATTGAGATCAAAGTATGTAGTGACTTTTAACTATGTATGTACATTTTTGAACAACCCTCCTTTTTTACCGGTCTGTCCTGGAGATTCTCAGTTCTTTTCGCTTCGGGCATACGTTTCTAGCATCATCCGTTGAGTATTTGTAAAAACCACTGGATAGGAATGCAATTACCATAGATAAAGATTTGTTACCAGTACAAAACAAAAAAACTCAAAATCAGTCAAGTACGAGTCGAATTCGAACACGAAGAGTTCCGTGCCATCGTACATGTACTTTATATTAATATGACTTTTACTCTATATATGTAGTATATTAACTTCAATAACCGATTACGTACAATAAAAAAATGTATCTTGTATTTTTATCTTTTTATTTATTATTTGTTGTTTTACCGGCAATATAAATACATACTCTGTGAAAATTTCAACTCTCTACCTATTAAAGTTCATGAACTGTAATATCTCATGAGATAAGAGTCCTCTATCAGACGGACAGACAGACAGCGGAGGCTTAGTAATAGGGTTCTGTTGACAATGACACCCTTCGGGTACGGAACCCTAAAAACAAAGATTGTAACATTCCCCATTCTTTGCCTATACCCTTCAAATGATGTACTAAAAATATTTACTGTATGCGAAAAGTAGAAATTGCATTCTTTTATGAACATCTAATAATGAGTTAGAAAAGATATTTTCATATAAATACAGGCAAGTCTTCGACTATCACCTTTCATGTTTAACATATCCGAATACATCTCGTAGGCATATTTTTTAAAAATACACTTGTTATGGCACCAAACATTATGGTCTCATTGTTATAAAATTACAAAATTAGTTTAGAATTGATGGCGAATTTTTAATTCAAACTTCAATTTTGGTGTGCGAGCATCGGTGTCTGCAGGACTTCTATCCACCTGCGAGTTAGAATAAATGTGAATAAATATTAGGACATCTGTATGGAATCACTCTTAAGGTTATAAAAAGTTAAATAGTAACATAAAAATTGGTATCGATACTGAAGAACAAATAGAGATCACGCGCAATGTACACACATATGATATACACTTAAATTTAGTACCTCCTTATTTTTTAAAATCGGTTAATATTAAATGGTAATCCTTTGTTCAAAAATCAAATATTTATATAACCAGTTTTTAAATAATTCCATAGAAAATATAAAGTGTTAATACCTATTATATGTAAAATGGCTGTCAGCTCTGAAGAAGTACACATGGTTCTTGAACTGCAATTTGAATACAAACTCCTTGTCGATTCCGTCGCTAGGCGCCGGCGCACCCACACTATACCTGATAAAAGACGAAAAAAGATTAGCGTATTACAAGTTATATTATATAAGTATATACAAGAATATACTGTCAAATATGACAAAAAAAATTTTTATCAAGCTGAAGCAGCCCTAGAGTACGTACGTATGTTCAAGTCTGAAGTTAGCGCAGGTGGCGCCGGAATATAAACGGAGCAAACAATTGCATTGCACAAAATGTCCTCCCGATCAATTCCGGCCACTCTCACTGATACTAGTTATAGACTCTCTTACTTAAATAAGCGTATGATATAACAGTGCACACACAGTATACACTCAAATGGCAAACCTACGATCAACAATACTACTAGATATCGTGTAGGCGTCAGAAATCCTCCGTAGATTTCAGCTCAATTGGAAAGTGAGCGTATATTTCGATTAGTTGTATTGAAACACTGCAAGCGTAAACACGTTCACAATGCCACAATGTGTATTTAAAAGTTGCAAAAATAATGTGCGAAGAAGAAATTTTTTAGACGGAATGTCTTATTTTCGGTAAGTACATGTAGATTAAGTCAATATTTAAAGATTTAACCAACGAAATAATATAAAAATGAAATTTTGAACAATTTTAAATCCGCTAAGAACGTTTGGCGAAATTCAAAGAAGCAAACAGAGACAAAACATAATGATTTAGCTCACAAAGCAACAACGGGAAAAAGTGCTTTATGTTTTTTTTTTAAATAAGATTGATTTTACAATAAATATTATAAAACTTACGAAATGATCCTAAGCGTATGATGATCATTTGAAGATTTGTGACTTTATTACAAGGTGCTACGGTGTTGATTAGCTTGAAAATAAAACTATTATAAGACTTTGTCTTGGCTCGTTAGTATACAAATGTATCTGTATAAGTACATATTCGCGCGGACAGAATTTAGTTTTAATTTTGTGTGTGACACGTTATCTAGTAGTATTGTTGATCGAAGACGCAAACATTCCTTTCACTCTCAAAGCTCCATTCCTTTCACTCTCAAAGCCAGGTGCGACAACACTAATTATAATTCATTTTGAAAATTGTACAAATAAATAGTAAGATGCAGTGGCAGTCCAGTGGTAATGCGCTTGCTTCGGAAACCGAGTGAAGCGGGTTCAAATCTCGGGTCTAGCATCTCTGATATTTTCACGTGCGAATCATTTCCAACACAATTGCCACTTGTCTTAACGGTGAAGGAAAACATCGTGAGAAAACTTGCCTTGACCGACCCTACCCACAAAATTACAAAACAAAAATCCGAAAAGATATTTTTATTTAAAATGTCAAATATTCGCTTAGATCTAAGAAAGTATAATCTGACTGGTAGTTGAAGAAAATAACTGGCTCAAATAAAAACAAACAATAAATAAGTAAAAAATTACCCCAGTAAAGGTAGCGAGGCGAGGGGCGAGTGGTCGCGACACGTCTTGTAGAAGAACAGCGTGAAAACCGCAAACACCACCCATAGTTTTTGCCAGCCGTGAGAGTTTTTAAACTTGCGTAGAAGATAGCCGGATAGTTGACTCTGTGAATAAAATAAACAAACACTCTATTAATATGTATGACGATATACATATATCTATAATAACAATGAATGTTAGTAGTAATAATATATATGTATAATATATCATTTCTTTATTTTAGTTTAAAAATAAATCAATCATTTTGATGCAAATCCCTTAAAGCGTTATAAAAATTGGCATCGTCGGGGCGTCGTGGACTACAACGCATTAGCCATCCTGCGATACCTTATTAAAACGTAATTTGTGGGTAGTACTAGCCTTTCTGGGTCGTCCCACATATTTACCTGTATACCTGCATGTATTCGACTCAAAATGTATGGGTTTCGGATTTTATCCTTTACTTGTGTTATAAGATACTAGCGACTCACCTTCGCTTCGCTTCGGGTTAGTCCCTAGACAAAAACAAATCTATCCCACGGGAACCGTACATTTTTTCGGGATGATATATAGCCTTCCTCAGTTAACGGGCTATCTAATGCAAAAAGAATTTTTTAAATCGGATTAGTAGTTTCTGAGATTAGCGCGTTCAACCAAACAAGCAAACAAACAAACTCTTCAGCTTTACTTCAGCTTAATAATATTAGTATAGATTCCTTATTACCAAATTTCATGATTCTAGGTCACGATGCGGGTCTCATAATATGCTTGACTTAGAAGTTTAATTATTTCACAGCTCCGAGAGATTGCAGATCTAAGTATCCTATATTGATTTCAACTTCCACTCCACGCGTTCATGAGAAAAAAGTTCCTGACAAACAGACGGACAACGAAGTGATCCTATGAGGATTCTCATTTTCCTTTTGAGATATGGCACCCTAAACAAGTGCCCGTCCTCACCCGCATGGCGAGGTGCAGCTGCGCGCGCCGCAGCGACGCCGCGCGGTGCCAGCACACGTGCGCCAGCGCGCCGCCGCCCGCGCCCGCGCCCGCGCCCTCGCTCGCACCCTCCGACTCCTCTGTAAGGCACACAAAATAAATATAATATGTATAATCTTTATTGCATTACTTTCATTTGCTATTTACAGTACTTAAAAATGGTACTTTTACCAAAACAGTAACATCAGTACATAGATGAAAATCTAGTTTTAAATCGTTCTATACACAGTCGTAACATTCTATTTCTTAATATTTAATTTGTATTATAGATTCAAAAGTTTATATGACACATACATATTAAGTTTGGTACTCCTTCACGCTGAAGGGGCTAGTCGCATTTTAAACACCCAAAACGTTCAGTAGTTTCATCGTGAACGAGTATCGTACATACACACACACGCACGCGCACACACACTCAACCACACATAAACATACCCACACATGCACACTTTCACCGTCATAATAGTATTCCTATATATAATAAAACATAGCATAAATGTATGTACTGTTATATCGTACCATAATCCTGCAACTGCGGCGTGAGCTGCGTGTCGGGCGGCGCGGCGCCCTCGCGCGCCGCCCGCGCGCCCGCCGCCAGCGCCTCCATCCAGCCCGCGTACTCCGCCTCGTTGCTTGTGCTTAGCGTTACTTTTGTGTCCTCATCTGTATGTTCAATATTAATATATTGTATATAATGATATGTTACAAAATAATTAAATAAATATAACATTAACACACAGCTCCATCTAGTTCCATGGTAAGCTACGAGGCCTGTGTTATGGATACCAGATAGTTGATACACTACACATATATAACTTTAAATATATACATATTATAAATATAAACGCCCATGACTGGAGTACAAACATTCGTGCTCATCACACGAATGCCCCCAGCGGGACTTGAACCCGAGACCGCTGGCACAGCAAGTAGGGCCACTCACTACAAACTGAGCCAAACGTGTCGTCAAAAATCACTTGTTATACCACTACTACTACTACTAATCCATACAACCGTCTTACGATATATATGCCTATACATGATGATGATGATGATGTCCTCCTGACCGATTCCGGCCACGGCGGCCAATCTCATTGAGACTAGCCAACTGCGCAGGAGATATTATCAGGCTGTTACTGAGGCTTACTATACAGAAAGACTCAATAACTAAACTTGGCCCGACCCGGAACTCGAACCCAGGACCTCAGAATGTGCAGCCGTACATGCTAGCCACTACACCACCGAGGCAGTTCAGGATTCAGGATGCCTATACATATATAATATGTAGACAGGGTAATTGTGCAGGGGGACAAAACAGACGTGAGTGAGGCGCATCCGAATGTAATACATTATTTTATATGACTTTACGGGTTAAAGGATCTAAATATAACATAAATTTAATTCAATTCTGTTATTAAGTGGCTTTCAGGAATGCCAGTTAGTCACAATTTACTTTCCCAATGTCGAGTAGATTAATTGTAACTTGCAACTAGATTGTACAAGAGCACTAAAACTTCGAAATCGTTCGTGAAAACTAGTATCGATTACTTACATTTGGTAGCATTTCCGTTCAAATCAAAGAGATACTGATTATAGGTATGAGTATGTTTATACTGTGGTTATACTAAAACTTATAATTATTTATATATTAATTTATTTAAATTATATAGTAATCTATTTATCTTTGTTTTAAAATTAAAACAAAGATAAATAGCAATAGTAGGAACTTTTGTTTGTTAAATTATGAATCATATCATAGCATTAATTTTAAATGAATAATAACATTGCATATGTAATTCAAATTAAGGTCATTATGATTATTTTACTTTTTTTAATAAAAAATTAATGTTTTGTTATTTAATTATTTATTATTTAACGATTTGTTGTTTATATAAAAAGAAATATATAATACATGTGTAATTGTGGTGGTTTTGATGGTTTTTTTGCATATATACACCGTCTTAGTCTACTATAAACCTTTATTTTCTTAATTATTTTATGGCCGTTGCAGTAATATTAGATTATTTACATCTATTTTATAGGAAAAGAAATAAAAATCGTGCATATAATTATTCGCCTTTAAATGTCACTACTTTCTTCTTTTTACAAATTCTGTCAAAAACGTAATTTATAAAAAGGTTAATAAAAAGATCTTAATCAAAAATGTACAAGTATTAAAACGATGTGTGTGTATACGCGTGTGCCTACAATTTTATTATTGTATAGTTTACACCAAAAATTTTATACCCACATAATTAAAAATTAAAAAATTAAAAATTATTAGTGTTCTTTCTGTCGGTGAATAGTTATAGTTTCTAATTTATACATACGTTTAATAATAAAAGAATGCGGTAAGTCTGTGGTCTCCACGCTCAGCTCGTGCAGGGGCAGCACGGTGTGCGCTCGGAACAGCCCGTTCGAATTTTTCGACGCGATTATCAAAATGTCGTTGAACTGTAAACAAGAATATTCAAAATTAATATTATTAAGCATCAACTTACAATGACAATGAGTCTTGCACCTCTGAGAGATTCAAGACTTGCATAATACTAAGAAGGAAAACTTTACTACAGTGGACTATGGCCTTTATATATATATATATATATATATATATATATATATATATATATATATATATATATATATATATATATATATATATATATATACTCTACTAACTTTATGTATATTTTATGTATATAAATATACTAAAAGAGGTGATTGTTTCACTATATTCTATCGTTTACATTTTCTCTTGTTTAAATAACAGATAAAGTAAATCATAATACCAAAACCAATAATCGAAATAATAATTAAATAGGAAAATATAAAATAAAAATATTTATATTCATTACCAAGAAAAGCATCCTTTGCTGCAATCCTTTCGAAGTGTGCGTGTACACACAGCCTAGTCTCACGAACTCTCTATCAGCAACCAGTAACTTATCATAGCCTGTGAAAAAATATGAACATCTTTATGTATTTATTATATATTTGTCTCTATGTACCTTTAACGGTTAGTATAGATTTCCAAGAGATAAGATATTTTCCACAGTAAAAAACTGTATCAATAATAATGACTATTTCAGTAAGATTTTTCAAAAAATATTTAATTTACAGATTCGACTTAGTTTGAATTCTATTATACATATGTATAGGATTATCTATACATAATTTGAAATAAGTCTTAAAAAGGCCTACATAAAAGTCCGCAATAGCGTTATTATGTCTATCTCCTTAAAGGTACATTCGCAATAACTATCTTTATCTATTTAAAACAAAATATTTTTATCTTATTTAAAACAAAACAAAAAAAGCTATCAACATTTGGCACAACATTTATTGCCATAAAGCAGTGGTTACAGATATCGTCGATGACTGCATAATTGGATAGGATTTTCTTCAAAATCAACAGTGCACGATTGACAGAAATAAAGAGATTATAATAAGCAGCAGAATTTACGAAAAATTTCGTTGCTTGAAACACATAAAACATTCTCCAAGAACGCAGACTCTAGTACCTGTCGCTTTACCTCAGAACAATTGATTTAACTTATATTAAAAAAAAACTAACATTCGTAAAGCAATATTGATAGGGGGATAGGTTTATTTTTATAGTGACAATAGGGAATATGCGTGTGATTTAAATAAAGGTGTTTTTTTTTTTTGATAATCTGAATATATGTAGGAAATTCAAAGTAGTTGAAACGCACGCCATTGGTCACACCGAATATAACGTCAAAGTATTATCATAAGAGAGCGATTAGCGATTTTGTCGCTACAAATTAAGTCGTCATTTCTCTGTGTATATCATACTGTGACGTCACATCAAGCGCGCGAAATGGCGGGCATTTAAAGTATCCGTATCCGTAATTTTTTTATATACTAAATACTGAATTTTTTTTTAGAATTAGTACAAAAAGTAAAAAAAACACGAATATTCCTTATTATAGTTAGATTAGTACAAACGTGCGAACGTGAGTCATAAATCATTTTTATCAGGCTTCTCGCTCGCACTTATAGGCATATCGGAACTCTCGCTCGCACTTCTAGTGTTGTGTGTAACATAAAAAAATGTCGATAGTCAATAGCAGGTAATGAAGGAAAGGTTAATAATATAAGGTAGGATATTAATCTGCGTCTGTGTCATCGTCTGAGTAGCAGTCACAATCACATCACATCATTATACAGGTGAATTTTTTAAGTGGGCGAGCATGGCTAAATCCGAAACTATGAGGAATAGCGAAAAGTACTCAAAGGAGTCTGGGCCCGATTTTCATGAAAACTAAAACTGCATCATTGGATTTTTGAAAAATCAATTTTCCTAACCAGGAATCGAACCTGTTGATTTTGAAAAAAAAACACAAATACTGTATAATTACACCATTCGATAATGTTGCTAATAAGGAACGCATTCTGGGAAGTCATGACATATGGCAAACTTATGGAAAATTTTGGATTTTAATAAATTGCTTCATTTTATAGTAATTTCTTTAATAATTAATATTAAAAAGGTAGGTCAAAGGCCACAGTAGAAGCAAAAGTTAACATTTGAAATTAGAACGTAAAGTGAACTGGCGTCAATATTTTTAAGTTTTTTCGACGTTTTGTTGATTACTGCTAACCGTTTGCGTACTGTTTTGTATTATGTTAAATAATTTATTAAAGCAATACCGTACAGTAAAAGAGATGTTGATTCAGCAGTTTGGCGAAAATTTTATTGCAACGCATGGTCCTGTGCCATGGCCAGTGAGGTCACCAGATCTTACACCCTTAGATTATTTTCTCTGGGGCTATGTAAAAAACGAAATCTATAAAGACACGTATAACGTAATTGATGACTTGAAACGGTCTTTGGAAAATATTCTAAACGGAATCAATAATATTGTAATGCTAAATGGAACGTCGAATCCAGCTATGTATTGAAAACAACGGCTATCATTTTGAACAATTGATCTGTTAAGGTTTACTAAGTAAATAACAAAGAACAATAAAAAATATTTTGTTAAAAATGAGCTCTATCCTTAAGTTTGCCGTATGTCATGACTTCCCAGAATGCGTTTCTTATTAGCAACACTATCGAATGGTGTAATTATACAGTTTGTGTTTTTTTTTTCAAAATCAACAGGTTCGATTCCTGGCTAGGAAAATTGATTTTTCAAAAATCAAATGATGCAGTTTTAGTTTTTATGAAAATCGAGCCCGAGACTCCTTTGAGTACTTTTCGCTATTCCTCATAGTTTCGGATTTAGCCATGCACGCCCACTTGAAAAATTCACCCTGTATAATGACTTTATTTCCATTTATAATAATGAAGTTGATTAATTATCCCAAGTCAAAATAAAGTCATTATCATCTCAAATCAAGATTCACTATTAAGACTATACCTATTTTCTTAACGCGAATGGACTATAGTCATCAACGACCGCGTCGTCCGAGCGGCATCCGTTTATAGATAAAGAGTCGCGCGGCATTGTCACATTCCTTTGAGTTAATGTTTTATGACACAGTTCGCACATTTGTAATAATCCAACTATAGTATGTATTCAGCCCTTTTTAACGTCCCACGGCTGGGCACGAGTTTCCCTTCAATACGAGGAGGATCAGGCCATAGTCCACCACGCTGGCCAAGTGCGGGTTGGCGGACTTCAAATGTCTTTCGAAAACTTGCTAGGTTCTTTCAGACATGCAGGTTTCCTCACGATGTTTTCTTTCACCGTAAGGCAAGTAGTAATCATGTTAGAAATGAGTCGCACATGAAAATATCAGTGGTGCAAGACCCGGGATATGAACCCGCTTCACTCGGTTTTCCAAGCGAGCGCGTTACCACTGGGCCACTGAACTATAGTACAAAGTGGTAAATGTATAATCAGAGAGCGCATTACCGGCCACGTCCCTCTGCAGCTGGCACAGCGCCGCGTGGTTCTCCACGTGCCGCAGCTGCGCGTCCGCCGCGTCCGCCGCCGCGCCCGCCAGCTCCAGCGCCGCGCGGGACGCCTTGCTTTTTGTTGCCGTCCATAGCTCTGTTCATTTATATTTGCGTTAATCATTTTAAACGAACTAAAGACACCTATATAAATAGATAAAATTAAAAATCAATCCCTTTTTTAAATATAAATAAAATTTAATAGAAATCGTTAGAGCCGTTTTTGAGATACACAAAATAAATTTATATATATATGAATATACAAGAATTATTATAAGATATAGTAGGGATATTCTGAGATGAATAAATAAAATACACAATTTTAGATGAATATTAAAATACAAAGACCTGATATGAATATATATTACAGTCGATTTAGTGCGAAAAATAGCAGCTACACTAGCTACTACTACAATAAAATAATATACCGATTTCATTCTATTCTACCAAGTGAGAAACTGCGATACACCCACTAAATGCCCACTCACCCCCAAAAACGCAAGGGCATACGGAGGGAATAGCGTTATCTCGTTCTATCCCTACCCGTATGAAAAAGGCAGAAACAATCACCTTGCACCATCCACTTATAGTGATGCAGACGGCACAGCGGGCGGTATAGCGCTATCTAGCTCTATCTCATCGCGTATGAAAGAGACAGAAACAGTCACCTTGCGCTATCCTCTTGTAACGATGCAAGCGGCGCAGCAGGCGGCATAGCGCTATCTAGCTCTATCGCATCGCGTATGAAAGAGACACAAGTAGTCACCTTGCGCCATCCTCTTGTAGTGGTGCAGCCGGTGCAGCGGGCGCAGCAGCAGACAGGCGAGCGGCAGCGGCGAGGCGCGGTCGAAGGCGGCGGCGTGGCGCGCGCCGTCGCCGCCGCGGCGCCGCGCGCTCTCCACCAGCGCGACCATCGCCCCCGCGCCCTCTATGTACGAGTTGTACGCCTGACAACGCAAATATTGTAATTTAGTATTTTAGTTAAAGCGTTTTGCATGGGGAATTACGTCTGCTTTATAAAGTAAGAAAATAAATCCATACTAATATTGTAAATGCAAAAGTAACTCTTTTAGCTTGTTACCTTTTCACGACAAAACGACTGAACCGATTCACATGAAAATTTGGTATGAAGATAGTTTTAGAAACTGGAAAGGACATAGGATAGTTTTTATCCCGAAAATCATCTTTCAAGGGGGTGAAAAGAGGGGTGGAAGTTTGTATGTGGAATTAATTATTTCTCAAGTAAAGGATATAAGATAAAACTCATCGTACCTATGCATATCTTATTCAGTCTATCTTTTTCATATTAACCGTCGAAACGTACCTAGAGACGAACTCGAGCGAAGCTCAGGTGAATCACTAGTTTTACATAAATAAATATATTAGACGGGAAGAGCAACAGGTAAAAGCTAGTTTTTAATTTTAATATTAAATCAATGCCATCGCCATTATTTATGTATTAAAAGATTAGCACTTAACAGACAAGTATTAGGTATACTAACATCAAATGTGCTTGATAGATAATCCTGAAGGATCTCGGCTATTTTCTTGTATTCGGGTTCCTCGACATCTGAAACAATTAACTTAAAAATTAATTTAAAATTCCAACATTAATTTAAATTACAGCTAATCTTAGAGCA
This sequence comes from Argynnis bischoffii washingtonia, assembly GCA_033884665.1. NCBI lineage: Eukaryota > Metazoa > Arthropoda > Insecta > Lepidoptera > Nymphalidae > Argynnis > Argynnis bischoffii. The sequence continues at coordinate 3,979,603 of CM066610.1, forward strand.
TTATGTATATGAAGTAGCACCACTAATATATAGAAATTATTACTCAACTACCTTACTTACTCCCAAAGTCTCTCCCAAAGAACTCTATCAGTTCGTCGTCTCAGTGCTTATTTGTTCATAGGATCAATTTACCGAAATAGTTTTGAATAAAGCATTATTACTTTTAAATGTCAATTCTATTGATTAAAATACATATTTCATTTTAAAATAGCCCAAAAGACAAATTAGATCTATATATGTATATAAATCTTAAAAATAAAACTTTGTTTTTTAAATTGAAAAAATTACTTTCTACTGTAAAGTAAAACAAGTAGTGGTAGTTTAAACAAATACGCAATAAGGCGACGTTTTATTTATATACATATCATACTACAAAATAATAACTAACAACAACAACAAAACTAAAATACATACCGAAAAAAGTTTATAAGAACATATGATCAATAGAAATGGTTATTCTAAGTGGCTTTTTTAAATTATGATGGTTGATTTAGTGTCAGATGACGTAAATCCACACAAACACACATTTCCATACCATCACACTCTATGGGCAATTCGATACAAGACAGTACACGATCGAGATAGGCGAGAAACGGTCCCGCGGGCAACGCTAGTACGGCGTCCCAGTCTGGTTCTGCAAGAAATGCTTTATTGTGGTACAAGTGACATAATACCATATGAATACAGACTTTAGAATAACGTGAATAAATTATAAATAATCTAAAGAAGTAATATATCTGGTACGTTTTGAAGCCACTAATAAGAGAATTGAGTTGAACCATAACTATCAGTCACATTCGCTGGTATGGTCACAATACGCGTACGAGTCTGTATTCCATCCAGAGTTATCAGGCGAGATCACATTCGCTGGTGTGGCTGCAACAAGGACACCTGTAGAAGAGTCTGTACCTTACATTATGTTGCGCCCACACCTACGCTTACAACCAGCACAATCATCCCTATTATGATATAAAGACACGTTCGCTCGTGATACCGCAAAACACCCATGTATACCAGTCTGTACCTCACATTATACAGCGCCCACACCTACACTTACAACCAGCACGTTCGTGTGGCCGTCAAACGGTACTCGTATAGCACTATGTAGCTCACATTATGCCGCGCCCACACCCACGCTCACTAGACAAAACAATAACCTTGACAGTTGTCCGGCGAGGGCAGGCCGGCCGGCGCGGCGGCGGCCAGCGCGCGGTCCAGCTTGGCCAGCAGCGCGCCGGCGGGCAGCGCCAGCGGCTCCAGCGCCAGGCAGGCGCGCGCCAGCGCCGCCGCCTCCGCGCCGCCCGACGCGCTCCGCCCTAATGTCCCAACTCGTTTCGACCATGTCTGTTAACAAAAATATACATTTATATAACAATCAATATTTTTACTATTATCGTTATGTGCACATATAAAAAACCCCTTAATTTTATCTGTTAAAAATCGTTAAACAAAAGTCTAACAAGAACAATTATTGTTAGTAATTATTGAATAATTAATTAATTATACTACAACAAACTAGTCAACAATATAATAAAAAAAAAGAATGTCCATCCAAACAAAAGCAGCTAACGCACGATTGATTTGTGTTAAAATTTTAGTAAAATAATAATAATAAAGATTAATCAACACTCACGACAGTAAGTAGTTCGAGGTCCCGTTTGTACGTGCGCTCGGTCATGAGCAGCTCCTTGGCTACGTAATACGTGATGTCGGCACCACGTTTCTTTATCGTATCGCCGGCTGCCGCTACGCCCGACGATATACTTTAAACCAAATAATGTACTTTATGACATATATAAAAATATGGTGAAAATCAAGATAAAAATATGGTGAGAATCAAGATCTCCTTGCCCATTTCCCAATCACATGGAGTCGGCGCAGTACATCTTTTTTTTTTTTTTTTTTTTATTGCGATTCAGTGACAAACGAGCAGCCAGACCACCTGATGGAAAGCAGTACCTGTCGCCCATAACACCTACGGTTCATGCACTTAGGTTTTAAGTAACAAAAATGCAGAACCACAGGTGCGTTGTCACTGTGAGGACTAAGATGATATGCCTCTCGCCTGTAATTGCGCTGGCTACCTTATCCTTCAAACCGGAACACAACAATGTAATCATTGTTGCTTGGCGGCAGAAATAGATAAGGGGGTGGTACCCATCCAGTCGGACTCCTCAGGCTTGACAGAGTCCTACCACCGGTGACGGTGATCTTCCGTACTGCTAATAGGATTGGGTAAAAGTTTTACGACCGGCCGCCTGTCTGACATCAACTTCCTTGGAAATTATAATTTCTAATACCAAGGTGTGATAACAAAATCGATATAAGAGCATCATGATGCGATAATTTGTGATTGCATTTGTTACTTTTTAACATTTTTAAGTCATATTCTAGATCAATATGAAGGCATAACTGATATCTATGAATGTATAACAATTGATACTGTTTAACCAAGTTCTTCCAAAGTTTAAGGATTTAAAGTCAAAGTCTAAGGAGATCTCAAACAATTTTAACATAAGCCATATCACAAGATCATATAAAAAAACAATGATAATTATTATATTCTTTATAAAATTACCTGTTATTATTCCGCCTTGTCAATGTATCGCCGGCGTCACTTTCCCCACCACTCAGCACGTCCATATTGTTCGTGGATGCCGAGACTATATTTACTGCAAAGGAAACATATTTCTATGTAAGTTTAAAAATAATAAATCAAATCTCGACGAAAGTATGCATTTCCGTATTTTTTATATAATACATTTCCCATACTGTGATTAAAAGTTTTTCAGTTCAGTAAGACATAACATGTAGACCAATCTATATATAAATAAAGACAAAAGTGATTGGCTGATGTATAAACGCACAACGTATTCTTCATATGACGAAATTGATGAAAACTAAGGAAGGATTTTTCAAAATTCAACCCCCAAAGGAGTGCAATAGGGGATAAAATTTCGTATGAAACTTTTTATTCCTTGGACAAATTTGCATGAAATTTTGTATTTTTCGTAGTTTGATCGCGAGCGAAGCCGCGTGTTCTGCTAGTTTCATGAATGAAAAAAAAACTGATAAGTAATAAAGATTCAACCCTTTTTACATCCCACTAATGAGCATCGCGCCTTCACGTATCTTTCGAAAAATAGCTAGGTTCTTTTAGAAATACAGGTTCCTTTAAAATGTTTTCCTTCAGCTTAAGGCAAGTGGTTATGAACAATAACGATTTCCGCATGCAAATATCAGAGGTTCAAGACGTGGAGCTTCATCCCGTTTTACTTAGTTTCTCAAGCAAGCGCGTTACCATTGAGCTATCACTGCTTTAAAATATATTAACCTAACCGAAATCAATTGTCAAAAAATGTTTAAGAGCTTACCATGAACATTCCCATTAACAGTATCGCAATCTCTTCTATTATCGAGGCGTTCGAGTTTTTCGTGGAACCCATTAGTTATTTTCTTGTCCATAGGTGTTGACGCATACAATGGCGCCCCCGTGCTCTCCCCGCTAGGCGACATGCATAAACTAGCTGAAGATATCGTCGGATCTTCTTCAGTTACCGTTTCATCTGTAAGTAGAGGAATTATGTTATTTTTTGTAAAACAAAAAAAAAAACTATATAAAAATTAAAGGGATGCAGTAATAAGATGCAAAATAATATAAGTCCTGACCAATTCCGGCCACTGCGGCCAATCTCATTGAGACTAGCCAACTGCGCTGGCAGGAGATATTATAGTGCAGCGACACAAGTGCACTCTCTATTCCTGTCACTCTCATACTCCGGTGGGACGACACGAGACACGACCGGAGAGAGATCACGCGCAGGACAGGCTTTACGTGCTCTCCAAAGCACGGGGGTGTAAAACCGCCAACTTCTTAACTCCGGGCTGTTACTGAGGCTTATTATACAGAAAGACTCAATAAGTAAACTTGGCCCGACCCGGGACTCGAACCCAGGACCTCCGGGTGTGCAGCCGTACATGCTAGCCACTACACCACAGAGGCCGTTCAAAATTCAATCAATAAAAAAAATGCAAAATAATGTATTCATACAACAAATCAATATTTAAAAGCCAATAACTATAAATTGGAATAAAGTTTGTAATGTAGAAAATAAGAATAAAATAAACAGATCACCATATCCACTTAAGTAACATAGTATCATAATATATCTTAAAAAAAAAAACATTAAAATAATAATAAGCTAAATAACAACCATAAAAAAAATTAAAAAATATTCATAAAAAAATTTTCAGCATGCCAACACTCAAGTACACTTACACATATTCCTTGGCTGCATAGAAATTATAAATAGGGGCACAACTCAAAATTGAAGGGATATAAAACATCGATATTAAATTTATTCGTTTATTGTTTAACTATCCCCACCCGAGGGGCAGTGTATTGCAAGGATACCGTACATTTACAAGTAAATATAAATTCAAAAAGGAAATTACTTTCGAAACCTTCAAAACAATATCAATTACTATAATAAAAACCATACAATGATAAAGTAACATTACAGTCTATTCAGATTGTACAAATTCAATCGATAATTCGAAATGCTTACTCGCTACGAATTTTGCTTTAACGCCAATCATTATTGCACTAACTATGGAGGCCTATTGACCTCTAATATAATATCAACTAAACTTCCCGCAATTTATTCCACGTGCATTTTATAATTGAACTACGTGGCAGTGGGTTGGCTTTAGAGGAAATATGGCAGAATTTTTTTGTTTTAAGAGGCGTTAAAAATTTAACTTAAGATCAATATACGGAGCCAGCCCACTTAATTTAAATAGCACGTGTATATAAACCAACATATAACTGAACTATATAGTATACAAACTCAACAAACACAGTAACATACTGAGAATTATTACAATAATAACAACAAATATTTCTCTACCCGATTCATTACATAAAAATAACAAAGTCTTTTGGTAAATATTAAGTTAAAAAATTGACAGCCCGAAGTACACAATCGACAGCGTTGTTCTACTCAGGAGGAGCAATCAAAAGTGCACTTTAAGAGTGAAAAGATATAGTTTCAATCTTAAAAATTGCATGTATTGTCTTAGTGTTCACTTTCGATTATGTTGCCAGCGTCAAAAATAAATCACCGTAATTGCCTAGAACTTATTTGCAATTTTTTCATCCTCTATCAATACTTCACAGATAAAGAAATATAAACTTAACAATATTTATTACTGCTACTTGACATTTAGTGATTTTCGTATAATGTAATGAATTAATATTTATGTCTTAGACCGAAAAATTAAAAAAAATATACGACAATCGAGTTAAAGGCTTAATAAAAAACCAATTCCTAATGTTTTGTGCCAATCTAAATGTTTATTTAACCATCTGTATGTGGGGACAGTTTGCCATCTAGATTTACAGAAAAAAAAAAAACTATAATTGTAGAGCATTTCATTTTGCGGCCTAAGACTTATACATAATATGTTCTTTCGATATACGATTTGATACATGAACCTTCTGCTATTTAATGATATCGAGTTAAATGTATAGAAAAAATTATATAAAGTGGATATAATGGGGCTGGATGAGATACACGCTTTCCGTTCAACTTCACTTGTACATACATACGTACGTGACATGAAGAGCCGCATCAAACTTCACTGTTACAATTCAGCGTTCATACAAAGCGTTCAGGGTTTTTTTAAGGTCAAGCTGAACTGTTAGCAAAGTGTGATATGGCAGGTGGCTACTAGATGTTTTACGAGTGTAGGTGTATGACAAATGTTCTAGCTACGTCGTTTCTTACTAGAAATCGATAAGTACAGGATATCTAAACTACTTGGAAATAGGTTACATTGATTTCAGTACGACATAATTATTCGATATTTCATTCCTATCTAGCTGACAGAAGCGCGGTGACGTCACTAGCACCTAATTAAAACTAATTTAAACAATATATACGTAAGGGTCTAATTGCAAAGAGAACATCATCTTAGAACAAATCTAACTCAGTTACAAATATAAAAGCATTAATAAAAGACTGAAATTCGTAATAACACTTTTTTTTGATAATAAGCAACATATCACAAACAAATTAATTATGTAATTAAGGCATGACTACAAATTAACCCTACTCAAATGCCTAAATTTCGATGCTTATATTTAAATCTATTTCACTCACATACAAAGACGAATACTGTTATCAATTTTGACAATTACCTTACTAATACGTACGATTCATCGTTTATAAACTTGAATAAAAATCATTTTAATAAAGTGTGGAAAAAATTGAGCAGATTTGGCACGTTTGCAGACACTTTCGTATTTAAGTCTTATTGTGTATGTAGTGGCAATAAAGATGGGGGAGTAATGTGTATTGTGTGCGATAAGTCTTGGAGTTGAGCAATTATATTTAAACAACTAAAACACGATCTTAGATCCCAACAGAAAGCAAATCACAGCCTCTTACATAATAATAAGTCGTCAATCCAAACAACGAAGTTATAACTTCTACCAATCAATTGGAAACAAGGCGGAGTAAGACTAGAATTATTTGGCACAAATAACAATAACTATTATATTTTAAATGATTCGTAGAATACATTAAAATGCGAAACCTATTATTAAACTTGATATAATATGTTAGTCAATGCTGTCATTCGGTGAAGAATTTAAAGTATTCCGATCAGTACACATACACTACTTCTAATCTCTTATTAAGCTAATGCAATCTTTAATATCGCTTTAAAATACACAATAATCAATATTCACGCTATCTGGGATGGGCACTATATATTTTGCCTAGTAATTAAAAAGTGAGAATGTAAATATTTAATTTAATAGGAATCTTAATATCCAATACGATTATAACAATTAATTACGAATTAGAATTAAGATTTCGAAACGCTAATATAAGTAATACACTCGCATACTGAATAATTAACAATCACCCAACAACAAAGTCTACGGGGACTTGGTCTAGTGCTTATGTAGACGTAACTACTCGTTCTCGTCGTCAGAGCATAAAGGCGGGGGGAGTGTTGAAACGTCAAACTTTTGTTCAGGACTATCGCTCGAAGCTTGCGAATCAACATAATGACTAGAATAAAAGCGCTCTACATTATTCAAACTAAAACGCTGATCGAGATCTCTAGCAAAGCGCTCTTCGTTACCATCGCTATGTTCGTTGCTGCGTTCATATTGCGGGTAAAACTCTTGGGTTTGGAACATATCTATATCCTCATAATGTTCAGGATATGGACTACCCCTATACTGCTCGTATTCATCTTTGTCCGGGGGTAGCTCCGAATCTGAATAAGCAATCGTTTCTCCTCGTTCAAAAAGATAACTTCCAGATTTATTTATTTTAGGAGCCCTTTTTATAGTGTCAACTGGATATGCATAATCATCAGAATCGTCTTTGTCACTTTGTTCATCATAAAACTTAGACCTCGATGACTCCCCGAGAGATTTGTCATCAGATTTGTAGTGTCCTGTAGATTTCATTCTTTTTAAGGAAGATTGGCGGCTGCTTTTATTAGAATATGACGAAGATCTAGGTGGACTGCCTTCTGGTACGAAAGGTGGTTCTTGAGAATCAAGATACGGATGTCGCAATCGACCCAATCTGTCAAATCTTGGGAAACCCATTTCATCTTCTTCGATAGAGGATCCAAAACCTTGAAACTGAACTGGATTAATATTAACGGGGAATTTTTGGAGCTCATATGAAGCGATCTTATATTTGGCATAGCTTAATTGTTCCTCATCTTCAGAGTAACTTGCTTGTTCTTGCATGTCGTCATTTTTGGAGTCTCCTTTAGACATTTCGGAAGAACCAGACTCTACTTCTGGTATGTAGCTGTCAGAACATTCTGAACTCTCCATTCTTCTGAGAGTATCATCGACTGCCAAATATTTAGTTCCTTTGTACTTATCACTTTCAGAGGAACATTGACTTTTTGTCGAATCTTCCTCTAGTACATCTTGTATTTTCTCCTGCTTTTTACGTGTATTTGTAACTTGCTTTTTACGTCTAAATGTTCGCATTCTTTCACGAGGATCTCTTATAACATCTAAGGAACTATCAGTATCATTACCGCTTGGAGGACTTTTTAACGAAAAGTTTCTAACGAGGAGCGATTTTTTTACCGGTGCCTTTAATGGTTGTATAGGAGGAGATTCAGAGCTTAAACTGCTTGAATAGTATGGTGAGCATCTAGACAGAGGGGTCTTACCTGATCTCTCTAAAGATTTCTTTTCTTGCAGTTCTCTATGAACTGATGGTATCTCTGGAACTGTTATAATAGGCAGATCAGATGAAGATAAATAATGTTCATGGAATGACCAACTTTTGGGTTTACTTCGATACTGATGAGACGTTTTATATTCTTTTATCTGGTTTTTTGACAACGTTTTATCATCATAACTAGCGTGTTTAGCTAAAGGCTTGTAGTCAGATCTGATAAATTGACTACTAGATTCCTCTCTAATTATGTTTGAAAACTCTTGACTTTGATATCGCTCACTATGCTTTTCTTCTTGACTATAAAGCTGAGAGGGTATATCTATATCTATTTCAGGCTGTGGTCCAAAAAAGTACTGCTTGTTATAGCCACTATCTTCGCTTTGGCATCGTGTCGTTGGTCTCACGTGTTTGCGAGATTCCTCTTCGTAACTGAAACTTTTTGGTGGAGCTTTTAGATACCGCTCTTTAGATAAATCTTCAGAAGCTGGAAATCCTCTCAACCTTTGGTCAAATCTCAAGACACCATTTGTATGTTTTTGTAAACTACTTAATGAACTTGAACTAGATTTATCTGACTTATCACTGTAACTTATTGAAGACGATTTTTCTGTTTTCCCCGTAAAAGCTGTTGTTAAACGTAGCACAGGTTCCTTTGCGTCACTTTTAGAGGGAGATAATTTAGTTTCTTCCACAGTGTCAGTCTCATATTTATCATCAACGGGTGATACTTCTTTTACAATAGTGTCATCAGACTTTGTTTGATCGTTGTCTTGTTGATCTTCTCGCGCCGTGGCAACCAAAGTATGACTAGTACTCGCAGACCACTCAGATATAGACTGAGCTAAAGTTAGAGTACTGTCACTTTTTGTTCCTGAACTACTATCAACTTTCCTTGATACTGTTGTTTCAGAACTGCACAATTTGTCATATTTAATATTTTCGGAACTCTTGTCGAGGCTGCTGCTTTTAGAACTCGCTTCTGTTTGAGAATTCATTTTTTGTATTTTGTCTGTCTTCATCCCTGACTGAGATGTTGAATATTTTTTTATTGTGCCTTTTTCCGATTTATCACTTTTGGCTAATGAAACAGCAGATATACTTTCAGAAGCAGAAAGGTTAGCATATTGCCGCACCGTGTTAGTACCAGTGGACCACTCGGAAATACTTAAACAAATAGATGTATCTTCTGAATGAGAACTATGAGTGCATTTTTTTGGCGGTATACCAATTTTGACTGTTCCGTCTAAATCAGTCCCAAATGAACTTGTTTCTTCTTCAGAATGGCTGCTATGACTACATCTTTTACATGCCCCTGAACTGCCAACACTGAGTTTGGTTACTGCCTTGACTGTTTCTTCAGCATTAGTCTGTGACAGCAAATCGTCAATTGACGTGTCTGAATTATTTGATCCAAATGAAAATTTCTGCGTACCCATTTGGGGGAAGCTTTTGTCAAAATCAGGAGAAAGAGATTTACTGTCTCCACCAAATACGTCGTCGGTATATAAGTGATCATCATCGTATATAGGACTATGGTTAGTTGGTGATTTTTGAGGCTGACTTATAATAACCTTATCCTCCAAGTTACTTTTGGTATTAAAAGATTTGTTTTCCGCTCGTGAACAGCATGTACCGACATCGCCCATTAAGCATGAAGCTTTGCTAAAAGTTCCACTCAAACAAGATTTGTCATAATTAGGAACTACGCTTTTATTGAGACATGTAAATTCATCATGACTATCTAGAGGTTCTACCATATAGCCTGATTTATCGTAAGGAATAACTTTAGGACTTTTTTGGACAGTATCTGTTAATGGTTCTGTAGACTTTTCGGATTTAGATTCTTGAACGTCTCTTTCTAATTCTTCGTCATTGTTTAAAGTATCACTATCGTCATCAGATCCTATATGTCCTTTAGAACTTTCTGAACGAATTGTTACTTTTGTAGCTTGTTCTGGTTCATTATTCATGTAATAAAAATGGACATTTTCAACTATAGGTGTATCTAAAGTACCTGACGCAAAAGAGTTTAAGTCTTCATTGTCACTAGACTTTTGTCTTGCAATATCTGGCGCTCCAATCTTAGCCACTTGAGGTGGTAGCTCTGGTAAAGGCCAATCTTCCGATTCTTGACTTTCACTTGCAGATGACTGTCTAAATGGAGCCAAAACCTGTGACGCGTTAGATTTCTTATGACCATTTTCATGTTTTTCACCATTTTCTGTTTTCTTATTATTAGTTTTATCTACGTCTTTTTTCGATTCCGCATACATTTCGCTTATTTTAGTTTGATCAATAGGAATGTCAGGCATTTCGGCTGATGTTCTTCTATCTGTGTCAGATATATAGGCAACGTTAGCATTGCTTGGTGGATCCGAACTTAAACTTGCTTGATGGTCACTAGAATTAAGCGACTCCTCATTTATACTTTCAGAGCGAGAACAAGCTTTAGTAGAATCTTCATCAGCACTAGTTTTTTCAGAAGTTGTGCTACGCTCAGATATACGCGAGAGTGTCCGGCCAAAATTCTGACCATATCCAATCACAACATCCGCTGTTGACGCAGTGGATGATGTTGCAGGATAAAGAAAATTGACTGGAAAATCATTAAGATCATCCGTAAAGTCAGCTTCAGTTGAATCTTTTGATGTATTTGCGGATAGAGGGGGGTTTTTAGAAAATGTATGATAATCATCAAGCATTCTTTGATTATTATACTCAAAAGCATCTTTGTTAATCGTCAAACTTTCGTATCCATCGTGATCTTGAGGAATCCAAGCCTCTTCTATACTTGTACTATTTTCGCTACCAGAAGCCCCAAAAAATGGTCGCCATGTTGGTTTTAATTCTTCACCGCGACGATAAGCTTCACCTAAAGAGCCAGAAGTAGATTCGGTTGTTTCGAAAGACCCTCTTGATTCCACGCTTAAAGATCCTCTAGAGTCCATACTAGATTTTGATGAGCTTTTCTGTTCATCGAGTCGTGCCTTTCGCCTAGAAGACGAATCATCGACACTAAGAGATCCTTTTGATGGTGTAGTTGTTGTAGTATCTATACTCGACTTTGAAGAACTCTTTTGATCAACGTCTTTTAACGCTCTCTTTTTCATAAGCTCCCGTTCAAATGAAGAAGTTATAACATTGCCGTCGTCATCAAAATCAACTGTCATATTTTGATCCTCTTGGGATATTGTTATTGCGATTTTTGTTTTCTTTACAGTTTTTTCTAATTCTTTCTTGACATCAGACGCTTTTGAACCAGCAGATTGACTAGATTCAGACTCTTCTATAACACATTTACCTATTTTATCTAAAGCACTCTTCCTTTGACTTGGTCTCGAGAGTTGTTCTACAGTTTTGTCACAAACACTTTCAGAACTTGATTCTGAGTCAGTAGGTGCTTTTAGTGAATCTACTTGACCTTGTTTTTCTAATGTTGGAGTAGGAGATTTTCTTGTACCATACTTTGATGGACTTCTTGGGCTCTCAATTCTGCCTATTTCAGGTATAGGGGAAGGAGATTTGGAGTTTGATTTAGAATGTTCACTTGACATAGTATGCTGAGATAGAAGATGTTCTTCGCCATATTCCATCGCTTGTTTTAATTCCTCTAAGCATTCCCTATCTTTTTTATTTAGTTTTTCAATGTCCTGTGATATACCCAAAGGTCTTGCGATCGAACAGCTTACACTAGACTCATCATCAATTGAACTTCCTTTAATATTTGCACTCGATGGACTAACGTCCTTTTCTACGCTAGTCCAAGAAGTTGATTCTGAACTTCGTGAACGTTCAGCGCTTAGTTTCAATAGCTCACCCCGTCTTGATTTGGCAGATAATAGCGCTTTTTGATCATTTTTTTGTTCCGTTGGAGATATGTCATTTGCACTTCCTGAGCTTCCGGTATGTTCCCCTGATTCAGATTTATGAATCGATTTAGATACACTAGAGTCAATAAAAGGTATGTTTTCAATTGTTGGACTATTTTCTTGTGGAGGGGTAACAATTATTTTATTTTTATTCTTGAATTTTAGTGCTAAATCTGTAGATTTCGGAAAATCTTTCAACTTGGTATCACTTTCACTCTCATTGTCTAAAATTAACTGAGACATCGATTCATTTTTCAAAAATTCGACTAAACTTGCAGATGATTCTTCAAATGTGCTTTGGGCTTCCAAGTGTTTTTTGTTCAAACAGGTATCTGAAAGTGGAAGTTCTGTATCTGCTGTCAATTCGTCATAATCTCCTGTCATTCCTGATCCTGTATCATCGCTTTTACCGAGGTGTAACTTAGTCAGTTTTTCTTTTTTAGACACTTGATCTTGATCTGATGAGCTATCTGCATCAATATAAGGAAGTGATATACCCAGCATATTACTCTCATCTGACATTTTAAGTTCACTAACTTCAGTTATTGACTCTTCCTCGCTAGTTAAACGCATAACTTCCGGCTTCTTATCTTCAGTTAAGCTATGTATATCTTGACTACTCCTGCTTTCATGAAGCTCTGATTGCCGTTGCTTATTGTAGATTTCTATTTTTCTTCGTTCCATTATAACTGTCTGAGTATCATTTTCAATGACAGTATGTTGAGAACTAGTTATCCATTCGATCGAGGAATCATCTTCAGTTTTTTCTTTATAACTATTCGAAGGAGACGTTTCCTTTGGTTCAGGTTCCGGTATGACATTATCTACATATTCTTTTCCAGTTGGATGAACGTCAACTGTAACAACTTCTTGTTTAAAATGTTTATCAGCTACGGGCTCTTGGATGTTAGATGGTGGTGTAACATAATTCCTATCCAAGCTTTTTGACTTTACTTTGGCTTCAAAATGTGGATCAACATTTCTCTCCAGACTTTTTGACTTAACACTTGGATGAACTTTCTGATAAACAACTTTACCTTCTATTTGCTGCTTAATTTCTTGCTTCTTAGAAAGCGTTTTTGGTGACTTTTGCAAACTTGCCAAGTCATCAAATTTATCTTCTAATGACTGAGATTTGTCATCCATACTCTTATTGATTTTGTTATTTGTTTTAGTTGTTTTCTGATCTTCAAAGCTTCTACTAAGTTTCCCTGCTAGTTTATTATCAAGTTTCTTGGGTGATTTCGCTATAAAAACATGATCTTCTGCCTTGCTATTTATTTTCGTTTCGATAATTATTTTATCACCTTCCGTTTTCACCAAGATTTTATCTTCCGGAGGAGGGAATGGAGGCAAGGTATCTTTAACTGGACTTATTAATGTTTTAGTTTGCTTTAACGCCGCTTCAAACAACATTTGCTGTTTTTCCTTGCGTTTTGCAATTTCCGTATCACTGTCTTCTTGAGATTTTGTTCTTTCTTTACTACTTCCTCGTTTTACATCCATCTTTTCTAATGACTTTGACTTTTCTTTAGCGATTCTCTTTGCTGCTTGCTCTAATTCTTGACTTTTAGCTCTTGCAATATCTAAAGGTGGTACAGTTAAGAAATCTGGTCGTTCTTTAAGGGAAGATGGCAATGATTTTTGAGTTTGAAGAGCTCTTACTTTAGTAGCATTAGTATCTAATGATCCTGCCTTATTCAATTTACTTGTAACTTTTTGCTTGTCGTCTGGTTTTGGTTTTAATGTCAACTTTTTCTTTTCTTTTCGTTTTATTCTTTCAATATCTGGTACAATTTGGTCTTCGCTTAAATCAGACAACTTTCGGATACTCCCTCTTGGCGAATTTAATGACGAAGTTGGTGACCTCGAAGGAGATTTTGACAATGGTGATCGTGATATAGGCGATCTATTTAATGGTGACCTAGACGGCGATTTTGCTTTGGATATTATTTTACTGAGATCATACTGTCGTTTAAATGAACGAGGTCTTCGCTGTTCAACCAATTCTTCCAACAGTTTCATTTCTTCATTATCTATTACAGCAGACTTTGCTGGGTCTCCAGATTGTTCTTCCTCTACTTCATCAATTTTATCAATGGTGTCTTTCTTAACTTTTGATAATTTGTCTTCGATTAAAGGTTTCTCTTCCAAAATATCTCCTTCCTCGTTGATATCTTCAACTGTGTCATCTTTTGATGAAAATGCGTTCATTGGGGGTAATCTATGCAATTGAATGACAGGAGTATCTAAGCTTTTTGCTCTGCGACTTGCTGTTGGTGACTCCAGAGTGGCCTTTTGACGTTGCAGCGAAAAAACAGACCCTTCAGAAAGATTTAATCTCGCATGAGCAAATAATATTGGAGTTCCACCAGGCTTCCGTAGCATAGGTGAAATTAATTCATCTCGCAAACTCTTTTTTACGTCAAGTTTTGTCAAGTCTTTTTTGACGGCTTGTAAATCACTTTTATCATCCATTTGTGTTCCAGTAACTTTTTGAATTTCCATATCAATGAGATGTTCGTCATCTGATTTTAAGAACTCAGTGCTCTCGAGTATTGGTGAGGGAATATTTTCATTATATTCCCAAGTAGAACTTTCTTTGCTAACTTGTTTAACTTCAGAGGGTTTTGCAACAATGTCATCTTCTGAGCTTGGAATTGAAATTGATCGTTCTGAAATACGTCTCAACTCAGTAGCATTACCGCCCACACTTTCTAACACCTGTGGATTATATTTTGCCTCTAGTTCGGCTAATTTCCGACACTGAGGCGGCGAACCCTCTATTTCTGTTGAACTCATTGTTTGACCTCTATGCCAAGCACCAGAAGTAATTTTATCGTATTCTAGTTGAAGAATAGGTTCTAAATCTTTACGTGACTGCGGTGGGGAAAACTCCAACTTTGGTGCAGCTTCCGTAGTTCCAAAAACATCATCCGAATCGACACTTTCATCGTCTGATGAAAATGAAGTAATTCTGATTTTGTTATTATTTTTTGTTTTGACTTTACCGCCAACTCCTTTTTTACTAGCCCCACGTCCTTTTGGAATTCTCTTAGTCGGCAATTTCTCGGATTTGGACTTAATATCGGCACGTAATTTCTCAGCTGCAGTGAGTGGCTTGGGTTCTTTACAAATGGGTGGTTGTTGTACGTTTCTTCCATTTATTGCAAATTTTATATCATGAGGATAAACAGGCTCTTGTCTCATACTATCAGTTTTGGAACTTGTAGCTGAATCACTTTCTATCTGGCTCAGTTTAGAATTTAGTGTTTCAAGCAAAGCAGAATCCAAAGATTTTGTAATATCTCTTTTTGGACTCGGTAAATGCTGTAGTTGACCACTTTTGTCTACTTCTAGAGTAACAGGATCAACTTTAGATAGATCGATATTTTGAGTAAACAAGAAGTCTCTATTTTCAACCTCAAGAAATTTGGAAACATGATCACTCTGAATACTATTCCTCGGCGATTTCGGTGACTTAGGCGACTTTGGAGACTTAGGTGACTTTGGTGATTTAGGTGATTTAGGAGACTTGGGCGATTTGGGTGATTTAGGAGAACGTGGCGATTTTGGGTGATCGTGATATTTGCATCTTGGATGTGCATTCACTATATGACGCCCATTTTGCGGAGGCAAAGTTATAATATCAGGTGGGGGTCTTTTATCATCGAGAGGAGAGGGTGCGGTTCCGTTCATGACATGTCGTTTATGTAAGACATATGGAATATCGTAACTATCTTCAATAACTTTTTTACTTTCATTAAAACCCGCTTTGAACGCGTCGAATTCCTTAAAGTAGTTTTGTGGCAAATCAAACGATGGTCGCCCAATGTCAGTGTGTCTAGAAGGTAATTCAAAATGAGATCGCTTTGTAGCGATAGGAGGTGCGCTTGGTATTTGGCGAAACATATAGTCTTCATCACTAGACTCTGCGGGTGTTAAATCAATAGATTTTTGATGCATTAGCACATGTCTTCTTGAGTTAACACTGCTAAAACGAGGTCTATTAGCTAAGCTATTAGGATCGCTTTTCGTTCTTTCCACTGTAGGATGAATATATGGCACCGCAGTATCTGCAAGACGACTGCTAGAACTTGTGTCCAGAATCAACTTTGGATTATATTCATCAAAGTGTGTTTTGGCCATGAGTTCTTCCTTAAGGCTTTCTTTCCTGACAATATGAGTATGAACTTTGCCACGCATTGACTTATCAAAATCCGATTGAAGAATCGACGCTGTGCCAGATTGCATGGCAGATGCTTTAGCTCTATTTTTAGCATATTCAATACTGTCCATAGCTGGCAATATACGAACATTTACATCAGACTCATTCGATGATTCCTTCACTAGTTGCGACGGCGCATTTTCTTTGCTAATAGAACGGGTTAACGATTCAATTTTCTCTTTATCAAAACTGAACACTGTATCTGAGGAACGACGACGTTGATAGTTGTGTATTTTAGATGATCTGTTATTATCAATTTCCGTTTCGAGGCCGGCAATTTTTTCAGGCCAAATATGTGTGGTGCGCGGCTGCATATCTTCTTCCTCCGTAGATAATTCATCAGATTTCTTTACAGGACTTAGATCTGAGTAGTTCGCGTACTGATCTAACTCTACATTTTGCAAACTAGCAGAATGCACAGGAGGTGCATCTTTATGTTTATTATTGCTTGGGAATGTGGAGTATGGGGTTGGGATGTGGTGGTGATAATAACTGGGTGAAGTTATTAGATTAGCTATCAAATCCTCATGTGACTTATCGAAAAGTGTCTTTTCTCGATATTCTGGTTTTTCCATGCCAATAAATGTAGGCTGAGTATCGTAGTAATCTTTATCTGAATCTGGGCTAGAAGACGGCGATATAGGTTCGAAAGGATCAATATAAGCGTTTTGGATACTCGAAATACTACGGCGTCTTAAATTCATATCATCATGCTCATAAAGATTCTTTTTACAGTCATAATAGTCCGATTTAGAATCTTGACTCGAAGTTCTAGAACCTGACCTATCGGAGCTTTTACTTTTAAGAGTTTCGCGAGATTTTTTACTATCGGTATGGTATACGCTATCACGCGACTTTTTGCTAGATTCACCGCTACTTTTTGATAATTTCGAGTCGTAAATATCACTTTTAGATTCTTGACTAGAGGTACGCGAGCCGAGAGCACGTTTAATTTCTTTATAGAAATTACCGTCAGACCGAACCGAGAGCTTCTCCCTCGGCAGAATCCTCGGATCGTCCACAAGAAACGGATCTAGCGGTAGATCGTTATCGCTCTTATACTTAATAGTGGATATATTAATATTAATATCGTGATCGTCCGCCTCGGAGAGGGACTGGTCATCGTCGGAGGGCAGGTCGTTGCCGGAGTCGAGCGAGCAGGAGCGCGTGCGGGCGGCCAGCGAGCGCTCGAGCAGCTCGTAGCTGTCGTGCGAGAGGTCGTCCTGCGAGCCGCCGGCGCGCGCGGGCGCGTCCAGGCGCGGCTCGCCCGCGGCGCCGGGGAAGCTGCACGAGTAGGCGCGGCCCGCCAGCCGCTGCAGCTGCAGCGCGGGCGCGAAGCACAGCGAGCGCGGGTCGTAGCGCGTGACGGGCGAGTCGCGGCCGGCCACGTCGCGGCAGCTGGCGCTGCGGCGCGGCCGCGCGCGCGGCGGCGACGGCGAGCGCGCGGGCGACGCGTCCAGCGCGAGCGACGCGGCCGAGCGCGACGACCGCGTGGACGGGCACGCCGAGTAGATGTTGCTCTGCGAGAGCTCGTACTCGAGGCGCTCGGACGACTTGTTGAAGCTGGACGAGTGCTTAGGGAGGACGAAGTCCGGGTAGATGCTAGGGGGCGGGGAGTCGGCGGCGGGGCGCGTGGCAGTGTGTGTGCGGGGCAGGGTGCGGGGGAGGGGGCGCGCGGGCGAGCGGGGCGAGGGGGCGCGCGTGTGAGTGAGCGTGTGCGTGTGCGAGCTCTGACCTGGAGGGCGCCCACGAGGCGGCGGAGTGGGAGCGCGCGCGCGCCCATTGACCTCCGCATCCATTATCCACGTACTCTCCGGAGATGTCTGAAAAAATATAGGAAAAATATTTAGCATACACTTATAAAACACAAAGAATTAAATTTAAATGTACATTACGATCATGGAAATGATCTTACCAACGGTGTCGTCGTCTGATGAGGCAGATGCGAATCCTCCGTAGGATGATGATTGACCTCGGCATGGGTCACTACTTCTGGACCCGCCTGAGACACGGACAGTGTAATTTAGAAATATGTTAATAATAAATAATATACACATATATTAACACAAGTGCCGTGTAAAAACAGAGTGCAGACACGATATGATATGAGCAAGGCGACATTTTTGTTACGCGTTTAGCAGATGACATGCTTTTTCCTAAATAAAAAAAATGCTATTTACGTAACAGATATGAAAAAAAAATGCGTGTGTCAAAAAAAGTTATGCACTATTTAAAATGATTAACTTAGATCAATAACTTTTTTTTATATAAAAATAAATACACATAATTTAGAACAAAATGAGACAAAGAATATTAGAGATGGTATAAAAAAAAATTAGACACAATTGACAGATACAATTGATTTCCAGTAAAGCGCTTACTATTTGGTTGTAGTACAGTTTTGTAAGCTGAAAAAGAAAAACATAAAAATGTTTTGTATGTAGGTATGTGCGAAATAAAAAAAAATGCATAAACAGTGGTTACTTTGAAAATCCTATCGGTGTTTTAAAGTAGCATCTACAGTGCCTGTGTTTATATCTAAAAGAAATTTCTAAATTTCATAATAATTACATTTTTAATATGGAAAGTCAATTTACGATTACATTTTTGTCTCTAATATTTTTTATATAATATTAAAAATGAAAAATATGACTAACATTAAGAAGTTCAAGAAAGTTCCGCGAGTGAAAATTAGTAGTATCCTCAATACATATTATTAATTTTCGCCCGCGGCTTTGCTAGCGTACTTGGTATGTGAATTAAAGATCGTTTCCTATGTATAACAAATACAGTTTTATAGTTTTTGTGGATAGATACCGTCTGTGATTACTAAAAGCAACAACTAATTTGTGAAAAGCGAAAAACTTATTCTCTCTCGTGGCCATGTTTGCTGTAAAGCATTCAAAACGTCGGAAACAAGAAATCAAAATAAAACCACAACAATATAAAAAAAAAACTAATTACATTTTAAAACTAGTTTTCTGGCTCCGCCCGCCGAGTACAATTATGTATAACTATATCTTTATTAACTTTCAGCTATATGTTACACTGATGTATAAGCTGTATTACTGTAAAGTATCATTAAAATCCGTTCAGTAATTTTTGCGTGAAAGAGTAACAAACATACATCCATCGACACATCCTCACAAATATTCACGTTTATAAGTAAACTAGCGACACACTCTCGCTTCGCTTCGGGTTCGTCCCTTCGGGTACGACAAAAAGAAATCTATCCCACGGAAACCGTACTATTTTCCGGGATTATATATAGCCTTATAGCCTTCCTCAATGAACATGCTATCTAATGCAAAAAAAATTTTTCAAATCGGACGAAAGTAGTTCCTCGAAGTCGAAGTAGTTCCTGAGAATACTGCGTTCAAACAAACAATCAAACTCTGCCTCTTCATAATATTAGTAAGTTTAGATGTAAATGTAAAAAGTATTATCTGTGTGTGTGTGTATATGCGTGCGCGTGCGGGACTGACCCTCTCCCTCGTGGAGACGAAGGCGGTAGCTGGTGGGCGTGGGCGAGCGGTGTCGCGCCGCGCCGCCGCCCGCGCCTCCTCCGCTGAGTAGCCCTTCATCATCAGAGAGGCCTCCAGGTAGTGAGGTTGCTTGTCCCACTCCAGGGAAATCGCTACAACACAACAATGTACCATATAGTCCTAATGTGCAATAACCTCCCATCTTGTGCTAAAAAGGCATATAATTTAAAATATTACCAAATGACTGTCACGATAATAATCATCAAGCTAGATACATATATCGATACATATATCCAACTACAGTATATGATGCTCTGAACTAAGCAATGGCTATAACCCTCATATGCTGTAACTTAGTAACAAGTGCAACACAATAAAGTCATTGTTAAAATTACTATCTATAATAATTGTGAGCATGCGCGAACAGCATCATTCGAATTACTTTCAAAAGATTAATATCAAAACAGCTAAGGGTCTATGCACACGATGACTTTTTAGACTTTTTAGCGTGCAATTGACACGCGTTTGTGTCGACCCCAACGCCAGTCTGCATTTTTTAAGTTTATCATCTCAAAATATATGCACGCAACGTACGTTTACATTAGACGCGTCTTTAACACATTTAAGAAACACAGTGTGAATAGACCTTTACAATTATATCAGCACAGAATACGCACAGACAACGCGCGTTCACAACACGCGCGACGTTAGAGCATTTATAAAATGCGGTGTGCATAAGCTCTAAGTCATAGTAAACAGTGTTCAGCGTCGGTCCAAGTATACTCAATACAAATAGAGCTTCCTATTCAAATGCGTCAACATCAATGAGAATTTCTATGAAACAAAGACCATGCCATCTAGTGGCATAAAGAGGAATCACTTTCTCTCCTGACGACAAGGGCCAATTTTATTAAACACTCTTTTAATTAATAATTTATGAATACATGATGAGAATAAAACTAATTTATCATTACCAATGAGTCAAACACGAGCCGAATTATGTCCTAAAGAATTCACTGATATTTTAAAAGGACAACAATAAAACTATGCCCATCACCAAGACATGACGCGATATCATAATTTTAATTAATAATAATGTATCGCACTATTTAGGGAATTCAAAGCCCGATAGCACATTCAAAACCGTTCAACAACTTACAACATTTAATAAAATCTCACAGTATGTTGAAATTAGCCTTTAATAGATTAAAATGAGACATCATTCGAAAAACAGTGAGCAGTCAGCAGTGAGTACGTCGTCTTAGCGTTTATTTATCCAAAGGAATAGTTAAATTTGTTTAAGTGTTTTTGTAATGTAATATCAATTCTCTTGATAACACATTTAACATAAAAAAATCTGAATAAATGTATCTACGTATATAATACACATGTATATAAATCTTAGAAATAACGCTTTATTTTGAAATAGAGTAAAAAGAAACTACTGTAAAGTAAAACAAGTATCGGTGGTTTGAACAAATAAGCACTAAGGCGACGTGTCAATACGAGTCAACAATCAACAACCAGTAAGCAGTCAACAGTGAACAGTGAACAGTGAGCAGTGAACAGTGAGCGGCGCACAGTACGTACCGTCCGAGCCGGGCGGCAGCGGCAGCAGCGGGTGCGCGGACACGCTGGCGTGCAGCGCGGGCGCGGCCACGTTGCCGCGCGACGAGCCGGCCGAGCGCGACGTGCGGAACGACCCCGACCTGCGACATCGGACAGAGGATGGTCACCACCAGCTTGTGCTCAGACACTAACCGAGTAGCCCTACCTAACATATCATCTATATATTCTTTAATAGATCTCTCACTTATAGTATTTCTCATCTTGGGTTTTTTTACTACCCGAGTAGCCCTACCTAACATATCATCTATATTTTTTTTAAATGAATCTGTCATTTATAGGGTATCTCATCTTGTGCTCTATATACTGCCTGAATAGCCCTACCTAATATGTTATCTATAATTCATATTCTGTACAACCTAACACTTATAAGTATCATCTTGGTGTCCGACGCAAGCCTACCTAATCATCTCATCTATAATTTATATTTAATTGAATCTATCCCTTTCTATCAAATCATGTACCTCATATTGGTATCCCGCGTGATGATACTTAACAATATAATCTCATTTTCAATTGTATAACCTATTGTCTTACAGTGTGCTTCATCTTAATATCCCGAGTGTAACCGTACCTACTAATTAAACTAATTGATATGTTTGACATACATTTTTGTATCATATATGATCTTAGAACCATTACTTTTATTCTCATACGGTACCGTATTATACTGTTTGTCTGTATAAAACTATTCAGCATATACCCACTATATTATTAATTATTATTGTACATTTCAATAAAATTGACTTTAAACAATTATATATGAATACTAACAGTATTCATATATAATCCTAGACATATTACTTTTAAATAATATATCTAAATACCAAGTAATTGTTAGTTAAAAAACCTCTATTGTATAAATGATTTTTATAAGAGTTTTATTTTATCTATGGCGGTTTTCTTAAGATTTAAATTTGATGACCTATTAATTACAAAAATAATTTCAAAAAAATTAACCAATGACCTACACTAAACTTCCGATATCATAAATTAATATAAATTTATTATGTGCGAAATGCAAAAGGATTTTAAATAAAAATTTTCGACACTTAAAACTATATTCGGTTTGGACTATACAGATCGCGGGTAACATTGAACTAAGGTACAAAAACTCAACAGATATCGGAAAGTGCAATCATATTTGTGGCATAATTAAAGTAAATCTAATAATAATAAAAAACATCGATGGGAAAATCTACTGATATTCGACCCAGACGGAAACAGAACGGGAGGGGATACGACAAAAAATGTGCACAGTGGTATGTTATTGAAAAAAAAAAACAATTTTAATATAATAATTCTAAGAAATCCAAAGCGTCACGATTGATTAACACGAGCGTGGCGCTGTATTGGGAGACAGAGCAAATTGCGACCGTAGATTTTTTATAGAGAATAAAAAAAACGTAACTTCAATCGTAGTGAAGCGTCTCGTGTCATATAAAACGTACCATCCTCCGACCGATAGTCAGTGTCGTAGACTACACTTGATCAAGTTTTGGAAGAAGCGAAAGTCTCAACGTATACAGCGCATGCTCGAGTATGCTAATCACCACAACAAACCCATTGGAAGCCCACTACCCGGAACTAGAATGGTATTACAATGGGGGTCTCGCCACATGCACGCGCCGCGCCCGCACCTCACATACTATATCTACCTTACGTTGCTCAATATACAATACATAATATAGATATATAACGAATAAATTATTCATAAATGTAACACATTACATCGAATTAGTGTTGGTATTTAACAATACATAAAAACATTAATACTAATTATATAATTAATAATATATATTAATAGGTACATATATTTAAAATGTCAAATTAATTCAAAAGATATGCCCTATCCTATTTTATATAGCATTTTCAATATAACGAAAGAAAAAAAAAATCGAAATATTTTACAATAATATACAATTCTTGTCAAACTACGGGCAAGTACTAGCCTATAGAGATATCTACTTTTAAGCATTTTAAGTAGAATATATAGCTAAAGCTTATAAGTGACCATGCAACCAAATTATTCTAGGTCCTTACCAAACTAAAGGGTATGTAAACAATGTATACAACAAAAACATACCTTTGGAATGTTTGTCGCTTCACGTAGTTGTCTCTCACGAACTCAACTATCTGCTTTTGTGTTTTACCGCTGTACCTGAACACATGTTATATTAATATTATTATCTTTGTGGCGGAAACAATTACAATTAGTATATAATATTAAATCACTCAGTTCATTGACTAAAAATATAAAATAATTTTTATTTTTATTATTTTTTACTAGCGAATTACTCTCGCTTAACGCGGTTGCGTTCCTAAGCTTGAATGGTTTAGGAAAGCATAAAAAACAAATGTCCAAAGAACTTTTTTTTCCAGGAACCTTCACAGGTGTATACAGAATAACCCACTAGAGTTTCATCAAATTGGATCAATGATATAGGAACGAATAGAGGACAAATAAACAAACACTTATTTTTATATAGTAAATTAGTAGCCCAGTGGCAACGCGCTCGCTTGAAATCCCGAGTCTCGCACGTCTGATATTTTCACGTGCGAATCATTTCCAACATGATTACACTTGTCTTACGGTGAAGGAAAACATTGTGAGGAAACCTGAATGTCTGAGAGAACCTAGCAAGTTTTCGAAAGACATGTGTGAAATGCGTGGTGGACTATGGCCTGATCCCCCTCTTACTAAAGGGAGGCCCGTGCGCAGCAGTGGGGCGTTAAAAAGGGCTGAATACAAAATTAGTAATTCATAATATTTTAAGACGATCCTAATCACCATCCCACTATACATCGAGTATTATTACTACGTACAGCCACGACAAGGCTATCTCGTAGATTCTTATTAATAATATAGCAAACTGACTTCAATTATTACAATTTTCTCAAAAGTAAGTTTTTTGGTTGGATCTGTTTTGTCTAACTACGTCCAATTAATACTCAAGTTACCTAAAAGACGAGCCTCTGGACATGACCCGAGTCTTGTGCCGCGGCAGCCGCGGCACGCTCGAGCATCTGAAGAAGCCGTGGTTCTCCACGCACTTCTTCCAGAAGTTCTTGCACTCGTTGCGTCCCTCGAAGAAGAACTCCACCACATCTCGATGGTAGCCCTGTAATCGGTCACAATGTTAGCAATCTCAGAGTATAAAAAAGTTGATCAATCAAATCTCGGAAATATCGGAATAACACCGTTTAAGCGTAATCGATTTATTTCAGTAATAATATTATAAAAAGTATTTTACTTTTTAGACGCCATTTTTTATTAGATGACAACGAAGGATAAAACAGCCAAATAAATCATAATATTTCGAGATAATAATCTATAAACATTATTTTTCTTCAAAATAAATAATAATAATATTAAAACGCTCGCTTAGGAAACTGAGTGAAGCGGGTTCAAATCCCGGGGCTCGCATCTCTGATATTTTCATGTGCGAATCATTTTCATCATGATTACCTTGTCTTGTTGTCTTAAGGTGAAGGAAAACATCGCGAGGAAAACTGCATGTCTGAGAGAACCTGGCAAGTTCTCGAAAGACATTTGAAGTCCAACGTATTGAAGGGAGGCCCGTGCCCAGCAGTGGGACGTTAAAAAGGTCTGAATGCAATATAAAAATGCACTTACATATCCCTCGGGATGCAGCTTGATAAGAAACTTTTTCCTCTTGAAGGATATCTTCCTGATCTTGGCCCAGCTGAAGGTGTTGATCTTGGTGAAATGCTGGAACACGGCGATGCCCATGTGCGCCACCGCCAGGTTCAGCGGCACGCCCTCGTGGTCCTTCGCTGCGTGCATCTTTATACCTGCAAGTTACAAGACACGTACCACTGTAAAATATATTATATATATATATATAATATGTATAATCTATACATATAATAAAATTATAACTGAGTCGAATCTGTACATTCAATATTTTTTGGAAAATCTTATTGAAACAGTTATTATTATAGATACAGAGGCTTCAATCTATAATTTTTAGGAATTTTGTCTGTCTGTCTTTCT
Organism: Argynnis bischoffii washingtonia; assembly: GCA_033884665.1. Taxonomy (NCBI): domain Eukaryota; kingdom Metazoa; phylum Arthropoda; class Insecta; order Lepidoptera; family Nymphalidae; genus Argynnis; species Argynnis bischoffii. The sequence goes on from CM066610.1 coordinate 4,005,060, forward strand.
GGGAACGCATCACGAGAAAACCACTGGACAGATTTTAATGAAATTTGGTATGACTATAGCTGGTTACCAGAGTCAACATATAGGATACTTTTTACTGCTGGAACATATCTCATCTCTGTGAAATCTATACTAAACGTTAAAACGTAACCTAGGGACGAACCCGAACGGAACGAGGGTGAGTCGCTAGTAATTAAAGTAATAATATTATATTCTTTCGTATTTTTTAAATATTAATTCTCTTTCATTGGCTTTTTTAATATTTTTTTTCTTTATTATAATAAAATCTGTCAGCTATTTTCATTTATTAACATTAATTTACTTATCACTCTATATTTGTATACTATTGTACACTAATTATTTTAAAAATATATTGTTCGGCTACATGTTTAGTTCTAAGATACTCTATCCATTCCTTAGTCTGGGCTTAATAAATACAACATTGTTCATTTATAAAAACAATCAATATAACAATAACAATGTACTTAGTTACTGGGATCACTTTAAACATATGTAGTATTATAGTATTATTACCGTATAGCTCGCATCTCCGCGCCGTCTCTAACAAATTCAGATCCGCCTCCGCAGGGCTCTGGCCGCTGAAATCGGATTTACATAACATTATCTATAACTATATGTACATATAATAAAATTGTAACTAAGCCAAATCTGTACATTAAATATTTTTTGGAAAATCTTATTGAAATAGACATTATTATAGATACAGAGGCCTAATCTATAGTTTTTAGAATTTTTGTCTGTCTGGCTGCGACCGCATCACGGAGAAACCACTTGAGGGATTTTGATGAAATTTGGTATGGTGATAGCTGGTTATCCGGGTCAACATATAGGATACATTTTACTGCGGGAAAATATCTCATCTCTGAGAAATCTATACTAAACGTTCAAACATAAATAAAGACGAACCCGGTGGAGCGACGGTGAGTCGCTAGTCTCATTATAAAATTCATTATTCCAAACATACACGTGCCGAGGTGCATGAAAATATTACAATAGCGTTCTTATATATACTCTCTCGCACGCTTTTGCATCTTATAAATAAAACTAGTTTTAAATGGATTAAGCATGTACGATGTTATTCTTTTCAAGTATCTAACTTGAAAAGAATAATATTGTACAATACTTTCTTAGATTTACGCGAATCCTTGACATTTTAAATAAAACCATATTTTCGGATTTTTCGCGGACTTTGTGACCACGATTGCTGTAAAGCATTCGAATCGTCGGGAAAAATAGATAAAATCAACATAAATCAACATCCGAAAAGGTAGTTTTCTTTAAAAATAATATTAATTATACTAACTTAATATTGTAGCCATATATGAAGTACTTTTTAAAATGGAAAATATCTTTTTTTTAACGACAGAGATATTTGAAAAAAAGGAGAAATATTTTTTTTCATCAGGGATTTCAATGTTGTTAATTGATTTGTGTTTTTATCGTCTTTTGTTTTGTTTTTGTTATACCTATCTAAATCTAGATTCTAGATTATTTTACTAGCCTGTGCATACGTCCATAAGCTTATTTTAATTTAATAACGCATATAGATTATAGGTATACATTATATTTATCTCAAGACTTCAATGGGCTTTTTACAGGGTGATAGAGAGTAGAGACTTCAATGAACAGTTTAAAGGAACAATGTAGGGAGCTTAAGGGTTGTCTTTGGATACACTCCCGAATGTCCCTTGAAAGGTAATCAACAGCTATCAAAAATGCCAATAGCATCGACAGACGATTAGACAAAAATATTAAAAGCTATCATTTTATAATTAACATTTCTTATTATAAATATTTTTCTATAACATTTTATTATATTGTATAAACTTCATCCCGTTACATGTATTTTATACATCACTGACTTCATTTTTCATCATTCATTTTCATATTTCAATACTTTGAAATATAATAATAAAAAAAATTCCTTTACAGTACTAAATAAAACTAAAAAAAATATCGGTAATAAGTAGAATAATATAATTTAAAACAAACCCTTATACTTACATGTGCTTTTTGTGATTTTCCATAATCCGCCTTTCCGACTCCGAGTCCTGTCCGGGAAAGAACTTGTACCCGCTGAGGTATGTATGATCGGGGTAGTCTTCCGGCACAAAATCCCCACATTCGGCTAACAAATAAACATAATACATGTTTTAATATAAAATGTCTCGCTTTTCTGACAAAAATATGGTAAAATAATAAGAGATAACCGGTGGTAGGACTCTGTCAAGCCTGAGGAGTCCGACTGGATGGGTACCACCCCCTTATCTATTTCTGCCGCCAAGCAACAATGATTGCATTATTGTGTTCCGGTTTGAAGGATAAGGTAGCCAGCGCAATTACAGGCAAGAGGCATATCATCTTAGTCCTCACAGTGACAACGCACCTGTGGTTCTGCATTTTTGTTACTTAAAACCTAAATGCATGAACCGTAGGTGTTATGGGCGACAGGTACTGCTTTCCATCAGGTGGTCTGTCTGCTCGTTTGTCACTGAATGTCATAAAAAAAAAAGAACTCTCATTTAATTAATGTATTATTATTGTTGTACAAACAACACATCACAACTTTCCCAAGACAAAATGTATAGAGAAATCGCTGAAACGAATATATAAAATATTCCAAATAACATTTGCTTACATTCATCATATAAATAAATGGACGAAAGAACTACAAACGGAAAGCCATTTATTTTTCACATTTCACGATAGAAAAGGCACCGCTAGCTATCAAATATAAGTGTTCTTGGCAAAGGCATTGTCATTTCAAGAAATAAATGATATTTATTATATAACAATATTACATAACCCCAGCAGGAAATCGTATTTATTAATAAATACAGTAATTTCCTAAACGAATCTGACTGTCCACTGTTCAATCTATGAAAATTACTCCCCAGAGCTCTATCTGAGTTACTAATTCTATTGAAGCAATAGACATAGTGTCTGCTTTATAATAGTGTGTAAAAATGGGAACGCAAGTTGTATATTTTGTTTTAAAAATAATACAGTGACTAAAATTAAACTTAGCCTTATAATAGCAATATCTTTAATTTTGAATATTGTCTCACAAATATTATTGATGCGAAATAAAAATTTATTTGTGAGTGTTTGTGTGTTTGTTACTTATTCACACTGTAACGGCTCAACAGATTTGAGTGCAATCATCTCAAAGTACTAGATATCAGCGACAAAAAAATGTCCTCGCCGAATGAGCGCTCATTTGAACATTTGAACGCGCTTTTAATTTTAATTTTTCGTGAAAACAACTTTAAGAATTGCATTTAAGGTTCCATTCACATGGTTTTATATTTATTTCAATTAGAATAATTACCTAAACACAATTGGTGACAGTTTTAAGAGAACTTTTACATGGGATTGTGTATCTAGTACTTTTTTGATCGACGAGTGCAATATAATAATTTTTTCTATAGCTAACAACAAAAATCTACATAACATAACCTACAAGGTATCAACACAAAAATTTCGATCGGTCGGATTGTTAGATTTACATGTTCAAGAATACAGGCTCAGCTCAGATTTGAAATATTATATAGGACACGAAAAGATACAGAAATCGTGGTTATTAATAAAATTTTAGCACCAAGGCAGTATTTTTTTATAATACTAATTGCAAGTGGTAAATGTAGGTATATCTATCTAATCTAATATATTTAAACGAGCAACTCTTGTATATTTATTTATACCGGCGATCTCGGAAACGGCTCTAACGATTTTGCTGAAATTTGGTATGTGTGGGTTTTCGGGGGCGAAAAATCGATGTAGATTAGTCATATGTCTAGGAAATCGCGTGTATTCGAGTTTTCATACGGTTTTCTGTCGCATTGTTCCACGCAAAATATGGTCGATAATTTCTTACACTTGATTGACAATCACAGGTGTCAGGGTTCGAATCCCGGTCGGATACAAAATTTTTACTTTTGCTTTTTTTCTGTATTTATACTAGTTTTTATAATTTTTTTTTTAATTTTAAAAATACGATATAACAAAAAAGAACTCCGAGCGAAGGTACTGTACATTAAAGGCTAAATATAATATTTTTCATTTTTAAAAGCATTTTCTTTAAAAAGACCTAATGAAGCACTGCATAATTGATGACCACCGTTGAAGGTCGGCCGCAGTATGGATTTGTCGTTAATAAACACTTTAGTCATAAGTCATGGAAGAATATTTTAAACAAATATTTGCAAACCAAAAGCAAAATACCGCTAATTCCAACAGTTTTGTCTGTGTGAAATACAATTTTTCCTCAATAATTGTTTTCAGCAACAAGAAATTGATGATACATTCACTTAAACATATTTATATACTTATACAAGTAATGCAATACATTATAAGCAAATTATTATGCAGATTTCAAATATACTTATAGAAAAACGTGTAAAACCTGTTAAATGTAAATCGAATGTAAATAACAATATAATCGTTTAATGTCTCTGAGTCCTCCTTTCGCGCAGCGACGAAACAAATAATAATAGACGTGATTTTTCCATAGAATTAATTACCTTTATGACAAATCGAACGAAAGCTTCTATTTCAATAAATCAATTAACTATCGTGGGTAAGCAGTTTCATTGCAAAAAGTTATTATGTCAAACATTACTACGAAAAAATAACTTAGAAATATATACATTGTAATTTTGACGACACTTTTGGCTCAGTTTGTAGTGCCCTACTTGCTGTGCCAGTGGTCACGGGTTCGAGTCCCGCTGGGAGCATTCAGTCGTGTGATGAGCACGATTGTTTGTACTCCAGTCATGGGTGTTTATATTTATAATACGTATGTATTTAAAATTATATATGTGTAGTGTATCAACTATCTGGTATCCATAACACAAGCCTTGTAGCTTACCATGGAACTAGATGGTGTTGTGTTAATGTTCCAACATATTTATGTACATATTTAATGAAAGAGACACATATTATATCTGTTATAAATAGTTTAAAAGGACGAAATAATATAAAAATCACTACAATGCAATCTCATAAAATGAATGTATGTACCTCGTTGGCCGGCGAGCATCACGCGGCATCATTGCATGATGACGCAACATCAAATCCTAACAGCGATTTATAACATCCTGAGAACGAGGACGTTCATAAAGGATCATTTAGCATTTTCCTGCAAACTACCTCTCGCATTGTTACCTTCTACGCGTAAAAAAATATACAAAAATATATTAATATTTACTGCGCTTTGCGGGTAACAAAAGAGAATTCACCATTTTCCAGATGTAAATGTAAATTAGGTCGTGCGTGTTTATTATCACTGTAATATAAAATTAACCTTAGTCATATAATTATTATTGCTGGTAAACATTAACTTAGGTCTTAGCCTAATGCTTAATTAAAAGAAATAATACTTAATAATAATGTCTTTTAGTCGCTCTTAAAATTTGAACATATGGCACCTATAACTAGGTAATTTAGGTAATTTTTATTAGAGACTTAATTCCTCGACAATGAGTATGGATACCTAAAACTTTTTTTTAATGTTGGAAAATGCATTTACGCATACCACTTGTAGACATACAGGTGGTTATGTAGGAGACTCCGGCTAGAAAAGCCAATACTACTCACTAAAACCCAACGAAACATCCCACGTCTTAATGGGGTGTCGCATGATCGCTTACGCATTCAATCACGATGCCCTGACGGCAGGTCTGTCGAAGCAGACCACAATTACCATGGGGTTATCCACCAGTCTACTCCGAAAAACCCCGTCCTTTGCAAAAACCTCGTGGTTCTCGTTTCAAACAAACATAAAACAAACAAACAAATCCCCTTTTGTAACATTACTTATTAAGTAAATACAAGTAAATGTTGACGGTAAACATTATAGATACATCACGATACATTTTGTGTTAACAATAAACATAAAATCATTTTGAAACAGACTCATCAATCAATATCAGGCGACGGCTCATTAGGGGGCAACTTAGTTACCGGTCGTGCGTGTACAGCTTCAATTGCTCTATTTGACACCGTGTGAACATGACCAATTGAATGAGAATAAACAATTATACTTCAATATAACATTGCAATTTTACTTCTACCTATGATTTATTACAATCAAGTAATAATAAGTTATTTAGCACATTTTTAGATCAAGAAAATTAATATTTGAATAATACTTTGTCAGGTTTACGCAAATATTAGACATTTTAAATCAAACTATCTTTTCGGATGATTTCGCGGATTTATTTTGTTTTTTTTCTTTGAGACGTCTAAAACCTTATACATTCGAAACGTCGGGAACCAAAAATCAAAATAAATCTGCGAAATAATCCGTAAAGATAGTTCTATCTAAACATGTAATAAAATTGTAACTAAGTCGAATCTGTACTTTATATATTTTTTGAAAAATCTTATTGAAACAGACATTATTATCGATACAGAGAACGAATCTATAGTTTTTAGAATTTTTATCTGTCTGAACTTTGTCTGTCATTGTTACCGCATCACAATAAAACCACTGGAAGGATTTTGATGAAATTTAGTATGGTGATAGCTGGTTATCAATACTTTTTACTGCGGGAAAATATCTAATTTCTGAGGAATCTATAGGTACTGAACGTTAAAACGAATCCGAGCGGAGCGCGAGTTGCTAGTTTATATAGTTTCATTCTAAATGTGGTTGTACTAATATTATCCATTACTTAGTCTTAAACCTTCTTTCAAACCCAACAAATACATGGCGACAAACATTTTGTTTTACGCTTGATAATATCATGTTTCCACTATAGCTAAACAAAGACAATATAAATCATCATCCCACTTCGTTCAACATTATTCAATTGCTACTAAATTGATATAAAAAAATAACACGAGAAGAGAATGATTATCCTAAATCACAAACTGAAAGCAAGGGATAACGATTAGAATACAAACATAACAAAACTAACTATAACAAGTTTGTTTATAAGAAAAGTTCAAGATGGCGTGTTTAACTCGCCCACTATTCAACTATTATACTACCTCTATTGTAGTACACCTATACCTTATAAGCACTAAAATAGTGTCTACGCATTCAATTTATCCGCGTAATAGCCTCCCCTTGGAAAAATCCCCTGTGAATACTTGTGCGCTTTTATATACTTTTTCTACATCCATTCTTAGAACATCTCGAAAGTAATCCGTAAAGTATATTAGTATAGGAGCTAGCAACGTTTTCGAGAAAGAATTTTAGGTCAGCTGATTTTGTGACATGTTGTCCTTCTTGCACTTTCGGTTAAAGTCTGGGCTATCTGGCTGGCGGTAGCGGTTGCGTTCATTACTGCGCATCCTATCTATCCAGGTAATAATCCTGGATTTTAAAAACATTTTAGAAGGCGTAATTTTTAATTTTTTGTTTTTAAATAAGTCTATTTGACATACTTTTTTTATTGCCAGACATTTTTGACAATGCTAACGATGTGCCATACGCGATTTTTTTTTTTTTTATAAAAATTTCAAAATATTTTATAATGTCTGTAATTTTAATATTATGTTATTTAATGATAAGAAAAACTTAAAATAAATTTGCCAGACATTAATTCGATTGTCAAGTCTTGAATTAAAATGAAAAAGTCATGAAAAGTATTGCAGTATAATGCTAGTAGTCCGAAAGAGACAGCTGAAGGTGCGAGAGAGATAGACAACGACAGTGGCGCGACAGGCAAGTTTTCAAGATGGCGTCAGTCTAATGTCACATGTTTGTTTTTGTTTTGATTTTAATGTTTATTTTTTAATTTGGTTACAATGGCCAGTGATAAAATAAAATGTGTTTTTTGTAAAGGACATAACGATAAAATAATACTTTTCGTGGGTGATAAACTAAAAAAATGTCAGCAAGTTTTAAGTGTACGTGTGAAATATAAATTAAAGTACAGTGACATTGAGCTGCCGACGCAAATAAATAAGACAGATGGATATCATAGACAATGTTATAGTAGTTTTACTGCTTTAATGGCAAAATACCGTGATTCATCATCAGAAACATATTATGCCAGTAACTCCACTTCACTCACTTTGTCACCGAGTACTCCAGTAGATATTAGTGAAACTGTTCCAAGAAACGTAACTCAAAGCTCCTGCAGTGAGGTTGCTTCTTCAAGCTTAAATATTCAGATAAAATCAGGAGATTTTGAACTGAATTTGAACAGTAAAATAACACCAGAAGATGTTGCTCCTAGTTCAAATAACCAGAGCATATCAAGACATCCTGATTTAGATTTTAACTATGAGATATCAGAAAATGCTGCTTCAAATTTAGATAGTCAGACAACATTAGAAAATGTTGCTTCCAGCTCGACTTGTGATTTAAGTATCAATGAAACTAACGTTTTTAATGAAATTCCTGACACTAATATTGAAGATATTGGAAAAGAACGACAACTCAAAAATGTTTGCTTTTTTTGTGATAAAGATCGTAACGACCAGCCAGACGAAAAGAAGCAACCAGCCCTGTCTCAATCGGTCCTAACCAAATTCGGCCCCATCATTTCGCAGCTGAACTTAAAAATGTGCAATTTAAAGAAGCTTTGGTTAACTTTTTCATTGATCACTGGGGTAGTGAAGACATGTTGCCTTTCATTGGTAATAAAAACATTTACGTAAGTCCTCAGTTGCAGATATTATTGTTCAAAGTAAGTGTCAAATGGAATATTTATCAATAATAACTAAAATGTTTTATAACGAACAAGAAGAATTACACTGTTTATTTTTTTTTCTGTTGCAGATGATAGAGTTTTAGAAGATAACGAAAGTTCCCAAGAAGATGATATGAATGACATTGACAAAGACAGCGACGATGATGATGATGATTATGAAGATGCCTCTTTTTTTTGTGACGTCACTATAGGCTGAAATAACTTGAAAAACTTAATATTAACTATTTATAACTTACATTTAGTAATCAGAACAATTTAAATAAAAAGTTTTGTTTTTTAAATTTTAATCTAATTTTATATTCCTTTTTAGGCTTAAATTTTTTTTTAAACTTGCTCTGACTAGAATGATTATTATTATTATTATTATTATTTTTTATATAGACAGTGACAAGTAATTTACTTTTGTAATGGTTCTCTGTATCATTCTCGACTAATTTTGCAACTGTCTCTCTCGGACTACTAGCATTATACTGCAATACTTTTCATGACTTTTTCATTTTAATTCAAGACTTGACAATCGAATTAATGTCTGGCAAATTTATTTTAAGTTTTTCTTATCATTAAATAACATAATATTAAAATTACAGACATTATAAAATATTTTGAAATTTTTATAAAAAAAAAAAAAAAAATCACGTATGGCACATCGTTAGCATTGTCAAAAATGTCTGGCAATAAAAAAAGTATGTCAGGTAGACTTATTTAAAAACAAAAAATTAAAAATTACGCCTTCTAAAATGTTTTTAAAATCCAGGATTATTACCTGGACAGGTAGGATGCGCAGTAATGAACGCAACCGCTACCGCCAGCCAGATAGCCCAGACTCTAACCGAAAGTGCAAGAAGGACGACATATCACAAAATCAGCTGACCTAAAATTCTTACTTTTAAAACGTTGCTAGCTCCCGTACCATATTATATCAAGCTTGTTTTCTTTCCTGTATATGCGTAAATGTTTTCAAGTACAGAACCGGAGTTTAGACGGTGAATGTAATTGGTATGTACATACTGTATCTCGGCAAGTTCACTACGTTTTATGTAAAAGCCAAACAAATGTATATGAATACCACTAGAAGTCGGTTGCACATAAATAAATGTCGGATTCATTCAAATATTTATTTTTCTTAGTAATATAATACTCTAGCGGCTCACCCTCGCTTTCCTCGGGTTCGCCTCTAGGAAAACATAAACAAACCTATCCCACGGGAACCGTACATTACTCCGTACCGTACATATTTTCAGAATAAAATGTAGCCTATGTGTTATTCCAGACTATAATCTATCTCTGTGCCAAATTTCATCCAGATCCGTTCAGCCAGTTCTGGCGTGAAAGAGAAACAAACATCCATACTCACAAACTTTTACATTTAAAATATTCCAAGAATAGATTTGCTTGATATCGGTTTCTTTATACGTATATTAGAGTTAATTAGAGTTCATACCTTGTCATATTTACTTACTAGCGACTCACCCTCGCTTCGTCCGGGTTCGAATCTCGGTCGGATACAAACTTTTGTTGTTTTTTTTTTCTATTTATTCAAGTTTTCAGGTTTTTTTTATCTAAAAAATACGATAGAACAAAAAAGAACTCCGAGCGAAGCTCGCTCGCCCAGGTACTTGGTGTAATGCAAAATATGATTAAAAAATCTTTTATACATATTCTAATAATACTCATTGTGTAAATTTTACCTAACTGGCATAGAACGGCGTAGGTAATACATATATTGTTTATTACAACCAACATAACCATATTCAGTCAAATCTGTGGTTCAGATACGTACATAGTGTCTCTACATCTAACCGCAAAACCTTGTTAAACAGTATGACGTTTTGAAAGTACTAGCCACTATAATTTCGTGGTCTTTTATGTTATAAAATAAAACTTAAAACATTACTTTTGCAAGGCCATAAAGAACCCTAACACTACCTATAAATATTGACTTTAAAGAAATAATGAATGTATATTTTTATGTATGTTTGTTTGTAAAATATGTATATTTGTGCATATGTGTACATGTAGTACATAATTTTAATATATATACCATACCTAACCTAATTAATCATCTTCGCTTTAACATTTTTACGGCTATGGCTGCTTGTAAAATTATATTAGTGATAAGATCGCACTTGCCATAACATTGTATTGTTTAATTTAGTAAAAAATAAAAAAGATATGACATTTTCATTATATTATTGTTACCTCTGTACCTGTTCGTACAATTAAAAATTTAAACTTACTTCATTAATGATTAATGATAAAAACTCAGTTAAATGTCAAAACTGACTTAATAATAGTGATTTCAAAATCAATTTAAGCATAACCTAAGCGTCAATGGTAAATATTTTCTTGACACGTTCACCGGGACACAGCATTGTCCTATAGTATATAGATAATCGGTTCAAAATTATCTAAGACATGCCATACGACATACAGTACACACAAAAAATACCGAAATCTCGCTTGTATCGGTTTATAAGTCAAATCTTACCTTGTACAATATAACTGGCCATCAAGGCGGCTGTGTTCTCGTTGCACTGTATACATCCCTGAGCCAGATCCCGCTTCACTTGCAAGCAGAACAGATAGCGAGTGAACTCCTCCTCGAGCCGCGCCGGGTCCGGTGTGTAGAACTTGACGCAAAACCGTAGAGTTGGCTCCAACATTGACAAGCCCACTTGACGGCACATCGGCTTTTCGACGTCCAACCAGTACTAAAAAATAAGTCTTGTGATTTATAGATAGTTAGCTGACCCAACAGTTGTTGTCCTGTTCAAATTTAAACTTTGTTACGATCACTGAGTTCATACAAAAATCCTATAGAAAAAAGTACGTAAGAATTTCCGAATTAATATATTTATACAACGATTAATTTTGACTTATCTGGTATAGCTATAGCTAAGAATCATCGGATAATCCCATAAAACACAAAAAATAACATCGAAATCGGTCTAGCCTTTTAGGAGCAAAATAATTAACAATTCGCGCACACTGAAATTATTTATATACAGATAATAATAATAATTCCACTAAATGACAAAGACATTCAGTTTACGAGAGAATCGAACCGACTATCTTACTTAGTGCGCACTAAAAAGAAATAAACGAGTAACCGTACATCTTATTCTGTTGCAGTGCGCGTTTGAAACAAACTACCTTATTTTAATTTTTTCCGACAATCCGAACCTTGATGTACTTAAGTCCAGACTGAAGACGCAACCTTTTCCTTTTCGATTTCAAGTATAATAATACTATGTAAATAACGTGTAACTTTTAGTTAATATGTGACATTCACATATGAAACAATATTATAGTAAGTATTATATATAATTATTGCCTTATTCTGTTCGTTTATTACTTATATTTTTACATAATAATCATATAAAAATCGACGGCTTCTGAAAGAAATATCTTTTAGAGGTCCTATCGACACAATTTACTAGGTAAAACTTTTTTTTAAATAAAAAAAAAATACCTACACATATACCATAGCTAAATAAAATATCTAAAAAAGTTAAAAACAAATTATAAAGTAAATTAAAATAATCTTTTATTAAAGCCGAATTCAAATCTCGCTAGTGAATGTCCGTAAATTCCACACAAACGTTGATCATACGAGTAGATTGCTTCAGACGCAACGACATACAGCATAGAGATAGGCAATTAGGCGGGCTTGTTCTCGTAAAACAAAGTCTCCAATATGTTCTCTCTGCCATATACCATGTCACAGTAACGATAAGGTATATAGATAAATAATAATCTAAGAAATAGTTATTAACTCACCTTAGTTCCATTAGCATCTTGATATTCAAGTCCAAAGTAGTCTGCTTCCAAGAGGTGCAACTGCCGACAAACTTGATCAAAAAGCACTCGTCCCAATGCTTTGGACTGAAACAAAGAAAAAAATCAGTTTATAGACAATAATAATTATAATATTACTATTATTCCTATTATTCCTTTTACATATTTTAATAGCTTTTGGCTTAGGTTCCGTTTGTATAATTTATTCATATTTATTCATATAGTGCATTAATCAATAAATAGAGTATAAAAAGTTAACAGTTTTTTTTTCATTCGGACTGGCAGTTAAAGATAACTTATATTATTTTGATAATCTTATCACCCTGAAAGTACGTAATCTATTCCATAAAAACTTTACCATCAGTTTCACCACTCTGGGATTAAATTTCAAAAAAATATTCTACAAGTTTGTTTGTTTGGTTGAACGCGCTAATCTCAGGAACTACGAATCCAATTTGAAAAATTCTTTTTGCATTAGATAGCCCGTTAACTGAGGAAGGGTATAAGTTATATATCATTCTGGAAAACTGTACGGTTTCCGTAGGATAGATTTGTTTTTGGACGAACCCGAAGCGAAGCGAGGGTGAGTCGCCAGTATAATATAAATAACTTCTACATGTATTTACATTTTACTATTGAACAGTCATGACAAACAGTTTCTTATATGTATAGATACAGATAATTAACTATTTAATTTTATATAACCATTTTATTTTATCATTATACATTATACATTTTTATAAAATATTAAATTATAAAATTTTATAAAATAAAGTCCCCCACCGCGTCTGTCTGTCTGAACGCGATAAACTCAAAAAGTACAAAACGGATTTTCATACGGTTTTCACCAATAGATGGAGTAATTCATGAGGAAGGTTTGCGTGTATAATTCATTAAAGTTTTATGTAAATTGACTGATTTATGACGATGATTAAAGATGCCGAAAAAAATCATACCGACTGGGGGCTTTTTTGGCGTGCGCCGCGTAAACTAATAAAGTTATATGAAAACAATGTATGACAACAGAGTTATTTCTCTTAAAAGGATCTTCCTAATAAAGGAAGGGACGCACCCGAGCGAAACGAGAATAAGACACTAGTTAACGATAAAACATTTTTCAATCATCAGATAGCAGTACCATCAGTTACAAGCTGACTAAATTTAAATGAAGAACAATAAAAATATTCGTGCATTATTCTAAGCCACTGCAGTATATCCTTTCTTCAGTATCCCGTTTACAATATTCTTTAGATAATCGCAATACCCTACTAACTATAATAAGATACAACGTTGCAGTAACAAAATTAATATGCTGTGTAATATCAGATATACCGGAGGAGCGGCCCAGTTACAGGTTTTTTAAGCAAATGTAAGAAGTCCACGCACGCTTTTGTCAATAATAATAATCTATTCATTTAGAAATATTTGAAATATCAAATAACACATTTTAAATATAAAGCAATCGAAGGTATCTACCTAATCTTAATATCTCTAAATAAACTAGGCTACAGATAAGCTTTATTTACAACTCATAGTGATAACTTTAAGACTATTTAGTATTTACCCTATCAATCCGTTACTAAGAATAATATAACAATCTCATTTAATACAAGCGGCTCACCCTCACTTCTCACACTCGCTCGCTCACAAAAACAAATGTATCCTACGGGAACCGTAATTTTTTTCGGGATAAAAAGTAGCCTATGTGTTATTCTGATGTATGAGCTATATTATTGTAGTTTCATTAAAATTCAATCAGTCGTTTTTGTATGAAAAAGTAAAAAACATTCATACATCTAAAATATATATCCATACATCCTCACAAACTTTCGCATTTATAATATTAGTAGGAATTAACCTATCTTATCCTATAATTTCTATTGAGTTATCACACATACAAATACGTATTTCAATCTCTATAGTAAACCTTTGAGACTTACGAGTATAATAATGTTATAACTAAAACGTCTTTTATAAAAAATATAATTGATAATATTATAAGTAAGTCCATAATAATAAAGAAATTTTCCTATTCAATTCAAAATCCTGTTAATGGTTTCAAAGTATGCCATATTTGAGCACACATTACTTCGCAAATTTTCCTTTTTGCAACATCGTACGATGACATCTGACACCAACGATTGATGAAACCTACAAATGAATACTTCAGTATACATCTATCTTTACACATATTGAGAGTGCTAGAGAAAAATCCAAACTAGAACATAATATTTTGCCGGCATCTGCTGCCTCGATATTGATTTGGACGCGGTTCTGCATATAGAAGCAAGTGTCGCGCTCGCCTCTTTCTAGTTATGCTATACGACGTAAACCTAAATGTGTCAGATGTACGTTGGACGTCAAGACCACTCCATTTCTAACAATAACACAATACATAACAATGTCAACACGTTGAAGAAAGTCCTTTTCAAGTAAAAGTGCAAACTATGCATTCTTTTTAGTAAATGGTAGGTACCTAAATACCTAAATAATAGGCAGTGGTAGCCCAGTGGTAACGCGCTCGCTTGGGAAACCGAGTGAAGCGGGTTCAAATCCCGGGTCTTGCATCTCTGATATTTTCATGTGCGAATCATTTTCTAACTTGATTACCACTTGCCTTACGGTGAAGGAAAACATCGTGAGGAAACCTGCATGTCTGAGAGAACCTAGCAAGTTTTCGAAAAGACATGTGAAGTCCGCCAATCCGCACTTGGCCAGCGTGGTGGACTATGGCCTGATCCCCCTCGTCTTGAAGAGAGGCCCGTGCCCAGCAGTGGGACGTTAAAAAGGGCTGAATACAGGTACCTAAATAAAATTGGTATGAATATAACAATAATACGTAATATGTCTAACTTTCACGTTAAATTCCAGTACAGTTAAGGATTATGCTTATTGGTGGCCAATTTCCAATCATCAAGCAAATAAATACATACAAGTACCTATACGTAGCTCTATCAATTACTACTATGACATGTTCCCTAAGCCTTAGGGCCTAAGGTGCTCCGAGTCCTAAATAAATTCATCCTAAATAACTTCCCCCCCTACACCATCTGTTTTAGAATGTTTAATTAGTAGATGGTCGACTATAATAATAATTTATCATATACTGACATACTTTACCCTTTACATATTACATTCATGTATAGTGACATTGTCTCTATACGCCGTTTTGAACAAATTGTTATCCTTTAACTCAGTATGATGTGACCGTCTACACGCCAGATCGGAATTTAATATTACTTTCAACGCTTTATTATTAGATTTCAACCTGTCTACTTACAAGGGCAGAGGATAAAAAAAATAGAAAAAAGAATTAGACCCTAAAAATCTATATATTTGACGCAAATATTTAGTTTATTTTAATTAGTTTTAAATGATAATTATTTTATTTATAATAATATGATTCTTTTAGACGTTTAGTATAGATTTCTCAGAGATGAGATATTTTTCCGCAGTAAAAAGTATTCTAATGTTGACCCGGATAACCAGATATCATCATACCAAACATCAAAATCCCTCCAGTGGTATATCCGTGATGCGATCACAGAAAGACAAAAATTCTAAACACTATAGATTCGTCGTCTGTATCGATAATGTCGATCTCAATAAAATTTTCCAAAATATTATAATGTACAGATTTGGCTTATTTACAATTTTATTATAACTATGTATAGATTATGTTTTAAATACATAAGCTCCTGTTTAGGAAGTCCTTTCGTAATTGATTTATGAATTATCGATACTCCTTCGAAATTGTAGGCCACACGCATTTATTATTAACCGTTATTTCCGTTATACTTAACGATTTTATGTGCAAGAGTCATATGAAATTTTAAGTTAATAAAAAAGTTGAATATGTGTTCAATTTTATGAAACAATATCCAAATTGCTTTTGTGTTAATCGTTAACAAATAACACTTAATGTTAGTAATAGTTCAAGTAAAGTTTATGCAAAACAGGCAAACATGCACAGAAAATTAAGAGTTCGAGAAAAATTGAATGTCTTGGACATAGCAACATTGGCACATAAGCTACTTAGAAGTTTTGGATTTAAGGATAATTACTATTAAACAAAAAATCGATCATGAACTCACACAATATTTAAAAAATAAACCATGAGCCTCCTGGCGGTCTTTATAAAAATTAGTTAAAACATGCTCAGGAATGATTTATACAAAGCAAAAAACCCGTATTAAAATCGATTTCCGAGAAAAAGGTAACAGAAACACACACAAACACCTCTTACCCCAAACGCATCTGGGGGCACGGCAGTGCCCCCGCTAAGTCGAGCAAAAAAGGGCAAGGCAGTACCATCCTTTTCTCGAAGCAATTCAGGGCATTTTCCTCAAATCTCAAGGATTTCTGGTAGAGATCACTTATTTGGTATGGTTATCTGTTTTTTTTTTGTGGTACACAAACAAACAGTTAAGCTAACTGACAGTTTAGCTAACGAGCAGTTAAGCTAACTAACAGTTAAGTTAACTAACAGTTAAACAAGCTAAGTAAGTAAGCAAATAAATTTTTAATTTTTAAATTTAATGGTTTAATTTAATTTAAATTTAACCCTATTAATTAATCTATACTAATATTATTAAAAGGAAGGATTTGATTGTTTCTTTGTTTGTTTGCACCGAATAGGCTCCGAAACTACTGAACTGATTAAGATGAAATTTGTTAAGAAGATAGTTTGAGACCCTGGGAAAGATATAGGATAGTTTTTATCCCGGAAATAATCCCTTAAGGCCTTAAGGGAGTGAAAATGGGGATGGAAGTTTGTATGGGGAATCAACCTAGGGACGAACCCGAGCGAAGCGAGGGTGAGTCGCTTGTAAATAAAAATTACTGTATACTACTTACTTATTATTGGTACGGTCACTATAAAATGTTGTTACTTAACTATGTAACGGTTTATTACAAAGTTGTTGGATAGATGCTTTCATAGATAGGTACTGAATAAATTAACCGACTTGGTTTAACAGCTTATAAGTTTTTGCGGTAGACGAAATGGGTATTTTTGATGGGTTATATATACCGTCTCCGTGGCCGTTGCGGGTAAAAATACTACTATCTAGCTACCGTAAAAATGTTTATGTTTCAATTACCACATACTCCCACAACCTCTCGTCTCGTCTCGAGACAGATTGTGTAAATTCAAACCAATAGGATTTCGATATTTTAATATTATATGCATTTTATTTAAGTTAGTAAAATTTAAGTTTTTTAATTTAAAAAGAAAAACTAAATTTAGAACAATAATGGCCAACTTAAATCAGTTAATATCCCATAATACCTAATCAAGCGTCGTGAGTTGATTAGCTAGTTGATGTGAGATATTAATCCAATAATTTCCGCTCAGATTCGATTACCTCCTCGAGCCAACCTGCAGCTACAACATAACACTGCATTTGTATCGATAACGAGCGGCCAAATAACCGACGGAGCATACACGAGGGGACGAGTAATATAAATAAAGTCGTTAAACATAAATTGGTCGATGATGTGATGTTGTGTTTATTATCTACGTCTTCGTTTCTCTTTACTGTTTACTAGTAACACGCGTTTTATTGTTTTTGAACCATATTAATATCTCACATGAAAACATTTGACAGTTTCCTATGTCACTTTCCTCCCTACACTCGAACTTTATGCATAAAATAACGTCGATCTAATTCGCCCCAACGTTCTTACTAACGATCGGACTTCTATTATAATTGCAAAAGTTTGATTTGGGTGAAATTTGGTAGGTATATAGTTAGACCTGAAGTAGCACTTAGGCTAATATTTGGTACCCATGGACGCTTACGAGCGAAGCGAAGGTAAGGTCATCTATCTAATATTATATTCATTAAAGAAGAATTCATAACAACCTCATTAAGATAGCTCCAAACGGTGGCCGAACTAGAAATTTTACTTATAATAATATTTACACTACTTCATTAATATAAATTTACGTAGATTTTACATTTCAAATTTCCAAACACATTTCAATAATTATGATTGCTTTGGAAATCACAATCGTTCTTTAACATAAACTCTGTCAACAAGTAACGCCAAGTTTTTAGCACATTAATTCTCAGAATTAAGTAATGGTAAGCAATTAGGGCGCCCCGCTTTATTTTAACCCCGGGTTATTTACGGAGAGGCTTCTCTTTGACGTCAAAAAGGTGACACTCGGCCAAGGCGAACTACTCCTTTAAATAGATTTTATCGTTTGCACTTTATAACCTTAGTGTCGAGAAAAATGATTAACGAGATAACGAGAGCGCTAATCTCATCTTTTTTTAGTTGTCTATTTAAAAATAAGATAGTGACAAGTTTAATTATATATTCTTCACATGATTACGTTACTGCATGCAGATTATAACGCAAATTACAATGACAACTAAATGTACTGTTTTTAATTTTTGGTACAAATAAGTGATGTTGTACCTTCTTATTACAATAAAGTTTTAGTTTAGTAACGTAATAACTTGAAATTATTACAATACTACCGGCTCACCGCTCGGGTTCGCCTCTAAACAAACAAAAACAAATTTATCCCACGGGAACCGTACAACTTTCCGGGATAAAAATAGCCTGTTTGTTATTCTGATGTACGAACTATATAATTGAACAGTTTCATTTAAATCTAATCAGTAATTTTTTGGGTACTAAGCTACAGCTTATACATAAGCTACTATAGTTTTTTTAAATATCCCAGGGGAACTCTTTAATTTTCCGGGATAAAAGGTATCTAAAATATTGACCGGGGTTATAAGGTACCACCATGCATAATTTCATTTAAATCGGTCCAACAGTTTCGGAGATTAGCCCGTACAAACAGACAAACAGCCAGAGAAACAAAAAAAATTAAAAAAACTGGATTTATTCTATTTCTCTTTTTACAACCTCCTGACTCGGTTTTTAGCAAAAAAAAATCTATGTACAGACATTCGACTTGTACAGTTTTATTATATGTATAGATAAGCTATAAGAATTTGTTCTAAGAACTGAGACGTATGATAAATGGGTTTTAAAGTGAATCTAACATCACATATTGATAAGTTAGCGTCATCATCCGAATAGAATTCATTAAGTCGCAATTCAATCACCATAAAAATATTGAATACTAAACAAAGAGTAAAATGTAAAATGAGTTTCAAATACCCAAAATACAGTCCACAATGTTGACCGAGTGACATAGCAGAAGGGGCACAATAGAACCATTGAGGCAATCAAAACTGCCGGCTAAGCCTTTTTCTTGATAACTTCTGGCGGACCGCCAGCTGTGCCTGATAAGGGTTGATGCAGACGCAACGCTATCCAATAGCTCGCGCCGCGCCGGATCAATCGCGGTGCTCAGAGCTTACCAACTTTTTGCTTTAATATTGCATTTTCTATTAGCTAACAGTCCAGATGGAATTCAATCTTTACT
Source organism: Argynnis bischoffii washingtonia (assembly GCA_033884665.1). NCBI lineage: Eukaryota > Metazoa > Arthropoda > Insecta > Lepidoptera > Nymphalidae > Argynnis > Argynnis bischoffii. The sequence continues at coordinate 4,024,959 of CM066610.1, forward strand.
TTAAAATATGGAAATATTTTATTTGAAGCGAGTTTTATTAAATAAAGTTAAATTATCAATTATAAACGCATAAATAAACAAAATCCTGTAACTTAAACGTCCTAAAGGTCAATGATACTGTATCAAGCAGCCGTTATCCAATCGAGAAGCATGAGTTCGACGTTTTGTCAGGGTGTGTCCGTATAGATTTATTGCCTTTGATAAAACTACACTACTGTAACACTAGCATTGTTTTTAATAAAAAAACATATAGGTATGAATAAAAAATATTGTAAGGTACCTTGATGCTAATTTTCAAAATTTTGAATTCATTTTTGTTAATTGTGGGTAGGCTGTCTGTAACAACTATATAATGCTTTTGTGACATCTAACACCTTAGTCTTTCCCGTGACCATGATTGCTGTAAAGCAATCGAAACGTCGGGAAACAAAAATCAAAATAAATCCGCGAAAAAATCCGAAAAGATAGTTTTATTTAAAAAATGGGGAAAAATGAAAGCGGTTAACATATAAACCCTTATTTTATTTTTAGCAAAAACAAACTAAAATGACTGCAAAAATCCATTAAATAGTCGTATAAATTAGGCTGATTGAAATTCTCAATTACAATTCCCACTCAAAACATGTAAGTGCCCTTACTAGTATATCGACTGTCCAATTTCCTCTGCCCACTTTAAAACACTTCTGCTGCATTGCAGATCAAACTTCTTGTATAATATTTTATTAATTATGAAACTTTCTATTAAATACCTTAAATTTTTCGTAATAATAAAACTAATACAAAAATAACATTTATTTGATACATTAAAATTGAAATGTAATTTCAATAATATACATTTTCAATAAAATATTTTTAATATACTCTTTTATAAGTTTTATTGAAAAATTCAATGCACGATCTGAGAACGTCAGAGCGAAAAAAATGAACTCAATACTTATATTTGAAATGCCCCTATATTTTGCTATCTATACATATTACATACATATAATAAAACTCTTAACTGAGTCGAATCTGTAAATTAAATATTTTTTGGAAAATCTTATTGAAATAGTTATTACTATCGATACAGAGGCGAATCTATAGTTTTTAGAATACTTGTCTGTCTGTCTTGCGACCGCATTACGAGAAAACCACTGGATTGATTATATATGATGATATTTTCTATGATGATAGCTGGTTATCCGGCTCAATATAAACGATACTTTTTACTGCGGGAAAATATTTCATCTCTGAGAAATTGTTCTAACCGTTAAAACGTACCTAGGGACGAACCCGAGCGGAGCGAGGGTGAATCGCTAGTTACTCAATACGAGAACATTATCTATGTCAAAATCACAATTTCGTAATGAACACAAAATACATAATAATATTGTACTTATTACAAAAACTAGCGCAGGTTAATAATTACCAAATAAAGAAAAAGAAATCGTAATGCGATGAAATTATTCCAGACGTTACAAACAGGTTTCAAACATGACTTACTATTTAATTAAAATTAAAAAGGTACTCTGTACACGCCCGCTTTAAGCGCCATCGGTTCGCAAAATTCTAGTTTTTCTAGTTTAAAATTCTTAAAAATCTCTACAAGTTTCAAAGCAGAAAAAAAAATATTCTTAGCCCTTTATCTAGTAAACTTTGAATTCAAAAGATAATTTGAATCATCATCAATTATATAATTATTGTTATTCCTCATCATAAAAAATAACCAAAGATGAATCCAAAATCGCTTCCTGTAACCGTAAGTTATACTTTAAAATTTTGTGAGCTTCTTCTGTCCTGATGACAATTAACATTAAAGTCAACGGTCAATTAATTTTGGTAGCTAAGATAAGCATGAGCCCTGAGCTAGCAGCCATACTAAACCCTTTCATTGGTACTCGTACGGCTAAGTTAAGGGAAGAAATATTTTTTAAATATATTGTTAGTTATAGTTGCTGAATTGATTCTTTAAGAGTATCTCAATTGATTGGTGTTGTTCATTATTTATAGATCATATTGATGCTATATATTTTGTTAGTTATAATATTTTATATTATTGATTTGATGTTAGTTATTTATATTTTATTATTTACAAGTTTATAATATTAATAGAGATATGAGTTTGTTATATTTTAAATATTAATATTTTAAAAATATTGTCATCCACCGTGGGGTAATATGTAATCTGTATAAAATAGGTGGCGCCACATTACACCCAACGGTGGGGGTATAGTGTTTAAATAGTTGTGATAATCATTAATTTGTAAGACATTCCGTTAAGTGATCGAAGTAAAGAGGAATTGCTGAATCTCTGTATTATTATTTAAAATTTATTATTAACAATATATATAGTACAATCTACTAAGATGTTCATAAATAATCTGTTGATTTAATTCTGAATATATTGATTCCCAAAAAGCTTTTCACACTTTTTTTGGAAAGCAATAATTGGACATAAAATCTTCTAACGCTAACTATGTTTATCATTTTAGTACCTTGCTTAAATTAAAGATTGTTTTTAGAATAATATTTTTGACTTGATCTGATTTATATATGACAACAAGCGGCTCACCCTCGCTCCGCCCAGGTTCGTCCCTACTTACGTTTTAACGTCTAGTACAGATTTCTTAGAGATGAGATATTTTCATACAGTAAAAAGTATCCTTTATGTTGACCCGGATAACCAGCTACAGACAGGCAGACAGATTATAATATTATAATAAGATTTTCCAAAAAAAATATTTAATGTAAAGATTCGACCCAGTTAGAATTTTATTTTATGTATAGATAGGTACCACTTCTAATTTCTACACGAACTTACGCTACATTTTAAACTTTTAAAACTCTTTTTTTTATATTACTGACGACGATGATAAAAATAAGTTTCAAGTGAAGCTTATAAAAGCATAGTAAAAAGAGCTTATTTTGGCATAACCATTTTTCAAGAGAACCCTTAGGAAGATAAAGCCAAGCCAAAATAAGCCATAAAGTCCAAAAAGACACTATCGACGGCAAGATAACCATAGTCGTGAATGATTAAAAAGTTCAACAACATTTAGAATGCATTAGTGTCGTTAACTAGTTTAAACATAATCGGACTTCCGAAACAGTTGCAGACTAACGATGGCCAACAACATAAAGCATGTTGAATATTAAACGCAAGTTACGACACGCCTTGGCATTGTTACCATGCAATTATGTTGAGAGACTGCTACAAAGGTTTGTGTTGTTTGAGGACTGTGGGACAGAATGGTAATTAAATTGCTTTTATGAATTTTTATGTTATATACATTGGTATTTTTCATTTAGAAACTCTATCAACCATTTTCCAACTTTCAAGTTCAATTTGAGTTCAAATGCTACAAATTCTACTTTTACATTAAGAGCAGGCTTTCATTTATATTTTATATATTATGAGAAACAGTTGTGGACGCGTTTTATTGACAGAGAGACTCATGCAAATATTAATATATATTTATTATTTAACTATAGTAAATAAACTACTTCATCATACATTTCTTTATTATTTTTAAATCTAAACTACCACCATAAAATCAAAACGAATTACACCATTTAATTATACATTATAATAGAATAGTACCTGGTCGACCGAGCTTGGCTCGGAGTTCTTTTTTGTTATATCGTATTTTTTAGATAAAGAAAAACTAAAAACTTGAATAAATATAAAAAAAAAAAAAACAAAATTAAAAACTTTGTATCTAACCGAGATTGGAACCCGGACGGACACCTGTGATTGTCAATCATGCGCCTTGGCCGCTTGACCACGATGCTTATGCCCGAGCTTAAGAATAAATTATAAGCGACCATATTTTGCGTAGGAAAATGCGAAAGAAAACCCCCATGAAAACTCGAAAACACGCGTTTTTCCAGACGTAAGACTAATCTAGATAGATTTGTCGCCCCCCAAAACCCCCATGCAACCAACTTCAGCGAAATCGTTAGAGCCGTTTCCTAAATCGCCGGTATAAATAAATAAATATACAAGAATTTCTCGTTTAAACAGATAGATGATGTTATTAAAATCTATATATGTATATATAAAATAATTATCTAAGCAATGCTTAGATAATTATTTTATATACCATACCATAGTAAGAGTCCTTTCCAGAAACCAATTCTTGTACTCAATATAGGTCAGTATAAATCTTCATAAAATGTATCTTGCCAGAATATCGTTACACGAGTCTGTTTACTTTCGGCAAGGGAGCAGTTCAAGGCGACAGTATAGTTTGTTTAGGGAGATAAAACCGTATCGACGCCTATGACATCACTCAGGTGTTTACTCCACCCATAATGAAATTATAGTGTGGTTGTATTTGAAATGATCATAAACGCAAGAGAAGCAACAGATAGTACGTAAAATAGAATTATTTTGACAAGTTAAACGGTTTATAATATAATTTTATGGTAAAAAATATAGCTTCATAAAAATGTCTAATGATTGATAAGAGATTAGACGAAGGACGGCTTTTAGTGCTTTCCGAGGGGGTAAAATATTACCACCTTCCCAGCTCTTCTTCCGAGCAACTTCCGAGCATGAGAATTTTTGGCGATAAAACTCAATACTTACACTTAACCCGATCCGGGACTCGAACCCACAGTCTCCATATCTGCAGCCCTACATGCTAGCCACGAAAACTCAGGAGCAGTGTAAAGCACTACACGCACAAATATGGCATCCTAGTAATAAGTAAACCACAAAAATAAATATCTATTGGTACATATAATAAAATTCTGAGTCGAATCTGTGAAATATATATTTTTTGGAAAACCTCATTGAAATAGTCATTTTTATCGATACACATGCAGAATCTATAACTTTTAGTATTTTTATCTGTTCGTCTGTCTGTCTGTGAACGCATCACGAGAAAACCACTGGCCCAAAAACCACATAAAACATATAGGATAATTTTTAACTCCGGGAAAATATCTCATCTTTGAGAAATCTATACTAAACATTAAAACGTAGCTAGGGACGAAGCCGGGCGGAGCGAGTGTGAGTCGCTAGTATATTAAATAAATAATGTAATTTTAAGAGAAGTTTGACTCAACAAAGTATATAATATGTATGCTGCACAAAGGTGCTGCAAAATCTTTAAAAATGTTCATTCACATAACATATACTTTGTGATAACGATAGAAACAATATAGTCGTGTTAGCAAAACCCTATTAACGCCAACGCGTCGAAGTGAGGCACGTGAAAGATTTGGGTGCGCGGCAACTCGTCTGCAAGTCCTTGTAGGGTTAAAAGCTTCGCTCCATCTTATGTTAGTGCGACATACATCTCAAATAGGTACTACGCACTTTATTCGCTAAAATCTTTCGAGATGTTCTGTGTAAAAGCTTCTTAGTGTTGTCATAATGACGCTAACCTTATTAATAATATATTTTCTGCTTTATTACAGGATATTATGTCGATCCATAACCGTAAAAGAAATTATCGGATATGGGAAAAAAATTAATATACGTTTCCGTAACTGAATTCGAAAAAATGATAACCTAAAAAATTAAGATTCATTAATGATTTTGTAATTGTATTAATTTAATTTCATTTTACAATTCTTAAAAAATCTAATATATGTAAACGAAACTATTAGATAATCCGAAATAATTTTACCGGTGGTAGGACTCTGTCAAGCCTGAGGAGTCCGACTGGATGGGTACCACCCCCTTATCTATTTCTGCCGCCAAGCAACAATGATTGTATTGTTGTGTTCCGGTTTGAAGGGTAAGGTAGCCAGCGCAATTACAGGCAAGAGGCATATCATCTTAGTTCTCACAGTGACAACGCACCTGTGGTTCTGCATTTTTGTTACTTAAAACCTAAGTGCATGAACCGTAGGTGTTATGGGCGACAGGTACTGCTTTCCATCAGGTGGTCTGTCTGCTCGTTTATCACTGAATCGCATAAAAAAAAAAAAAAAAAACATTTATCCGTATCACACCCTATACAAGTTGTATGTAAAAAGATTGAAGAGATGCTTCCAAAAAATGTCAGCTGCGATATATATTCTATACTAATAGATGAACAACGTCGACCTCTTAACACAAGACGAGTGAACCTATTTTTGCTTCTTACTTTTAAATTACGAGTAAAAATCAATACTTATGTTTGGAAGCGTCATTCGGAGGTTACTTTAAAGTTCACCCTCGCACTCTAGGTACTATATTGTCGCCAATCACTTTAGACGGTATTTTAATATTAAAATTTCTTTAAGTTATTATATACTTTTGATCTACAGTGTTTTGCAGCGAACGACTTTAATAACGCATACTTTTGTACAATGGTCGATTTCTTAAAGGAGCTGTCTTAAATTCTTTGGAAATGAAAAAAGCGAATGGAGTTGATTTTCATGATTTCAATTTCGTTGAAAACAATCTAAAATTAGAACGCTTTACAACACTTATTAACAAATTTAAGAATAATAAATATTAAAGATACCTTTGAGAGGTTAAAGCAAACCATGTTCGATATAACTTTTTGTTAAAATGTAATAAAATTATACTCATAATTAATTAATCTAGTCCAATGCAATTAAGTACATGTAAAATAATAATCTATACATATAATAAAACTGTAAAGGTCGAATGTTTGTACATAGAAAAAATAAAGCTAGAAACCGAGTCAGGATGTAAGAAGAGAAATAGAACAAATCTAGTTTTTTTTTCAATTTTTTTGATTTTTTGTTTGTTTATCTGTTTGCACGGGCTAACCTCCGAAACTGTTGGACCGATTTAAATGAAATTTTGTATAGTGTTACTTTATATTCCCGGTCAGCATTTTAGATACTTTTCATTCCGGAAAATTAAAGAGTTCCCGTGGGATAGTTAAAAACTATAGTAATTTATACAGCTTAGTACACAAAAACTACTAATTGGATTTTAATGAAGCTTTATAAATAATATAGGTTATACATAAGAATAACAAATAGGCTACTTTTATCCCGGGAAAATGTACGGTTTGCTTGTCGACAGGTAAACCCGAGCGAAGCGAGGGTGAGCCGCTAGTAAAAAATATATCGATACATCATTTTCGCGTATTTAAACAAAAGCTTCTTCTTTTTCCCAAGTATTGTATTATGCCATTACTTAATAACAATCTTAAATTTATGAGTATGAGTAATTAAGATTTTTATACTTGTATATTATTGTGAAGAAAACCACCAGCGTACACTTCAAACGTATAATAATTATTGATTTACATATAAGAATTACAACACACTGCATATATCACTGCTTTATACTAGAATTTACACAACACTGTTTCAGCATAATTACACAGTAACTCTTCCTGCACAAGAATCAATCCCAATCATAGAAAGCACTCCTTATATATTAATTTTAATTTCCATCAACCCACCTTTTTAATAATTTTAATGTAACTTCAACTACTTCCGGCGTAATCTTTAATCATAGTAATCAATTAATGTATTTAATTTATAAAAGCATACTTAAAATATAAAACATAATTTCATTGAAACTTTAGTTAATTACAAGAAATATAGGTAACTTTAAATATGTCTAACAATATTAGCACTAAAATTAATGAATCATAACACTCGGCCATCGACATGCGTGCTATCTCCGGAGCACGCAAATCTCACAACACTCGGCGTAAGGTATGTTCATGATTCTCTATTATAATTTCAAAACAATATTAATAATTACAGCATGTAATACAAGCAAAAAAAAAATATCGTTATATATAAACATTAATATAAACCAGATTATACTACACTAGATTAAACTTAAATACTTTTATTTTTCAGTATCACTGTTCTCCGAGCTTGAGGAGCTGTATTCAGAACCAGAAGATTTGTCTAACTATTGCCTGAACATGAATCCAAGGCTGCATTTCATCTACTTAATGCGAAACACTTTCATATCCCATGGTACTAAAACCGGGAGCATAGTTAGAGATTTTATATGGAACAATAAATAACTTCCCTTCATCTATCATTTTAAATAATATAACGAATACTATTGTTTTATTGCCACTTATTAATACCGCTAATAAATTCTGCATCGATTTAGTTAATCCTAATATTAACTTAGTTTAAATGGAATGAAATGAAATAAACTTAATTCAAATAGACTTGATTCAAAAGCATTTAATGTAAGCATCAGTGAAGTCTGTCCGTGAGGAATCTACCACCGGCTCAGAAGCCGGCAAGATACTCAACAGTTGCTCTTTTAAATATCGAAATTACATTTATTTTATTAATATATCATGTAGATAGCCCGCATATGAGTCAATAATACTCAATTCCACACATTTTCATCAGCAAGAAACTCTTGAACCGTGTAATATGCTTTGCCCAATAAAACATTTTTAATTTTATCCTTAAATTTTTGAAAAGATAAATCTAGGACATTTTGTGGAATCTTATTATATCTGCGTATACTCAGGCCCACGAAGGATTTATTCACCTTTTGGAGCCGAAGTCTAGGTTTAACAAGCTTATTTCTATTCCTAGTGTTTCTTGTGTGTCTATCTTTAGATTTTTGCGAACAAATAATATGTTAAACTGGCTTACACGGAGTCGTAAGATTGTACATAATAAAATATTATACATAATTGAGAATCATAAATAATAATAATATTTTAATTAAAAGTCATTGATAAATTTATATAATTAATGGGAGATAATTTGACTACTTTTAAATTAATATGGAATGTCTATTGATTTTGCTTTTAAATTATATTGATGTTAAAAAGTTAATATCTTAAAATTAAACTTATTTTCGAATTACTAATTTTGTAATAAATTCCAAAAAAAAAAAAGTAAATCAAATAGTAAGACATTAATAATTCTCAAGTTATATTATTGCATTTAAAAATCCTGAAATACGGTTGTGCTATTTAGTAAAAACTTCCGGCTGATTCATATAAAAAGCAAAAGATAACCGTTGGAGGGGAGGTTTTGGGGAAGACGTTCATTACGACAGACCAGATAAGTATTAGTTGTGAAAATAATACTAAATTTATGTTGGCAAACTTATTGATCAAAATAGTGTTGAACTTATGTGTAAATAGTGGAAAATAAAGCGCTTTCCTGTGATTAGTTAATAGTAGTGACATAAAGTAATCGTTAAAATGACATTGAATTTTGTTGTATTAAAGGGAAATACGACAGTTGAAGTAACATTATAAAACGTTTAAAGTAAAAGAGTGATAAAATAAAGCTTATTATATTGATTTACTGTGTTCTTATTTTCCTCGTCTTGAAATTATAATGGTTATTAATACAATTGTTTAACAAATATATTACACAGTATAATTGCGAACCACGAGCTCTTAGATCATAAATAGCCCGTACTGCTCTTTTTTTTTTTTAGAATAAATACCGAATTAATTTGCGCGGCACTGCCCCAAAGAAGTATTCCGTACGATAAAATACTATGAAAATAACTAAAATATACAAGTCGGGCAGTGTTAATATCCGTTAAGTTTTTTTTTTTTTTAATTTTCCTAACTGCATTAATTATATAACTTAAATTAATTATATAACTTAAATTAATTATATAACTACCAAAGCCTCTAATGACGGGCAGATATTCATTATTTTTTTAAGGTCCAGCACATTAGCCATAGAATATTTTATGATACCAAAATTTATAAATGCACTCAAAAACTTGACATTAATTTAATTTAATATACCACACACATTTTTAATTTTAATAAGTAAATATACTTTTCGCTTTAGATGCAATTTACCTACACACAATTACGTTGTTATGTCCTATTCTACTTACATTTCACAATAGGTTTTGTATAATTATTATATGTATGACCTAGTTCTTGATAATTAAAACACGTGAAGTTATTTTGTCCATTTGTATTACCTGGTAAAATGTTATGACCATTTCTAAAATCTCGTTTTATAAAGGTATTACTATATCTGGTTAAACTGTGGTGAAGCTAAATAATTTAACAAGTCTTCTGGTTCACTACATTTAAGAGCTTGAGGTCTATTACGTACAGAGTTATTAGTTATTCCGAAAATAATACAATCAACTACCTTTCGTCCAGCAATATCATATCTACTTAATAATGAAAGTTTATCATAAAAATATTCTCAAGTTTTTACCTTTCGGGAATGCCTTTCTAATTTTAACTAACTTTTGAGCTTTGGTAAAGATTCATATAATTGAAAGAATAACTTAATTTCTATCTCATTCATAAATTACGGCACATTCGTTAACTTTCTTTAGCCATAATCTATTATCTTGATGAAATTCCGGAACTACATAGTAGAGTTCCTAGTCTTACTTGCATTATCTCGAAGCGCTGCTATAAATTTCTTTAGGTCTTCGGTTGTTAGGTAATCGGATAATCGTTTAATTTTAGCTGGTACTTTAGCATCACCAGAAGATGACCTCCTTTGACGTCGATTGGGCCTTTCTGGAGTAAAGCCCTCTGATCCATCTCCGTCACATGGGGCATAACTGAAGCACTTCCAATCGAGTCCAGTGATCCAACATAGACCACTCAATCCAGTGATCAAACATAGATCACTCATTCCAGTGATCAAACATAGACCACTCAATCCAGTGATCAAACATAGACCACTCAATCCAGTGATCAAACATAGACCACTCAATCCAGTGATCAAACATAGACCACTCAATCCAGTGATCAAACATAGACCACTCAATCCAGCGATCAAACATAGATCACTCATTCCAGCGATCAGACATAGATCACTCATTCCAGTGATCAAACATAGACCACTCAATCCAGTGATCAAACATAGACCACTCAATCCAGTGATCGAACATAGACCACTCAATCCAGTGATCAAACATATACCACTCAATCCAGTGATCAAACATATACCACTCAATCCAGTGATCAAACATAGATCACTCATTCCAGCGATCAGACATAGATCACTCATTCCAGTGATCAAACATAGACCACTCAATCCAGTGATCAAACATAGACCACTCAATCCAGTGATCAAACATAGACCACTCAATCCAGTGATCAAACATACCACTCAATCCAGTGATCAAACATAGATCACTCATTCCAGCGATCAGACATAGATCACTCATTCCAGTGATCAAACATAGACCACTCAATCCAGTGATCAATCATAGACCACTCAATCCAGTGATCAATCATAGACCACTCAATCCAGTGATCAAACATAGATCACTCATTTCAGCGATCGGACATAGATCACTCATTCCAGCCAGCAAACCCATCTATCAATCTAGCGGCCACCAGCCTAGCTCTTTCGGCATTTAATATAAACCATGTATTTAAAAAACCCGATAAACAACACATGGCTCACTCCTATCGGATCAGTCCAGACCCAATACCCATTACAATTGATTCATAAGTTTTTAACCACCATCATCATCATACTAATATTCATTATGTGAAATATAATAAACGTTTCCAACCGTAACTACGTATTAACGTTCAGCTCAGACATGAGACATTTTTCTGCAGTTAAAAGTTCAAATTCAAATACAAGTTATAACATAATAGATTTAAATATTAATATTAACAATGTCCAGCCAAGCTCAGTTTATTTAATAACAATTCATAAATACAATATACTCAAAATTACATGTTAGACTTTATCCAAAACATAATCATTAATAGAATAATAAGTCTTTTCTAATAAAAATTTCTTCAATCTTAGATTAAATATATTAATTTCATTAACCTCCAGAATACATTTAAGTAAATGATTATATAAAAGTGGCCCAGTACAGAAAATACTCTTCGAGAAAAGGTCAGTCTCACATCGAGGGAGGCGAAGTAAGGCCCCCATGTCTTACACCATTACAATTTTCAAATAAATATTGATTTCTAACATAAATAATAGTCCCACAAATGCACACACTTGGTAACGTCATTATATTATAATTTCCAAATATATAGTTTGCATCTTTCTATTATTCGCAAATTAAATATTGCTCGGATACATTTGCTTCGAATGCTAATTTATCTACCGAATTACCCCAAAAAATAATACAACACCTTAACAAAAAAGCAACATAAGCATGATACACAGTTATTAAGGTGGAAACATTGACCGTTTTGGCAAACACGTGGAGCGCAAAAGAAAATTTTCGTAATTTTATGCTTACCTCCTCAATATGCTTTTTCCAATTTAAAGTATTACCAATATTGAGACCTAAAAATTTTAGTTACATCCACCTGCTTTATTTCCTTACCCTCAAAATTGATATCCAAAGCATTTAACTTATTTTTCCTGTTTTTAAAGAACATTAAATTAGTTTTATCCAAATTGTTCATGAGCTCTAAAACATTTCCTGTAACACCATAGTGAAAAAGTTTATTTAATCAACATAATCAAAAGCCTCCTTTAAGTAAATAAAGCACACACAGGAACTTTATCATTTAAATTAGACATAACTTAAGAAAGCTATAGACAGCCATTTTTATACTTTTGTTTTTACGAAAACCAAATTGATCCTTTGTAAATAATTATTCCTTTCGAAGAAATCATTCAATGCATTATAAATTATTTTCTCAAAAACTTTACTTAAAATAGGAACAAGCAAGTGTCCTACATATTGACCCGGACAACCAGCCATCATCATACCAAATTTCATCAAAATCTGTACAGTGGTCTTCCCGTGATGCGGTAACAGAAAGACAGACAAAAAATCCAAAAACTATAGATTTGGCTTCTGTATCGATAAAAAAAAAGTACTTCAATAAGATTTTCCAAAAAAGAAATAATAAATGTACACTCGGATTAGTTACAATTTTATTACATGTATAGATGTATATATATATACAAAAAACAAAATAAAAAATTCAATGAATTCATAAATCAAATAATTGTGGGTATCATAATAAATACATGAATACAACTGGAATGAGTCTTCACGTTATCGTGTAATCTACGTGTTACATTACCAGGGAGTAGCCCTGACCACACACAACACGTATTGTATTAAAAGACGTAACATAGTATCCTGTCATGTATACCTCACAATGATACTCACGTAAAAAATAAATAAAATAAAAATGCATCATTAACATAAATATACTCTGTAGTTAATTTTTCATAATAAAATAATTAAGTGCCACACAGTAGGTTATAGTAATTGGTTATAGACAGAAACGTGGTGGATGCTATCGGAGAGTAGCCCCGATCACGCACCGACACTTCCTGCACTATGTCCATATTATGCTATAATGTAGAAATACTGCCAGGGAGTTGCCCTGGCCAAGCATTCTCGCACATTAAAACAATTTACGCATAACATCGTCAGAGAGTTGCCCTGACCAGACATTTTACGCAACTACCGTCCTGAATGACGCTTAAAAATTTCACGTGGGCGTAACTTATAAATTACAATTATTTAAAAAATATATATAAATTATTCTTCAATAAAATTATAAATATAACATAATAAAATAATTGTCGAAGACATTAACATTCCTGTTTCCTTTTTTTCTTGGGTTGTGTTCCCCTTCTGATTGTGAAGAAAACCACCAGCGTACACTTCAAACGTATAATAATTATTGATTTACATATAAGAATTACAACACACTGCATATATCACTGCTTTATACTAGAATTTACACAACACTGTTTCAGCATAATTACACAGTAACTCTTCCTGCACAAGAATCAATCCCAATCATAGAAAGCACTCCTTATATATTAATTTTAATTTCCATCAACCCACCTTTTTAATAATTTTAATGTAACTTCAACTACTTCCGGCGTAATCTTTAATCATAGTAATCAATTAATGTATTTAATTTATAAAAGCATACTTAAAATATAAAACATAATTTCATTGAAACTTTAGTTAATTACAAGAAATATAGGTAACTTTAAATATGTCTAACAATATTAGCACTAAAATTAATGAATCATAACATTATAATGTTATATTAAATTTAAAAAAAAACATATATCATTGATACAGCAAAATCTTGACAAAACCGAACAAAAACAAGTAAAACAAAAGAATCCCACTAAAATGAAAAGTTTAAATTAGATATGATATCTATAAGATGAATTCGGGCAAACTTATAAAACAGAGATTTCACGTGATTCCAGTAAACTTACACTGTGACAAAGCATCTACTAGAAATTGTAAGTAAAATAAATCTTTGTTATTTAGCTGGGAAAAAGTTTCACCCCTGTCTCGCCTGTTAGTTTGCGGTTTGGGGATTCACAATTAAACTATTTCTTCATATTCTTATTACTCCAATGAAATAAAAGTATCAAATATTATTATCAATAATGCTATATTCATATACGTACGTACCTACTAAAATTCTATAAGAATTCATTTTAAAAATAATTTTAATCAATTTTTTGTTGTACTGTATTGTATCAATATTGAATTATATTGATTAGTTGTACTATTGTATCATTTTACGTTTATAGAGTTACGTAACTTTGCGGACTTACGCCTAAGCCGTGCCTCAGTCCAATCGTCTGTACTTTAAAAGGCTGTATTTTTTAACCCTTGTAGGTAGCCGCGTGAAAATTTCTCAGAATAACCTTGATAGGATATTCAATTATAACCTGATGGTTATTTAAAAACGTAAAAAGACTAAAGTTTTATAAACGTAAAATACCTTACAAAGTTAATGTAAAATGAAAATTCCTCAGCGCATTAATAATAAATCTGTACTGCTGACAACACAATAACTAGTATTCAATAGAAGTAATAAGTGCCTTGCTAGTTTTACAATGAATTATTATTAAGATTGAGGAATATTTCCAAACTCATGATGATAATTAATGTTTTTATATAATCATGTAGGTCTCCTCAATGCCCATTCGTTAGTCTCGGTAAAACACAAAAACGGCTGAATCGATTTCAATAATTCTTTTTTGTTTTGTTGTAGGTGCGTCAGGAGTGGTTTATGTATAAAAAAATATGGAAATCACAAAAAACAGCTTGAAAATCGAAAAGTTCAGAACAGTTAATTTTTCACCTATGCTTATATAATACATATATAGTCTATCTATTTCATACTAACCGTTAAAACGTACATAAGGATAAAACCGAGCGAAGCGAGGATGAGTCGCTAGTATGATATAAAAATCACGAAACTTCCCTCGTAGAACATACGTTTTCCGAAATCTTCGTATACTCGTATATTAAGTAATAATAGATTTCCTATTTCAAAATACTTCGTTATTTTTATTCAATTTTTAATTGTAAAAATTATGAGGTTTTAACTGATTTTAAAAAGGAGGTAGGTACTACTACTACTGCATTGTAGGTAAGTTTCGCGAGATCTTTGCGAATAATGGATCGATTTAAATATTTATAATATTTTTTTATTAAATAAACATCAGTACCTCAAAGGTGGCAAATAAAAAAAAATTAAAAACATACAATTTAAAAAAGATCGACAAAAAAGTTTTTGTTATTAATAAGTAAAATAGAGCTAGTTATAAGCTACGCATAAGTCTAATAGCAATCTATACACATAAATTCTAACTAAGCCGAATCTGTACATTAAATATTATCGATGCAGCGGCAGAATCAATAGTTTTTAGAATTTTTGTCTGCCTGTCTGTCTGTCTGTTACCGCATCACAGAAATCCCACTAGAGGAATTTTGATGAAATTTGGTATGAAGATAGCTGGATATCCGGGTCAACATATAGGATACTTTTTACCGCGGGAGATTATCTCGTTTCCGCGGGAGTATACGTTATAACACAATCCAAAAAATATTTACGATCAGAATTTCTTGAAACTTTCTATTAATGCTCTTCAATATAATTAAATAAATACGTGTTTTAGCGTTTTTTGAAATTCATCCCATAAGGAGATAAAATAAGGGATGAAAATTTGTATGAACCCTTCCAACCTACCTTTTTAAAGTTTTTTTGTTGTAGTTTTAGCGCGAGCGAATCCGCGGGTATTGCTAGTTACTAATAAAATAAATATGTACATTCCCATTGAATTCATCACGCATCATCTTCGAACAGGTGAAACGTGAAGAATGTTATGCAATGCAACGCCAATCACGCGCTCGGTCTAACCTGAAGTAGATACGGTGTGATTAGGTACCTAATTAGCTTACTATAATTAATATAAATATTATATTCATATGTTATGCATATAGAGTTTATTTTATTTGCTACAAGGCTAGTTTATGCAAAACAAAACCACTCGAGAAATCGGGATAAATACTAAACTAAGCCTCATCTAGAAACCTATAAGTCTCTCAAGACCATAAAGTCACTACCCCCTCTAATAATGTCGGCCAATCTCATTGAGACTAACCATCTGCGCAGAAGATATTATAGTGCACAAGTGTGCGCGCAGACACAAGTGCACTCTCTATTCCTGTCACACTCATACTCCGGTGGTACAACTACTCGACATGACCAGTGAGAGTTAAGACGCAAGACCGAGGGTTTTACGTGTTCTCCGAGGCACGGGTGTGAAACACTGCCAGCTTCCGAACTCCAGGCTCTTATTTAAGGCTTACTAAACAGAAAGACTCAATAACTAAAATTGGCCTGTCCTAGGACTCGAACCCAGTTCGAACGCAGTTAACAGTTACCTACTCCGTCTACTGAACCCAGGTTCGTAAATAAAAAACACGTCAACCCGTTGTTGCGTGAAAGAAGGGTAAATATTAAATAGTTTTCTTTAAAAATATAATGTTAAATAAGAAAGAATAAGAAAGCAAAAAATATCATATACTATATTATAATAGTTATAACTTATAACATAATCCCACAAGTATCATGATCAGTATAAATAATTTCTTAAAAAAATACAAAATCTATAAGCGCTAAATAACTGTACAATAAGTATGTAATATATTGTACTAAAACGTATTGAATCGCCCCCTGGTCGAAAATCGTTCATTAAGTTTAATTTTATAGAGGTTCTCTTGCCAAAGTTACATAAGGAAACTGGAATTTTCTTTAAAAAAATAAACTATAAAATGTAAAAATATTTTATCAAATAGAAAACACTGTTCCAGCGATTCAAATCAAATAATTATACAAATACATAAAAGCACAAGATGAGCGAAGCCGCGAGCAAAAAGTAAAATAGCAAATGGGAACCGTAGTTCCAGAGATTACCGCCTACAGACAAACAAACAAACCAAGTATTTAAAAGTGTAGTAATTATACAAATATATATATTATAATAATACTTAAAAGAAACAAAGCCGCGGGCCAAAGCAAATATAGTAGGTAGTAAATAAACTTTCACAGTCCTCATAAACTTTAAAGCTCCATACTCCCTAAATTTTTATCCTCATGTATTAATACGTAGATTGTAAGTATAGATATTGACATTCCGTAATCATGTTTCGGATTACACGAAGGCACACAATCAAGCTTTTTTTATATATACAGATAAATAAAATTGAAGTGTCTGTTTGAAATGTCTAAATAACAGCTTTATACTAAATGCATATGGAATTATATACAAACTTATAAGAAAAACTCAATTTTTAAAATTTTTGTCTGTCTATCTGTTTGTTCCGGCTAATCTCCGAAACGTCTGGATCAATTTTAACGGGACTTTCACTGTCAGATAGCTGATATTATAAAGAGTAACTTAGGCTATTTTTATTTTAGAAAAAGAATTAGGGTTTCGCTCAAAAAAATTAAAACCTACCTAGGGACGCACCCGAGCGAAGCGAGGGTAACTCGCTAGTTAAGCATAAAATCGTTCACTAAACATTACAGAGTCGACTCCACCAATTCGGAAAGGCAGACAGACTTATACCTATGAGTATTTGTCAAATTAGGTAAAATCTCATATCAACTTCGGTATTTATTTATTCATAGCTCTCTCTATAGATAAGCTGTTTGAAATTTCGATTAACTAGAGTGCTCTGATTTAAGTCCATTATTTAAATGCTAAAATTTTATCTTTTTATGGCTGTTTCATGATTATTTTGTCCATCACAAAATAGCTTTCATTAACAAATAATGATTGTTTAAGATTATTTTGAATTCTAACATTTAAAAAATACTAATAAGCAACTTATTTTTAGTGAAAATATTTTAAATAATACTGATATTACTGAAGTAAAAATAAATGCATTCCTACTAATATTAAAACTGCGAAAGAAACTCCATGGTCTGATTGAGAGTAACACATATGTTAGACATACAACAACACAAGCCATAGCTTATGGCTGAATTAATTTTAATGAAATATGTACGGATATACCTCTAACCTAGTAGGTATAACGAAATTTTTAAAACAAGTACCTACACCTAAGAAAGGTTTTACCTTGGGTTTGTTTGGAAAATTTCTTTTCATATACAGACTTAAGATTAGCATTTATAGAAATTACGAATGACTTGCGTCGCTCGGGTGCATCCTTAGGTATGTATGTAGCTTTGCTACATTTTAACATATCTTTTAAAAGGAATAATTCCGTAATACATTATTTTCATATAACTCTATTTGTTTACGCGGGGACGCCAATAAAGCTCCCAGTCGTCATAATATTTTCCGACATCTTCAACAATCATCATCATATTTCAGCCAATTCACACAAAACTGTACCTACACATAACTTTCCTCGTGACTCACTCTCTGTCCATTCGTGAAAACCGTATTAAAATCCATAATATGTAGTAAAGATATCGTAGTTCATTAATATTATCTATACAGATAAATAAAATTGGAGTGTCTGTTTGTAATATTAAAATAACCGCTTTTTACTAAATGCATATGGATGTATACACGGTACATATACCAAAACAACATATTTTACAATTTTTGTCTGTCTGTCTGTTTGTTCCGGCTAATCTCCGAAACGGTTGGACCGATTTTGACGGGACTTTCACTGGCAGATAGCTGATGTTATAGGGAGTAACTTCGACTACTTTTATTTTAGAAAAAGAATCAGGGTTCCGCAAAAAAATAATTAAAACCCATGAAATAGTGAACAAAGTCCGGGTACGGCGTACACAACCGAAATCGCTATATAATTTAAATTAAATGAATATTTTAGGAGTAGCAAGCTACTATTTATGTATATACATAGCTAACCGTGAAAACGTACCTAGGGACGAACGCGAGCGGAGCGAGCGTGAGTCGCTAGTTACTTCATAAAACGAATGCCGCTGTCTGTCACCATCTATCTACAAAGCCTGTAACCAAAACGATAAAACATCAAAACCAACCTGTATCTGGAACATGGATATCGAGTCGTCCAGCATCTGTACGCGCACGGCGAGCATCTTGCCGCCCTTCTTGGGCGTGGCGGGGGGCGTCCGCGCGCCGCCGTCCACGCCCGCCGGCGTACTCGCCGAGTGGTGCATACGACCTGTCCAATATATAAACTTCTTAAAATATCTCTTTTGTATTAGGTAATTATCAGTCCTAAACATAAAGACTAATTAACTAACTACATTGTCCACTGTCCAATTTCGGCCACTGCGGCCAAACTCAATACGACTAGCCATTTGCCCAGGAGATATCCTCAGGAGATAGTGTCCTCTCTATTCTCTCTCAAACTTTGGTGGAACGACAATTCGACACGGCTAGTGAGAGATCATTTACAAGACGGATGTCTTTACATGCTCTTAATGACATGGGAGTGAAACACATTCCCACATCCGAGTTGTTACTAAAAATTTATTAACAGAAAATGCAAGTAAATATAGTTAGCCCGACCTGGGTCTCCAGTCCGGTCGTCCAGATATGGGCATACAGCTAGCCACTATACCAACAATACTTAAACAAATACTTGTGAAACATTTTTTGGAACGTAACGAATGCCTTTTAAAACTTACTCATATCCCACGGGAACTATTTGATATACATATATATAATCACTATTTGCCTTATCACATTAGTATTACAAATGCGAAAGTTTGTGAATAAGTTCTTCGCGCTGTACGTATTCAGAACTAGCAGAACCCGCAGCTTCACTCGCGATCAAAGTACGAAAAATACGATGCAAATATGTCCAAGGCATAAAAAGTTTCATAAAACTTTTTTCCTCTATTTCACCCCCTTGGGAGTTGAATTTTGAAAAATCCTTCCTTAGTGAATCTTGACTAAATGCGCTAACTTTTTAAGCTACTTGCCATGATACCCATAGTACATTTTCATTTCAGTACAAGCAGTTAAACTCAGTGATGTGATATTTTGAGTTCATGATTGGGGGGAAAAGTGATAATTTTCTTTACAATTAAGGCAATTGTGTCTTTTTTTTAGACTCTGATTAACAGAAGGACTATTCAAGGTTACATTACAAAAATTAAATTGATGAAAAATAACAAATCATGGTCACAGTTCTTGAAAGGTTGTCACAAGGTGGTAAATTTCTCGATTTTTTTCAAATACCCATAATTTTTTAAGTATATGACTAAGATTTTTTTTATTATTTTTATGAATACTGTAACTATTTGACCTATCACTCGACACCGGCTTGACGTTGCCTTTTGGGACATCTGTATATATAGATTAGGACAGTTAATTTTTAATCAATTTAAACACAGGGTCAGACTACTTTCTACCAACGTTAGTTACGTTGATGAATGAAATTAGCTAAATTGTAGGTAAAAAGACAAACCACCCACCCTTTCACATTAACCCGTTGAGAGGCGCAGACACGCCGGCGTGTCGGTTAACAATTGATTAATATCTACAGAACGTCAACTGTCCTATTAAAATATTATTACGTACTTTGAGGAATTATGTATGACCTTTTTAGTAGGTACTTCTATCTGCGTAAAGAATTTTGAGTTATATTACATGTACAGATTCTTTCGCAGACATCATTTACATATTTACACAGTTGAGTCGAGTATCAGGTAAATGAAGAGCTGCTATAAGAATAGGTATATGTACGTATACGACCTGAGAGCAAATGGATAACGTGTTAGAATGAAAAGTAACGAGCAAAAGATATTTACTTATCATCTAAAGACCTTCTCCTAAAAAGATAAATGTATACTTTGCCTAATGCTAACATGTAATATTTTTAATTCCATGGTGCATTTACTCATTACCAATGATCCATATAATGTAATTAGACTATCTAAACACAAGTTCTTTCAACGTAAACAAACATTCCGAAAAAATAGGAAAGATATAGCTGTAAGGTCAGATAATATGTTAAATTTTAATACCTTATAATGATATCAAAACTTTAATTTAGTCAAGTGGTTCAAACATTGAAATAATTTTATAAAAGCTATATATATCACGAGGGCGAAACGAATTACAAATTTCGTTCAACGGTAGTTTAATTGAAACGTTCTTATCAACAAACGAGACACATAATAATAATAATTCAAACAGAGGTTTCGTGGAGACATGAATAAACTGCTTATCTGACATAAACCCGTCACAAAATATTTTAAAAGTAAAAGTTTCTAAATTGAACAAAGTTACTCTTATCACTACTAAAAGAATGGCTTAGAGATAACGTTTCATGACTTACAGAATTAGAATTCCCCTTTATATTTTCGACGTTTTAAATATTTCTCCTATATTATTATCCCGTTACTTGGACACTGCACTGTTCGTCTACGTGTATTAGGTATAAATAAGTACATTTGGTACATCCTGTAAATGTGCAATATAACAAGTACCTAATAACTACATCGACCAATAATACATATATACATTGTATAAATAAATAGCATTGCAAAATAATGAATCATTAGCATTCTCGCTGAATTGTGGCCACGATGTGCAACAACAAAGCCAGAGAAGCCGCAATATTGAAACTATTTGTTAAACGTGATGAGACAGGATTCCGACCCAATAACTATCAATAAATTCTTTTGAAAATATATATAAATAGGTATATCTTGGCTTGTAGTCAAGAGCAAGAAGCTCAATCGGAGCTCTAGCCTCGAGGTTCATTGTGTCAGTACACAATATATTCATTGATAAAATTTTTGTTGAAGCTTTTAAAAAAGTTAAAAGAAGATAAAAGTAGAAGCTTATCTATACTAATATTATAAAGCTGAAGAGTTTGTTTGTTTGTTTGGTTGAACGCGATAATCTCAGGAACTACTAATCCGATTTGAAAAATTCTTTTTGCATTAGATAGCCCGTTAACTGAGAAAGGTTATAGGCTATATATCATCCCGGAAAAAATGTACGGTTCTCGTGGGATATATCTGTTTTTGTCTAGGGACGAAAACAGATAGACGACCCGAACCGAAGCGAGGGTGAGTCGCTAGTAAAGTATATTATTAAATACTTTCTTCGTTTTTTTCTTCTGAGTCGTTACACTCTTGACAGAGTGGTCGTGGTCGTCACTTCAGTGCGGTTGCACGCTTGACTATTTGTCGCCACTCCTCCCTAACAACTGCTTTCCTTGGACACTCGTGTAAGGGAACATTCACCGCAGCCCTCACTTGGTCTGTCCACCTCAAGGGCGTTCTGACACGTGCTCTAGTGTCCTCTACTCTTCCTTGAACCACTAGACGTTAGACTAAATACTATTATGTGCTTCAAAATTCACTTATTGCTGTAGTCGAAATATAATCATTAAGGTATTATTTTATAATTATGTAATAATAATATATATTTTTACTTATCGTATACTTAAAAATATTTTAATTGACCGACTTCAAAAACATGGGTGTTTTTGAGTATGTTACGCGATATATTTGCCAATAATAAATCGATTTTATTATTATTATTTACTTCGTTTTGCCCGCGCCTTCGCTCCTATGTTAAGTGGGACGGATATCAAAAGCAGCCTATCCATTATGCAATCTATATCCTTGCCAATTAATTTTTATCGAAATCTATTCAGCGATTTAAGCATGAAAAGGTATCAGACAGAATTACTATCATTTAATAAGTATGGATGAATAATATCATAATATCGCAATGGTAATCCCATAGCTATAGGTATGTAACTTCAAAATAAAATTCAACCTCTAAAAGTTGAATTATACCCTTAAGTAATTTTGCAATGGTGTAGGCAAAGAACAAAAAAGAAGAGAAGAAAAAAAAACAGTTCAATGCCTTTTTCTTCTCTGTTTGTCAACCGATTTTCTTTTACCGATTTTTGTTTAGCAGTTATTGACGAGCTTTAGTGTTATCAATAAAAAAGAAATTGAATACAATTTCTGTTTTAAATACATATTCATATATATATATATATATATATATATATATATATATATATATATATATATATACTTCGACTTTATTTAAATAAACAGAACGAGGCAATAAAAGTATCAGTCAGCAATAAAGTGTTACAAACTGGAGGCCGCCCGCGGCTTAGCACAAATCAGTTAAGCAGACATGGACGTCTAATGGAATTAAAATATCTCATAAATAAAATAAAAAGATTGAGGTGAACTACAGATTTCTTTACAAATGGAATATAACTTTTTACTCGACTGTCTCACGTAGAAAGAGTTACCGTTTCTTCAAATGGAATAAGCCTCTTTAAGTTCTCTTTAATTAGCTACAGCTTGCGGTGTGGCTTCACTTTCTTCAGTATTTTTATAAATCACTAGCGGCTCACCCTCACTTCGCTCGGGTTCGCCTCTAGAAAAACAAAAACAAACCTACCCCACGGAAACCGTACATTTTTCCGTGATAAAAAGTAGCCTATGTGTTATTCCAGACTATAATCTATCTCTGTGCCAAATTTCATCCAGATCTGTTAAGCCGTTCTGGCGTGAAAGAGTAACAACCATCCATACATACTCACAAACTTTCACATTTATAATATTAAATACGGATAATACGGATTTAGCCCGCAAGAGCGATGGATGTCCCAATCGCCCGCTGTATCTTTCGATTTATTCTACCAAATGATATTAAAAGTAAGGTTTAGAACAAACAATTACATATAAATACAACAATAGAAATACGCGCATAGAAACATCATAAAACTTTAGATTTATTACAAAAAATCAACACAAAACAATATTTTAAAAAATGTTGTTGCAACTTTGGTCCCATTATTCTAACTTCTTAACTTTGGTCCTATTATCTATGTATATAATTTTGTATGTATTTATTATCTATTTATATTCATTAAATTAAATCTATTTTTCGGCGGTGAAATGACAAAATTTAATAACTGAAAAATTACAAGAGGAAAAGTTTCGTTGTGTTTTTTTACTGTATTTCTCTACACATATAGCAAGAATAATTACAAATTAATTGTAAAACAATCATATTGCCAGCACAAATAAATCTAATATTTCACAAAAATCTATACATATAATAAAATTCTAACTGAGTCGAATCTGTACCTTAAATATTTTTTGGAAAATCTTATTGAAATAGACTTTATTATCGATACAGAGACCGAATCTATAGTTTTTAGAATCTTTGTCTGTCTGTCTGTCTGTCTGTTACCGCATCACAGAAAAACCACTGGAGGGATTTTGATGAATTGGTATGATGATAGCTGGATATCCGGGTCAACATATAGGATACTTTTCACTGCGGGAGATTATCTCATTCTCACGGGAATACACGTTATAACACAACCCAAAAAATATTTATGATCAGAATTCTTGAAACTTGTTATTAATGCTCTTTAATACAATTAAATAAATACGTGTCTTAGCGTTTTTTGAAATTCATCCCATAATGAGATAAAATAAGGGATGAAAATTTGTATGTTTTAGCGCGAGCGAAGCCGCGGGTTTTGCTAGTTGATATATATGCCCATTTTTAAGGACATTGTGTATTATACTCTTGGTAAGCTTATGCAAGAAAATTTTATTAACTACTAACGACTACTAACAGGCAGTGGTAGCAACAGGCAGTGGTAGCCCAGTGGTAACGTGCTCGCTTGGGAAACCGAGTGAAGCGGGTTCAAATCCCGGGTCTCTCACCTCTGATATTTTCATGTGCGAATCATTTTCTAACTTGATTACCACTTGCCTTACGGTGAAGGAAAACATCGTGAGGAAACCTGCATGTCTGAGAGAACCTAGCAAGTTTTCGAAAGACATGTGAAGTCCGCCAATCCGCACTTGGCCAGCGTGGTGGACTATGGCCTGATTCCCCTCGTTTTGAAGGGAGGCCCGTGCCCAGCAGTGGGACGTTAAAAAGGGCTGAATACACTAACGACTTATCCTCGCTTCGCTCGGGTTCATCCCTAGGGGATTCTTTATATTGACATGCTTTTTTATTTATGAACCGATTGAAATAAAACACATACTAAATGTTAAGTGAAACTTACCACAACACATGTATGAAAACCGCAACCAAATCGGTTAAGCCGTTTCTGAGATTAGCGCGCAAAAACGCATAGACAAACAGATAAAAATTCTAAAATTCAATTTTTTGGGTTCTATTGCGTTAATAAAGACTCCCAATAATAGTTTTTCTCAAATCTTCCATGTATAGACAGCGACCAGTTACAATCCATACTAATATTATAATCCATACTAATTCCTTACTAATATACGCGAAAGTAACTCTGTGTCTGTCTGTCTGTCTGTCTCCTCTTCACGCTTAATCCGCTGAACCGATTTAGACGAAATTTGGTATGGAGATAGTTTGAGACCCAATTTTTACCCCGGAAATCATTCCTTATGAGGGTGAAAAGGGGGGTGGAACTTTGAACCATAAGGTATCTAGGGACGAACCCAACCGAAGCGAGGGTGAGTCGCTAGTTTTATTATATGTATAGAAATTACTACATATTAAGACTTCAAGAAATACGTATACACTGTACTCCTCCTTATTATTCCAATCAAATTTAATTTTATCTGAATCAAATAATACAAAAAAAAATAGTGTGAAAATATTTATAACCTGGCAAATTCCATCCAATGGTCGACAGGTGGCCGGTGGAATTACAGCTGCCGGGCGGTAGCTCTGTCTCCATCATATCGAGATCCTATCACTTGCGGCACACACTACACTCACTCCCATTGTTAATAATTGTACTACAAACGTATTTCTTTTTGGCGTTTATCTGTAACAATATTAATTGAATTAATGTTAAATGATGGATGACGAGAAAATATTATTTAATATACTAGAGTACATTTTATCTATACAGATAAATAAAATTGAAGTGTCTGTGTGTAATGTCAAAATAACAGCTTTATACTAAACGTATATGGAATTACATACGGTATATTATATAAGAAAAACACACTTTTTAAAATTTTTATCTGTCTGTCTGTTTGTTCCGGCTAATCTTCGAAATAGCTGGACCAATTTTAACGGGACTTTCACTGGCAGATAGCTGATTTTATAAGGAGTAATTTAGGCTACTTTTATTTTAGAAAAATAATTAGGGTTTCGCTCAAAAAATTAAAACGTACCTAGGGACGAACCCGAGCGAAGCGAGGGTGAGTCGCTAGTTTTTAATAAATCTTAATTTATAATACTGGTCGTTACTAACATTATGTTTTTGCAGGTTAAACCCGGCTCGGCGATAATGTACCTTACTTTTAGTGAAATAGTTTTCAAAATACGATCAGTAGGTAGTTTCAGAGAACACCCCCTACATCAATGCCTCTTTATAATTTAGTGTAGATGACCGCACACTACTCAACCGCGACCATAATTTAATTAGATGGTCTCTGGTCATGATATAAGTCGCGATCGCCTAATCGATGTGAACTCTTACTCTTTAAATTAACATCTCTTTCACTCGGGAAATGTCTGTGTTTGCGATATAGGTTTTAGATTCTGACATATAAAATTGGCGTTTTGTCGAACTGGCCACTTTGATCTCAAATATCTGGCGTTTGCTTAGGAATTCTAAATTCTTTATTTTAATCTAGCAGAACCAGCGACTTCGCGCGTGTCTAAACTACAAAAAAACTCTTTGGCTTTATGCAAAAGGCATTTTAAAATGGGCTGAGTAATTTCTGACCTTTAAAGCACTTAAACACATCATAAACATCAGTTTTACAATAATGTATGGAGTCTGCCCGATTTGTTGACATTTATGATTACTGCTCCGCTCCCTTAGTTAGTAGGATGATGATATGAAGTGTATAAGCCTTCCTTAATAAACAGGCAATCTAATGCAAAAAGAATTTTTCAAATCGAATTAGTAGTTCCTGAGATTAGTGCGTTCAAAAAAACAAACTAACAAACAAAAAAACAAACAAACTCTGCCCCTTTATAATATTAAGTATAAATTTATACTTGTGTATTTGTTTCAAATTTAGTTATTCATTTGTTTTCGCATCAGTTGACCATTCTTTGACATAAATATATCTGTTCACAATATGGAAAACTTAAAATATCGCGTTATTTCCAGTTCCCCCGCGGCACCAGCTCTGCAGAAACGGCTCGAAAAATTAATGATGTGTATAGGGAAACTATTGTAAAAGAACACGGTACGTTTTTGGTTCCAACGTTTTCGTCCTGAAAATTTTGATCTACAGAACAAACCCCGTGGACGGCCAGAGACCCTAGTTAACAATGAAGAATTAAAAGTGATCGTGGGAGCGGGTTCATCGCAAACCACGTCAAAGTTAGCGGCAAGCTTCAGTATGAGTGAACAGTTTCAATTCACTTGAAACAAATTGGAAAAGTAAAAAAGCTCGAAAAATGGATACCGCATGAATTGAGTGAAGCACACCAACAAACACGCGTCGAGTGCAGCGTTACATTACTCAACCGTCACAATAACTTGGGGGATTTCGAATCGTATCGTTACTTGTGATGAAAAATGAATCCAGTACGATGATCGGAAATGCTCTTCACAATGATCGAACCCAGGAGAACCGTCTAAATCCTGCCTGAAGCAAAAGTTGACTCAGAAAAAGGTACTGGTAAATGTCTGGTGGTCCAATACTGGTGTCATCCTCATCATGTCATCCATCTACCGGTGGTAGGACTCTGTCAAGCCTGAGGAGTCCGACTGGATGGGTACCACCCCCTTATCTATATCTGCCGCCAAGCAACAATGATTGCATTGTTGTGTTCCGGTTTGAAGGATAAGGTAGCCAGCGCAATTACAGGCAAGAGGCATATCATCTTAGTCCTCACAGTGACAACGCACTGTGTACTTAAAACCTAAGTGCATGAACCGTAGGTGTTATGGGCGACAGGTACTGCTTTCCATCAGGTGGTCTGTCTGCTCGTTTGTCACTGAATCTCATAAAAAAAAAAAAAAAAAAAATCCACTACAGCTTCCTAAGATCTGGCCAGACGATTACGGCAGATCTGTATTGTCAACAATTGCAAACTAAGATGGAAAAGCCAGCCGTTAAACAATCGAGACTGGTCAATTGCTCTAGCCTACTGCTGCTTCAGGACAACGCTAGACCACACACTGCACAATAGAAGGTCGCTAAATTAGAGGAGCTGCGATTGGAATGTCTCCGACACCCAACATACTCCGCGGACCTTGCTCCAACAGATTACTTTTTCTGGAATTTGGACAATTTCTTGCAAGGAAAAATAATCAACTCCGATGAGACAGTCAAAACTGTCTTCAGAGATTTTATTGATTCTCACTCCCACAATTTTTTCAGCAAAGGAATCAATGAACTACTTATAAAATGGCGAAAGTGCATAAATTACAATGGTACATATTTTGACTGATTAAATATTTAATTTCATAATTATTATTTTTTTTGTTTTACTTTTTCCATATAAAACACTAATTTCATACGTAAGGACCTAACGCCTATCCTTTGCTGGTTGCGGGTTATCTATACATGTCTATCTGTACATGGAAGATATTTGAGAAAATCTATTATTGGGGGTCTTTCTTAACGCACTAGAACTCAAAACAATGATTTTTGGATTTTTTGTCTGTTTGTCTGTGCGTTTGTGCGCGCTAATCTCAGAAAAGGCTTAACCGATTTGGGTGCGGTTTTCACTAATGTATTGTGGTGGGCTTTATTAAATATTTAGTATTTGTTTCAATTCTATCGGTTCATAAATAACAAAGTTACATCAATGTAATAATATTGTAATAAAATGTTAATACTAATATTATAAAGAGGAAAGATTTTTTTCTATATATTTTTGTTTGTTTGTTTGTACCGAATAAGCTCCGAAACTACTGAACCGATTTAGATCAAATTTAGTAAGAGGATGGTTTGAGCCCTGGAAAGGAATTAGGATAGTTTTTATCCCGAAAATCATTCCTTAATGGTGTGAAAATGGGGATGAAAGTTTGTATAGGGAAGCAAATATAAGGAGAAGCTTTATTTGTGACGCACACTGCATACAGAAAACATAAAATAACAAATGACTAAAAAAAATATAAAAAGATTAAAATAAAGAATTAGTTATTTGCTTGTAATTCCACTTTGGTTTTAAAGGATAAAAAGTTAAGTATTGTAGAGGGGGAAAAAATCAGAATCTGTTATCAGAAGAAAGTTGTAACAATATCACAAATAATACAGAGAGTACCTGGGCGACCGAGCTTCGCTCGGAGTTCTTGAAAGATTGTATATTTTACATTAAGTGACTAAGTGTTACTGAGAAAGTTGTATAGATGTCGCGATAAGAACAATTTTCTTTTTAATTTGGCTTAAAAATAATTTTACATTAAGTGACTAAGTGATACTGAGACAATTGTATAGATGTCGCTATTAAATTTTGCGTAGAATAATGCATAAGAAAAACGCATAAAACTCGAAAACACGCGTTTTCCCAGACATGTGACTAATCTAGATCAATTTTTCGCCCCCGAAAGCCCCCATATACAAAATTTCAGCAAAATCGTTAGAGCCGTTCCCGAGATCGCTGGTATAAATAAATAAATAAATAAATAAATAAATAAATATATAAATATACAAGAATTGCTCCTTTAAATATATAAGATATGAAATATATGTACATAAATGCAGTAGACTAGCCAGTGTTAAGTACCTATATAGAAATTAATATTCCATGATAGAAATGTCATAATAATGGCTTTTGATAAGATTTCATTATTCTATACAAATAAATAAAATTGAAGTGTCATCTGTTTGTAATGACAAAATAAAAGCTTTTTACTAAATACCTATAGAGAATATATATATATGGTACATATACGAAAAAAACACGTTTTTTTAAATTTTTGTCTGTTTGTTTCGGCTAATCTCCAAAACCGACTTGAATGGGACTTTCACTCGCAGATAGCTGATGTTATAAGGAGTAACTTAGGCTACATTTATTTCAGAAAAGAATTTGGGTTTCATGCAAAAAATTAAACCCCATGAAATTGTGAAAAAAATCGCGTGTCTAAGGACGCAACCATACTTATATCGTAAGTAATATCATTTTAATAGCTCATAATTATGATTGACTTATAAATATTCAATAATGACATCTATAAGAATCAAAGTAATTTTTAACCGACTTCCAAAAAAAGGAGGAGGTTCTCAATTCGACCGTATATATTTTTTTTTATGTTTGTTCGGGCATTTTTTCGTCGTTTATGAACCGATTTTGATAATTGTTTTTTTGTTGGAAAGGAGATATCCCAAGAGTGACACCATGTTAAGGAAACCAGGATCTGATGACAGGATCCCAGAGAAATCGAGGGGAACTTTCGAAAATTGTAGCGGCGACTAGTGCGTTTGTTAACATTTTCATTAGGTATTTTAAAGCACTACTATTTAATGAAGGTCTGGAGTCGATCTGATGATGGACCCGAAAGATAGTCGAGGGAACTCCTCAACGATTTACAGCAATTACCTGGTGTTTGGGCTTGATTAATTTGTATTGATGATACGTCTACACTAAAAATGGAAAAATAAAAACTTTTAAAAAAAAAATAAAACCGACTTCCAGGCACTGAAAAGTAAAAAATAACTAAACGGGGGTTTTCATTTAGAATAGATACTTAATCAGATTTTTTCGAAGTCGGTGCCAGCCAATACAAATCAAAGCACACCGACTTCGAAAATATCTGATTAAGTATCTATTCTTCATGAAAACCCCCGTTTAGTTATTTTTTACTTTTCAGTGCCTGGAAGTCGGTTTTTTTTTTTAAAAAACTTTTTATAAAATTCTATTCATGTTAGAATAAACAGGTTTTATTGCAATTTCTATCTTGTAGTATGCTCTTCCTTTTATTTTTTTATTTATATTAATTTTCACTATAATATCAATCTATTTAAAAAATATCTTAAAAAGACCTCTGTAATTTTAACCGTTTTATAAGAGTCCATATAAATACTTTCCAAATAGAAATAATTAATTTGAGTTTTTTTAACACAATTTAAATCAGCACATTCAATGAAAAATAAATTCATATTTGTTGTTGTCTTTTTAACATGGTTTTTCACTTTTTAGCTTTATCATTTCTAAATATATCTTAAACTAGTGATACTCTCGCCCTCGGGTTCGTCCCTAGTTACGTTTTAGCGTTAAGAGTATAGATTTCTCAGAAATGAGATATTTTTACACAGTAAAGAGTAGTTTATATGTTGACCCGGATAACCCGGATAACCCGGATAACTATCATTTTACAAAATTTTATCAAAATCTGTCCAGTTGTTTTCTCGTGATGCAGTTACAGACACACAGGCAGTTAAGCAAAAATTCTAAAAAACTATAGATGCATCCTCTGTGTCGATAATAATAACTATTTCAATAAGATTTTCCAAAAAATCTTTAATATCTGCATATTATATCACTAAGTTGAATCTGCATTCAACTTAGTTAAAATTTTATTATATGTATATTTTGGAATATATTTAAAACTTAAAAATTCATTAGATGCAAAAATTTTGTTATTATTAAAATGGTAAAATTATGCGACTTTATAAAATGTGACAAATGAACAAGTATTGAGATAAGATGTGTGCTAAATATTACTTCAACTCTCTGGAGCTTAAATATAGTAATAAATGAATATTTAAAACAAACGGTATGAAATAATCATCTATAATACATGTAAAATTTGTCAATGCACAGCTTTATTAGAGAGCAGGCCTACAGCAAGTTTATCTGTCTGTTTGCATTGGTCATGAGAAAATATAATAATAATGTTCTCAAACTGTACTGTACAATTTACAAGAAAGCCTCATTTTAATAGGTTGAGTAGATCTTGAGCAGAGTGCATATTAAGTGGTTGCAATTAAATGGAAACAAATATGCAAGCCAAACCACCAACAAGAGTGTATTAAAAAGAAAGTAAAAAAAATAAAAAATATTTATGTAACATATTCCTATAATAAGAATATATATTGTACATGTGTTATTGTGATGAGGAATTGGTTTAATTCCATAAGGATGATAATTATTAATTAGGAATAATTATAATGACAGTGTAACAAATTATTAATACTGCCATTAATTATAAAAATAATTCCTATAATTAATTAATTATTGTTTGAATAGCAAAAAATATATCAGTGCATTTTAATAATAATCTAAAGTTATCAAAGTATGTACTATAATGTATAATAATTTCTCTCTACTATTTAATTATTATGTATTATAAAAAATATGAACTTCATAAAATTATTTTAAACTCATAAAGAAGTTTTTCTATCTGTTTAAATTTCAATTGTAAATTGCAAGCTAGTAACTAATGAACTCATCAGAATACATAGAGCCTCATTAACTACATGGTCTCATTAGAAGTTTCACTGGTGCTGTTAATATTGGATTTTTATATAATTATAAAACAAAATATCTAATTTCGTTTTATATCTATTAAATTAACTAATTTAATTGATCAAAATTACCTTTCCTTTAGATAAACTATCACTGTTATCATAATTGTATATACACAACAGATTTTAAGGTTTATTAATCACTTGCATATTTTATTCTTTAAATCGTTTTACAATCGCAAATAAATTGAATCACTGCATACGGGTGCAAGACCGGCGGCCTACATCGCACCCCCAGACATAAATAGTAGCCTCAATGCAATAACCAGAAAATAGGTCACACGGAGGTGCGCCCGCTTGCCGGGCCAACCGACAGAGACAACTCGGCGCGACCTCCACCGCGGCCCGCTCCGCGTTACAATCTAATAAGCACCCCTTGCAAATTTAATTACGCAAACTAGTCATAATTTTAGCATACCTAACAATTTCTTTAATTAATTCACGCAACTTCTCAATTAAACATACTATATTTATAAAAACACATCTTTCCTTACTTTCTAACACCCGCGAATAAATGAGAGGGTCGACAACGCATCGAAGTCCCAACTCCCGAGTTCCCGACTGTCAACCACCACTGAAGTCATTGATCTGATTTGTCATGTGATGCACCGCCACTTTTTGAAACACTTGATAACCATAAAGTCAATTTTGTAAATATTTGTTAGTATTTCTTCAGAAAATAATGCTATACATGTAATAATTGTATATATCTATAATATTTTAATCAAAAGATCTTCACACACCCAACACTACTTTTACGCCATATTTATTTACCTTTACAATGTTGCCACAAAAACAATTACAAGTTACAACCAGCGAGGAAACATTACCAGTAGCAAATAATTTAACAATTTCAAATATCTAAAGAAATGTTTGAATATAAAGTGAAGTACTAGACAGCTGTCTTTAGTTACAATCATGGATGACAAATAAAAGTTAAAATCGTGAACCAAATACCTACTACCACAGATCATAATATACTAAGCTCATACTATCTAATTTATATTGTCATTTGTCAGTTGTCAAATATAGTGTTAGAGATAGCACAGTGCTTTAAGTTTTAGACAAATTATTATTCTAAAACGTACTTATAAGTTTATATAATGTTATACACTAATATCACATGAAAGAGTAGAATATAAAAAAATGGAAACTACGCCACTATTAACTCGCCCTAAAAAGAAATCAATATGGTCAAGGTATAGTTAGCTATTGTTTTGGTTTTATTAGTTCAACTTCTTTGTTTGTAAATGTTTTTATTTATTTCAGTTGGAATATCTCATGGTTTCGTAAACGGAGTTTATGCTCGAGGGTGATATATTTGGGTCAATTGCCTGAAGATGAATTTCCGCCCAACTATGTTTGTAATCAGGTAAGCTTGACCTCATTTAGTCGCAAATTAATTATGAGAATAAAAAAGCTAAGAAAACCACTATATAATCACATGATGTGTTTTAAAAGTAAAGTTTTTAATTATAAGTGTTAATTAAAATAATCTTTACATTGCTTATTTACCATTCTTAAAATTATATTAATTAAGTAGCATTTGTTTAAATATTTTAATTTTTTAATTTTTAACAAAATGAAATGTAAAGTAAACATAGCTTATAGTGTAATTGAATATGTTCATTTATTTCAGAAATACAATATCATCACATTCCTGCCACTTGTATTGTTTGAGCAGTTCAGGTTTTTTCTCAACCTGTACTTTTTAGTAATGGCCCTTAGTCAATTCATACCAAGTATTAGAATTGGTTACTTATATACATATTGGGGACCACTGTGTTTTGTATTAGCTGTAACAGTGTGTAGAGAAGCTATTGACGATTTTAGGAGATATAGGTAACATCTTTTTTTTTAACTGAAAATATTTAAATAATTAATTAGGTTAGTATTTTTTTCAAGTATTCGCAACTTTTGCTTTTCATTCAATATAATAAAATTAATAAATATCAATACATTAAAATAATATAGGATACATTAAATTTTTACAGACGTGATAAGGAAGTTAACAGACAGCGATATGAGCGAATAGTACTAGATTCTCCTATAGATGGATACAGACCATTTTTAACAGAATATGTGGCTGCATCAGCATTAAGAGTCGGGGATATTGTAATGTTACATAAAGGACAAAGAGTGCCGGCTGATATGATTCTACTAAGAACTAATGAGACTATGGGGACTGTATTTATTAGAACTGATCAATTGGATGGTGAAACTGACTGGAAATTAAGGTAAATATTTATTTCATAATTTATTGGTTGTGTCTATTGGTTTCACTTGTGTGAGATATTGATAAATTTTATTCTTACTTTTTGGTATATCACATCAAGATCTATGCGAATCAGCCTTTAAATCGTGGCCCGTAGGAGCTGTAGAATTCCCATTATCTGCAATTTTATAATATTAGTAAGCTATACTAATAAAGTGAAACCCAGACAGTTGACTGTTAATTAGTTCATACAAAATCAGCTAATTAGAAATAAATATCATGATTAGACCATACATTTAAAGATGGAGATCACTATTACAATGATCTTAATAATTTTTATAATTATGTATAGATCAAGAATATCTCTGCCAACTAATACCCAGATTAAAAAAATCTTTTTGTATTTGTTAGAATATTTGTTGAGGAACGTTATGCTACAATTCCCAATGGCAAAGCAAATAAATCACGCAAATCAAGCCACTGGCAACAGCTTGTAACTATATATTAACTAAACAAAGGCTATGAACACAATTAGCTAGTTGTTTGAAAATCGTGAAACAATACAACTGTATCTAGTTTCATAATATTTCTATGTACATAGATAAATAGTATAGTACACTGTGACTACTATGCAGTATCCATGCTTATATTATAATGCAGGTTATTTAAATATGTACTTGTGTGTAATGCACAATATTTTGTTAGTGATCGCAAATTCGATTCTCGCAAGCAGGTTACAGATAAATGCCTATCTAATTTAGATAATGTGTAGTGTTATGTTAAAAACGACATGTACAAGGAAAATGTACTATGTCTTATATGCTTAGTAAATGTACGATATGATCAATTCAATACTTGACGAGGCTTCATATGGTAGGTTTTTTTTGCACTAGGAGAAAAATCTTATTTTCAATAAAATTTTTGAAGACCACTATCTATCCTAATCTTCCTATAAGTAGACTATATAATGCAAAAGGTTTTTTCAAATGTAAAGTTTCAGAGATTAACATGTGTAGACAAACAAACGAGGGACAAAGTTTTCTCTTTATGTATTAATTTTAAAATTTTAAATTTAATTTTAAAAATTTAAAAGTAGTATTCATGTTTCGTTAGCAATAAACAGTCAAAATTTCAGGCCTTAAGTTGAAATGTTTTTGGCCAACTACTCAAAAACGCCTTCTTTGTATACAATTTTTTGGTTTTTGTAGTTATTTTACGTGACATGTACATTCATCATTGGGTCGTGTTTTCATATTTTACTAGCACTACACAGTATCACCCACTGGACTAGTCTGAAGATTGCTTGAAAATTTCATCAAAATCGCTCTAGCCGTTTTGGAGACTGTAGGGAACATACATACACATCGATTCTTATATACATATATAGTAGTGTTTGCGAAGTGGTCGACATCGGCCATAATCATTATAGAGAGGGAATCATATATGAATAGAATTTACCTATCTATATAAAAAAGCGGTTTCCAAGTTTTTTTTTATTGATAACACTAAAGTTCGTCAATAGCTACTAATTAAAAAAAAAAACAATGAGAAACAGCTGAGAAAAAGGTACCGAACTATTTTGCCTATTTTTATATTTTACTGTCTTAGTACTTCTTATGCCTAGGTAATAGGTTATATTTTCTCTTCACCTATTTAATGTCGGTGTACTGTTTTTTGGTTAAAAGTAATCTATACATATAATAAAACTGTAGAGGTCAAATGTCTGTACATAGAAAAAAAATGCTAAAAACCGAGTCAGGGGTATGTAAGAAGAAAAATAGAACAAATCCAGTTTTTTTTGTTTCTCTGTCTGTTTGTATGGGCTAATCTCCGAAACTGTGGACTGATTTAAATGGTTTTTTTTATGGTGATAGCTTATATCTCCGGTCAACATCTTGGATACTTTTCATCCCGGAAAATTAAAAAGTTCCCGTGGGATAGTTAAAAAACTTTAGTAACTTATACAGCTTAGTACACAAAAACAAGTGATAGGATTGTAATGAAACTTTACAATAATATAGTTCATACATCAAAATAACAAATAGGCTAATTTTTATCCCGGAAAATTGTACGGTTCCCGTGGGATAGATTTGTTTTTGTTTGTATAGAGGCGAACCCGAGTGAAGCGAGGGTGAGCCGCTCTTTATATAATACAGATAATTAGATCAAATTCTGATATTTAAAATGCGGCTTGACCTCTCCAATATATTATTAAGACTCTGTCTTATAATATTACGAATACACTGAAGCTATTTAAATTATTTATTAAAACTAGTTTAAAACCAGTCGTGTCGTTTTTAAAAACACGTTTAGAAAAAACATTATGTTAGTCACGTAATAATAATATATGTGTAATTTATTCCGATCCGTGTTTAGTGTTTTAAATACTATCAAGACTAACTTTGAATTTAAATTAAAATGAAATATGAATGGCTTAATTTGGTCATTTATTACATATATCGGGAACAAAATGTAGTGGTCTCCATATATATGTATATCTATATAAAAGCCACTAAACTAATATAAATTCAACTCACTCAATCATTGATTAATCACAACATCTCAGAAAATATAAATGCTACAGACTTAAAATTTAACAAGTAGGTTACTCATAGAGAATATCCTATCCGCTAAAAAGGGATTTTTGGAAAATAAACCCTTGGATAAGCGTACGCCCTCGGTAAGGGATAAAACGTCATGTATACATATAATAAAACTGTAGAGGTCGAATGTCTGTACATAGAAAGAAAATGCTAAAAACCTAGTCAGGGGGATGTAAGAAGAGAAATCAAAAAAACACATCCAGATTTTTTCAATTTTTTTTTCTCTGTTTGTTTGTTTGTACGGGCTAATCTCCGAAACTATTGGACCGATATAAATGAAATTTTGTATGGTGGTACCTTATATCTCCTGTCAACATTTTAGATACTTTTCATCCAGGAAAATTAAAGAGTTCCCGTGTTTAGTACACAAAAACCACTGATTGGATTTTAATGAAACTTTACAATAATATAGTTCATACATTAGAATAACAAATAGGCTACTTTTTATCCCGGAAAATGTACAGCTTCCGTGGGATAGATTTGTTTGTGTTGTCGTTGAAAATAAAGTTTATCATTTCAAAAAGTTTATTCTACACACTTGATATTTGTACTATTTTACCGTAGCTAAGTTATATTAGATTCATGCGGACAAAGTCGCGGGTACGACTAGTTTGCCCTTATGAAAATCTTTAAATATATATTTATGATATCAAAATTGTATGGATGAAAGCTGTTGACCTAAAAAAATATAAACACTGAAACCTAATTAAGTTTTAATTACAGATATGAAAAGAAGAATGTTTTAAAAATATAAAATACTCGTGAGTCAGTAACACAATATTATCTATCAGTCGGTTTCCCCTCGGCCATGATAAGTGTGTTTACATTTTAAATGCATTGATCTACTTTAGGAATAAATCGTATTGATCTTATTTACTAGCAAGCAATCTCATTATCTTCTTACTCATGTTAACATCTGAGCTTTGATTCTTGGGTCAAGTATTTCAATATTCTATTTTATTTAGTAACACACTTAAAATATTTATTTCGACTTGGTTAAAAACGTCACCAAGTTTAAATTGCTTATTAGTTCTGTAGTTCTGCACATACTTATGTAGTTATTTTTTCTATGTATCGTGTGTATGGTGGATTCAATTACGAAATACATACCTTTTTGTTTACTTTTCGTCTTTAGATTTTAAAAATTATAATACATAAGAGTAACACTTTAAAAATTTCTTCTATAAAATATGTCGAAATTCATTCAAAACTAAAAGATGATGTGCAAACAACCACGATAAAAGCATAAAGCTTAAAAATCAAATCATTAATAAGAAATAGGAATATTTATTAACTAGCGACTCACCCTCGCTTCGCTCGGGTTAGTGCCTAGCTTGCTTCCCAATAGAATTCCACCCCCTTTTTCACCCCCTTAAGGGGTGATTTCCGGGTAAAAAGTATTCTATGTCCTTCCCAGAGTCTCATACTATCTTCTTCCCAATTTCATCTAAATCGGTTCAGTAGATCCAGAGATCACCCACTACAACCTCACAAACTCACTTTTACCTGTTTATAATATTAGTATAGACTATAGATTATTTCGTGAAAGCGAAAGCTTGTCATTCTGGCAGACAACTACACTATGTTACAGCTTGTTCACACCTTATGGCAAAACCTGATAAGGTTATAAAACTGATTCGTTTATTTGACAAACCGTATACGTACGCCAATCCGCACTTGGCCAGCGTGGTGGACTATGGCCTGATTCCCCTCGTATTGAAAGGAGGCCCGTGCCCAGCAGTGGGACGTTAAAAAGGGCTGAATACTATACGTAAACCGATTCCGAAAAACGCATCGTGTGGACGAAACTTACGTTAAACACCTGCCATTTCGCGCGCTTGACATGACGTCAAAGTATCATACACAGAAAAATGACGACTTTAACTTTTAGAGACAAAATCGCTAATCGCTCTGTTATGATAATACTTTGACATCATATTCCGTCTGACCAATGGCGTGCGTTTCAACTACTTTGAATTTCCCAAATTTCCCATCTATATTTGCACTTTTAATAACTATTTTCTTAATCAAAAAGAAATTACATTAAAACATATTAATGTAGGCTTAATACAAAAGCAATAAACATTATAAAAAAATCACTTTATTTAAATCACGCGTATATTTCCTATTCACATAATATCACAAACAGTATGCAGTACATCAAATCGGCGGACCGAATAAAAAAACATATTATTGTGAACATTTGTAACGATTTTTCGCCGATACGGTAAAACTGATGAAGGTAAAGGTCTGATGTCGCTTTTACATATAAACTAGGAACTCAAATATTCCTAAATCCGCGTTAACAAAACCTAATTTTATTTACATATTATATTATTTTCAGAACACCACTCCCATCTACTCAAAAACTACCCACAGATGCGCATTTACTCGATATTAACGCGCAATTGTTTATAGAAAAGCCCGAAAAGGATATACATTCGTTTATTGGTACATGCACACGCTTGGACGAAGGGGACACGGATTCCCTTGGAATAGAGAACACGTTGTGGAGCGGCTGTGTGGTGGCGTCCGGACAAGCTACCGGATTGGTTATTTATACTGGTAAGTATCCACTGTAACATTATAAATGCTAAAGTTTGAATGTGTGTATAATATGGTGCTCACTGGTGGTAGGACTCTGTCAAGCCTGAGGAGTCCGACTGGATGGGTACCACCCCCTTATCTATTTCTGCCGCCAAGCAACAATGATTGCATTGTTGTGTTCCGGTTTGAAGGATAAGGTAGCCAGCGCAATTACAGGCAAGAGACATAACATCTTAGCCCTCACAGTGATAACGTACCGGCGGTTCTGCAGTTTTGTTACATAAAACTTAAGTGCATGAACCGTAAGTGTTATGGGCGACAGGTATCGCTTTCCATCAGGTGGACTGTCTGCTCGTTTATCACTGAATACCATAAAAAAAAAAGTTTGTGTGTCTGTATGTGTATACTAAATTTTTAATACCCGGAGTAAGACAGAAGATTGTTACGCACTTGTGCTATACTATTTATGATATGTATGTATTTTAAAGTTATATAATATGTGTAGTGTATCAACTATCTGGTATCCATAACACAAGCCTCGTAGCTTACCATGGAACTAGATGGTGCTGTGCGTTAATGTCCCAACACATTTATTTAATTATTTATTTACTTGTGCGGTAAAGTTTTAGTCGTTATTACTTTTATAAGTTCAATTATTTTTTTTTTTATTATACTATCAATATCATATAATTTAATATTATTTTTAGGTAGTGAAACTCGCAGTGTTATGAACAATGCCACACCTCGTTCAAAAATAGGTCGGTTAGACCTCCGAGTGAATGACTTCACAAAAGTATTATTCGTAGCGACGATGTTTATATCGCTACTTCTTATCGTGCTGAAGGGATTCGACGGCCCTTGGTACGGGTTTCTGTTCAGATTTGTTCTTCTATTCTCCTATATCATACCTATAAGGTAAGATTAATGTTTTTTTTTTGTTTTTTGTAAAAACGTAACTCTGCCTTTTAAAAAAAATATTACTAATGTATTTAAGTTTTCTTTGTCACTCACTAGTAAATATTTTTTGTATTTTACTATAATATTTGATTCCAACTTAATCCTCTCGTTTTTCAAATGGGCAAAGATGAACAGACATTTGTAATACATTTTCACTTATATATTAAAAACGTCCTGTGACTATGTATGTATAAGCGCAGGACTTTTTTTTAAAGTACTTAGTGGTAAAGTAAATGAATCCTGAAAAATTTTACAAATATTTAGTCAATCGTTATAGAATAGAGAAATTAAAAATTGTATTGAAATGAAAAATTTATTCTTTGTCATGGAATCATATTATATCATTTCCATATAGTTTTTAGATTTTTATCCTTCAACGATTTGTTAAATGACATCTTTTTAAACGCCAAATTTGTATACTATGGTCTATTTTAAACAATTTTATTTATTATTAAATTATTGTATTGAATACACATAAATAAGCTGCTGATTTTTCCAGCTTACGTGTTAACTTGGACATGGGGAAAGCGTACTA
This sequence comes from Argynnis bischoffii washingtonia, assembly GCA_033884665.1. Lineage (NCBI taxonomy): Eukaryota > Metazoa > Arthropoda > Insecta > Lepidoptera > Nymphalidae > Argynnis > Argynnis bischoffii. The sequence goes on from CM066610.1 coordinate 4,066,335, forward strand.
TTCGTGGACGATACAACGAGACAAAAAGATCGAAGGCACTGTAATGCGGTCGACGACCATTCCCGAAGAGCTGGGAAGGATTCAGTACCTACTTGCGGACAAAACTGGAACTTTGACCAAGAACGAGATGGTCTTCCAGAAGCTGCATCTTGGGAACGCGTTGTTTGATAAGAATAATTTTTATGAAGTGAGTGTATAGAAAATTTATACAGTGGCGATTGCAAGTGGTTTCGCTTACGTAGTTTATTTATAACGTAACGGAAGAGGCCCTCCTTCATGACTAAGTCCTCCTGATTAGTGTGTAATTAAAGAGCCTAGAAACTTTCTCAATGAATATAGCTTTAGAATTTTTCAAATTTGACAAACATTTCAATGATGAACAAGACAAACAGAAAATAAGCTTCAATACAATAGAAATATTATTCTATACCTATACATTATAAATATATAGGTATATATAAAATGACGTGGCTTGATACTCAATATTAAGCTCATATTATACAATTGGTCAGATTATAACGAGTTTAAACCTATACATATATATATATATATATATATATATATATATATATATATATATATAAAGTCGTGTTAGTTACACCATTTATAACTCAAGAACGGCCGGACCAATTTTTGTGATATTTGATTTTTTGGTTTTTTATTAGTCGGGAATAGGATAATTAAAACATCAGAAAAATGAAAAATAAATATATTAAAATTTATATGGCTAACGCTGGCAAATGACTATTTTAAATATCTATGGAAAACGTCCCTAGCGACGAAGATAAGCGAAGCGAGGGTGAGCCGCTAGTTTAAAATAAAACTAAGTTTTAAATCATAGGAACACAAAGATGTACACGTCTTTGTGTTCTATGGAGTATGGATTAGATATTTGTATTCTCATATATCAAGAGTCATAATGAATATTTAAAAGATAAATACACCCCGAAATGCAGTCGCATGCAGTTACTATAGTTAAAATAAAATAGTTAATTAGTTTCGTTGCGATATATGTAATCAAGTATTTATAAATAGATTTCAACATTCCAATAGCTATTTCAATTAGAAACTTTGTGATTATGTTAAATCCAAATAACAATACAATAATTTAATACCATCGAGCTGATCTGACAATGCGAGTTTAGTTATTTTAAACTACAATTTTAACTTAAAGGTAGAAGCGCTTCTCACCCAATACGTAACGAACGACGCGCCATCATTGCCAAGCACGCCAGTGGGAGAAGGCGAAGCGCTGGCGCCGACGCCGCGGCAAGTGTGGCAGGCGGTGCTCGCTCTCGCGCTGTGCCACAACGTCACACCCGCGTACGATGTTGACGACCAGCGGGCTGATGAGGCGCAGTCAGGTGCGTTCGTTGTATTAATGATACTCTGAAACATCATAATATACATTATACAATCAAACACACACACACATATATGTATGTAATAATAATAATGTTCTCCTGACCGATTCCGGCCACGGCGGCCAATCTCATTGAGACCAGCCAACTGCGCAGGAGATATTATAGTGCACAAGTGTACGCGCAGACACAAGTGCACTCTCTATTCCTGTCACTCTCATACTCCGGTGGGACGACACGAGACACGACCGGTGAGAGTGTCGGCGCAGGACCGACGGCTTTACGTGCTCTCCGAGGCACGGGGGTGTAACACCGCCAAGTTCCCAACTCCGGGCTGTTACTGAGGCTTACTATACAGAAAGACTCAATAACTAAACTTGGCCCGACCCGGGACTCGAACCCAGGACCTCAGGATGTGCAGCCGTACATGCTAGCCACTACACCACCGAGGCAGTTTAATATATGTATGTACACACACATACACACTCACACATACATATATACACAAAAAAAGCACGCGCCGTGGCAAGTGTTGCAAGCGATACTGGCTCTCACACTATATCACAATGTGACGCTTGCGTACGTTCATTGTATTTATTATTAACGACTTATTTACTAATACTTCACCGTATACGTAACTCAAGGTGAACTATGCAACAATATTTATTTGCTACTAGCGGTAGCGTCCCTGTATTTGTAATATTATGGCAACACAAAAATTCCCGAAAGATTTTGGCTTTTTTTTATTACTAACAGTGTGTGTTACTTCAGGTTATAATTTTTCCGTGTACTAAATTTCAACCAACGTTATATATGAAGGAGTAAACAAACATACACACGTGAAAATTTTCGAAATTTATATTTAAAAAAAAATTCAGCTCAATGTTACTTGGAACAAATTTTTCTTCATATAAAGCCTTCTGTCGACCTTCTATATTAATTATATATCTATCATGGGGTATAAAACAGTGTGTATTTTTATCATTATTAGATATGGGCAGTTCTGTAATGTCTGAGAGCTGTGGCGGCGCCGTCCCGCAGCAACAGCTCTGCGACTACCAGGCGTCCAGTCCCGACGAAGTGGCTCTTGTCAAGTGGACTGATATGGTATTATTGGTGTTTTTTTTAAGGACTTGTGGCTAAAGCTTAAAATTTAATGCCAATTTTTTTTTTTAATATCTCTGCAAATATTTAAAATTATATTTTATTAGACCCGTATCTTAACAATGAAATTGAATAGATTTATTTACTATGTAGATATTTTTTTATTGTTTTAATAATAAGCTTTGAATTAGAGCTCGCGCAAAACTTACATACATTTGAGCGAATGCATTGACTCGTGGCTAAATTCACACACGTATTGAAGTTATATACGTACTATAATTTTTATTTTTTTTCTTATAAGCTTAACTATAAGTATATATATATAGTTTCAATTCATCATCAGATGGGTGTGTCTTTGTACCGCCGGGACCTGCACAGCATCGCGCTGAAGCTACGCGCCGCCAACGAGATCATGTCCTTCAACATCCTACAGATATTCCCCTTCACCAGCGAGACCAAGATGATGGGCATCATTGTGCAGGTTGAAACTACTATATATTGACTTTTATAATTACATTAATCCATTGTATGTTGCTTAATGTTATTCTGTTTTTTTTTTTAATTTTATGCAATCGGTGGTAATAATACTTTTTTTTTTAATTAACCACCTATTTAAATCTCAAAAACAATTCCACTATAGAAATGGTGTACCTATTTTAAATAAAATTAAATATTTTTTTGTATTTTGTTGCGGTTTTAGTTTTTCAAAAAAGTCCAAAAAGATAATTTGATTTATAAACTAATAAAATTTACTAAGTGATATATTGCCTGCATATTGCAGGAAGAGAACAGCCAAGTGATCACGTACTACGTGAAGGGCGCGGACGTGGCGCTGTCCAAGCTGTTCGACTCGGCGTGGCTGACGGCGGAGTGCACGCGCCTGGCGGCCGAGGGGCTGCGCACGCTGGTCGTCGCCAAGAGGACGCTTACAAAGAACGAGTATTTAGAATTTGAGGTATGGTATTTATTAAGTTATACTTCTTTTGGCACGTTTGGAAAAAAAATATGAGAATTAAATTTTTCGATGCGCGCGCACACCGACAGCCAAAAAGCGACATGATGAAGTTAGCTGCATTCCTTTTACAAATAGAGAGTTGTGAAATACGGGATGTAAATCTTTAGCTATTTTCGTTCTGTTACGCCAAAAAAGTATAACTTCTTATGTGCGTACATAAGTACACACACACGTTTTTTTTTTAAATTTAGTTACTAGTCTAACAACAGCCTATGTGTTATTTCAGATTATATTCTATGTGTGTACTAAATTTCATCCAAATTCATTTATACACATTTATACACACATATAAACTTTTTTTCCATGTGCAGACAATTGACCTCTACAGTTTTATTATATGTATAGATATTGAAGTCTAAAATGTTTATATAATAAGTATAGTATAATATAGCATTAAGTCCAGTGTAAGCCCTGCTTTATATAAAGCGCTCATGTATCTTCCCATATATGGTCGACCACCCATTAAGTCAAGTATTCATTATTAGTGTACTCAATATATTATTATTATTAAATATATCTCCAATCACAGAAGACGTTTACTTTAAAACACCCAAAACTTACGATATTTGAATATGTATTTAATATAAATATATAAATATACATATGTTGGGCCATTAACACGCAACACCATCTAGTTTAGTAGTTAGTTTTGGTAAGCTACGAGGCTTGTGTTATGGATACCAGATAGTCGATACACTACACATATATAACTTTAAATACATACATATTATAAATATAAACACCCATGACTGGAGTACAAACATTCGTGCTCATCACCCAAATGAATGCCCCCAGCGAGACTCGAACCCGCGTTCGCTGGCACAGCAAGTAGGGGTCGTCATATTAAATAATTGTATTTGATCGACAGAGCGAATACAAGGAAGCGCGCCTGAACGGTCGCGCGGCGGCGTGCATGGCGCGCCTCAACCGCGGGCTGGCGCTGCTGGCGCTGACGGGCGTGGAGGACCGCCTCGCCGACCACGTGCCCGCCACGCTCGCCGCGCTGCGCACTGCCGGCATCAAGGTCACACAATTTTCTTATATTTTATACTAGCGACTCACGCTCGCGTTCGTCCCTAGGTACGTTTTCACGGTTAGCTATGTTTATACATAAATAGTAGCTTGCTACTTCTAAGATATTCATTTACATTATATAACGATTTACGTTATGTACGTATGTATTGCGTACGTCGTACGCGGATTTTGTTCACAATTTCATGGGTTTTATTTATTTTTTTTTCGCGGAACCCTGATTCTTTTTTTCTAAAGTAAAAGTAGCCTAAGTTACTCCTTACATCTAGCTATCTGCTAGTGAAAGTCCCGTCAAAATCAGTCCAGCTGTTTCGGAGATTAGCTGGAACAAACAGACAGACAAAAATTGTAAAAAAGTTCTTTTGGTATATGTACCGTATGTACATCCATATGCATTTAGTAAAAAAGCGGTTATTTTAATATTACAAACAGACACTCCAATTTTATTTATCTGTATAGATTGTACAGTATGTTTTCGTTGAAAAGTAAATAAATAAAAAGTAAATATTATGAACAGATCTGGATGCTGACGGGCGACAAGCTGGAGACGGCGCTGTGCATCGCGCGCTCGCTGCAGCTGGGCGGCGGGCGCTGGCTGGCGGCGCGCGAGTGCCGCACGCGGCGCGACGCGCACGCGCTGCTGCGCGACCTGGCCGCCGCGCCCGCCGCGCCGACAGACATCGCGCTCGAGGGGGAGACGCTGGAGGTGTGTGTGTGTACGCGACTGTGTGTATTCAGCCCTAATTAACGTCCCACCGCTGGGCACGAGCTGCTTCAGTACGAGGGGGATCAGGCTATAGTCCACCACACTGGTCAACTGCGGGTTGGCGGACTGAGCATGACTTTTGAAAACTTGCTAGGTTCTCTCAGACATGCAGGTTTCCTCGCGATGTTTTTCTTCACCGTTAAGACAAGTGATAATCGTGTTGGAAATAATTCGCATATGAAAATATCAGAGGTGCGAGACCTGGGATTTGAACTCGCTTCACTCGGTTTCCCATGTGAGTGCGTCACCACTGGGCTGCCATTGCCTACGCGCGAATGTATATGGACGTAGTTTTTATTCTCAAAAATTTATATAAAACTTCCCTTAATCTTTAAAAAAAACTAATCGATCTGTGTGGCAAAATCGAGAATAGTAGCATAAATAGCAAATCACACTATTTTTGACTTTAACATTTATTTATATGGATCTCCAAAATAGTATACATATTTTACATTTACAATATACTTAAGTCTAATTTATATTTTTATATATTACCAACTAGCGACTCATTCGTCCCTAGCTTGGATATAGTAACATGGATATAGTTTTTTTTTTTAAGTATTAAAACTTTCCTTGGACCTTAAGGAACATACAAAAAAATTACAGGAGAACACATCATTCGCTATGTAATATTAAAAAAAACAGTGTTTTAAAATGCTCAAAACTACCAATAAAATACACAAAAAAAATAATATAATTTAATAAAAACAAGACTAATAATAACTTTAACATCAATTAAATTAAACTTAACATTTGCATTAAAAAAATTTTTGTACAGCTCACAACAGTGACTCTTCACATGTTTTTATAAATCTCAAGAGCCCCTCACAACCAAAAAGTGTCCAAAGATGCCATGCTCTTTACGCATTTTGGCGGTCTTCGTCTATAGAAGTTTTAGAACGTAACCGTGTGGGTGTGTGGGTGTGTATGCAGGTGTGCCTGCGGTCGTACGAGGAGGAGTTCGTGTGCGTGCTGCAGCAGTGCGCGGGCGTGGTGGTGGCGCGCTGCTCGCCCACGCAGAAGGCGCGCGTGGCGCGGCTGCTGCGCGCGCGCGGCGCCGTGGTGGCGGCCGCCGGCGACGGCGGGAACGACGTCGCCATGATACAGGAGGCGGACATCGGTCAGTGCCAGTAGACTAGTATTATGGGGTAAAGCTATTGTTAGTTTTGAAAACAAAACGGGGGGGAAAAATATGGAGATGTTTTGACAATTTATATATAATTTTGAAACTGGTATAAAACGTGTGTGTGCACTTATGTATGCACATAAGAAGTTATGCTTCTTTAGAGTAACAGAATAAAAATAAATAAAGATGTTATCCATTTTTTGAGTCTGTCATCAATGTAATTCGTATGTCACAACGCTCTGTTTGTAAAAGGTATGCAGCTAACTTCATCATGTTGCTTTTAGCTAACTTCATCATGTCGCTTTTTGGCTGTCGGTGTGCGCACGCATTGTAAAAATTTTACTCTCATATTTTTTTCCGAACATGCCAAAAGAAGTATAAATAAAATTATATTAAAAAAGTATAACTTAAAAAATATAATATATATTTCAATGAATAAGTCCGGAGTGATAGTCGTAATCGTCGTCGTACGCGCTCACGGGTCGTTCCATTAATATAATTCTATTATTAAAACTACGATTAATATACAATTAAGTTTATCTTGGGCTATCGTTTATTAATCAATAATTTCTATCAGTATAAATAATTATCAACCAAAGACTGTAGGGGTTTTCGTCTTAGCCCGTACAATTTTTTTTTTATTAAGGTATTCAGGAAAGAAGGTAGGATAATATGTACTAAGTACGTACAATCTGCTACGTACACTACCGTCAAAAGGTTTGGAAGCACTTACAATACTTAGAATTATTCCGAAAAAATATAGGAAATATCTGATATACGTTTAAAAATATTTAGATATTTTAAAAAGTCATCATATGAACTACAAAATAAAAACATTTTTTGACTGATTGGGCATTATATTTATTTACAATTTATTTTCATCGATATGATCACCTTTCGCCTTAATAACAGCTTGACATATTCTTGGCATTCTTTCCAGTAATTTTTTAAAATAATCAAACTTTTTGACGGTAGTGTATGTATGAGTAATCCGTACTGTCCGTGTGTGCAGGCGTGGGCATCGAGGGCGCGGAGGGGCGCGCGGCGTCGCTGGCGGGCGACGTGTCGACGCGCGCGTTCTCCAGCCTGGCGCGCCTGCTGCTGCTGCACGGCCGCCGCTCGCTCACGCGCTCCGCCGCGCTCTGCCTCTTCATCGTGCATCGGGGACTCATCGTGTCCACTATGCAGGTATCATTATTATTGCTACACATTATTCATACAAAAGGCAGTGGTATTCGCGACATTTGAATTCGGTTTTATTTTTCAATATATAGAGTGATTCAAGAGGAAGGTTTATATGTATAATACATGCATATTATAGTACAGAAAAGCTGAGAAATTCAAAGATTTGTATTTCATACTAACTGTTAAAACGTACCTAGGAATGAACCCGAGCGAAGCGAGGGAGAGTCGCTAGTATGTATGTAATAAAGTTTATTTGATAACAACGGAGATACTTCAAAAGTAATATGCAGGAATATAATTAGTAATTTTTAATCATTTTAAACAAAAATTAATTAAAACAAGTTAGAACTTAATAGTAAGCTGACTCAATGGTAGATTATAAATAAAACTTTGCTTTATTTTTCTGTCTATTATACTTAAGCAACTTCCACTTATTTAAACTGTTGTACTGGATTAGGAATTCTTTTACTAAATAGAGCTAAGTTCAAACTGTATTGTTAGGTCAACTCCTAGAACATATAATATTTTCTAATACTGAAATACTTTAAAACAATAAAATCGTAATAAATATTTTAAAAAAATAGTAAAAATAGTATTCTTATTCGACATTATTTTTGTGAAATATAATATATCTATTTTGAATTTTCCCAATATACGTCACATTAGAATTAAGTACCTGGGCGACTGAGCTTCGTTCGGAGTTCTTTTTTGTTATATCGTATTTTTTAGATAAAAAACTAAAAATTTGAATAAATACAAAAAAAAACAAAAGTAAAAACTTTGTATTCCGACCGGGACTCGATCCCAGGCATATGTGTTGTCTAACTTGCGTCTTGACCGCTTGATCACGATGCTTACATCCGAGTGTAAGAAATCATCGACCATATTCTGCGTAGAATAATGCAAAAAAAAACCGCATGAAAATTCGAAAACACGCGTTTTCCCAGACATGAGACTAATCTAGATCAATTTTTCGCCCCCGAAAGCCCGCATATACCAAATTTCAGCGAAATCGTTAGCTGCTGTTTCCGAAATCGCTGGTATAAATAAATAAAGATATAAATATACAAGAATAGCTCGTTTAAATATATAAGATTAAAAATTTTACCCATACTGTTTCTAGGCGGTGTTCTCCGTTGTTTTTTACTTCTCATCAGTATCACTGTACCCCGGCTTCCTTATGGTGGGGTATGGAACAGTCTTCACAATGTTACCAGTATTCTCATTAGTGAGTCACATTTTATTATCTTTATTTACTAATTATTATAATTATACTTTAATAGGGAATATACCTGTGATTTAAATAAAGATGATTTTTTTTATAATCTTTATTGCTTTTGAATTAAGCCTATATTATTATTTTTTAATATAATTTCTTTTTCATTAAGAAAATAATAATTAATAATATTATATATGTGGAAAATTTAAAGACGTTGAAACGCACGCCATTGGTCAAACCGAATATGACGTCAAAGTATTATCATAACAAACCGATTAGCGATTTTGTCGCTACAAACTAAAGTCGTCATTTTTCTATGTATGATACTGTGACGTCACGTCAAGCGCGAGAAATGGCGGGCGTTTAAAGTATCCGTATCGGTATGATATTTTTATTTTTTTTTTATATTAAATTTTTGTTTTATGAGCTGGATACTTTTTTTTTACCAAAATACGATGTTCGCTATTGTATTTTTTTTTTTTAAAATCACGCATATTCCCTATTACTATTTTAAAACTCAAATCAAATATAATTTTTTACATAATATAATTATGTTTGTTTTTATATCAATGTTAATAATAATTTTCACTAACAATAATTTTATAATTATAACTTTTGTTCTTATTGTTAATAGTATAGTTGTTTCTAATAAAGTACACTATTTGTAGGTATTGGATAAGGACATATCGAGTTCAACAGCGCTCAAATATCCGCAACTGTACAAACAGCTCACTCAGGGCCGGCAGCTTTCATACAAGACGTTCTGCATATGGATAGGGATATCTATTTACCAAGGTAATATTCTAATATTAAATAAGGATGCTTTTTTTTATTGAAATTTTGAGTTCAATTATAAAGGATGAGTGAGTATATTGCGCATTGTACCGATGACTTGTCCTCACTTCTGTTTCACCTCACTGCTTGGTTATATCCCTAGGTGGCTAACAGTGGCCTAGATATTACTCCAATATCTCATTTAAAATACGTCCAGCTCTTAATACATGCACACGCATGCACGAACGCATTCACGTACACACACACACATACACACAAACACTTTCGCATTTATAAAATATATTTATAATAGTACTAGCGACTCACGCTCGCTTCGCTCGCGTTCGTCCTTAGGTACGTTTTCACGGTTAGTATAAAATAAGCAATATATATGTATGTACATACATAGGTATATAAAAGTAAGTACCTACTTTAAAAATTAAAAAAATATATATGTATATCCCTTATTTGACACATGATTTCCCATACAAACTTTCATCACCCTTTTCACCCTCTCAAGGGATGATTTCCGGGATAAAAACTATCCTATGTCCTTCCCAGGGTCTCAAACTATCTCCATACCAGATATCATCTAAATCGGTTCAGCGGACTAAGCGTGAAAAGGAGACAGACAGACAGAGTAACTTTCGCATTTATAATATTATGATAATCTAAAGCCTACAATTTCTACAATCTATTCCCCAGGCGGTGTAATAATGTACGGCGCGCTGGTCCTGTTCGAAGAGCAACTCATACACATAGTGGAGATCAGCTACACGGCATTGATCCTCACGGAGCTCATCATGGTGGCGCTCACCGTGGACACGTGGCACCGCCTCATGGTGGTCGCCGAGCTGATCAGCCTGCTCATGTACACTGCTACGCTACTCATATTTACTACGTATTTTGGTAAGTATCATAGATAACACAATAACAACTAGTACAGATAATATAAAAAAAAACGTGTGTGTGTACTTATGTACGCATGAAGTTATACTTCTTTGGCGCAACAGAACAAAAATAGCTAAAGGTTTCTTCCCGTATGTCACAACTCTCTGTTTGTAAAAGGAATGCAGCTAACTTCATCATGTCGCTTTTTGGCTGTCGATGTGCGCGCGCATCGTAAAAATTTTACTCTCATAATTTTTTCCAAACGTGCCAAAAGAAGTATAACTTCAATAAAGAAATTGGATGATCATGAATAGAGATAGATGGCGCTTAACTGAAAACCGTTGAATAACTTCATTTATTATTATTTTTTAATTTGGTGATTACAGCTATTTGTGACCAGAATAAACAACTCATGAAATTGTCTAGTTATACCTAGTGGCTGATTTTTTTACGGCACAGTAAAATTTAAGAATAAAAGATATTTACTTCTTGCGAGGGTCGAAACTGCAATATCCAGTATTATAGACATTGCTAAAACATACAACGATTAAACACTTTATTACAACTATTTACCACAATTAAGAAAATATTTTACTATATAAACGTGGGTAGTGGTAGCCCAGTGGTAACGCACTCGCTTGGGAAACCGAATGAAGCGGGTTCAAATCCCGGGTCTCGTATCTCTGATATCTTAATTTGCGAATCATTTCCAACATGATGAACATTTGTATTACGGTGAAGGAAAACATCGTGAAGAAACCTGCATGTCTGAGAGAATCTAGCAAGTTTTCGAAAGACATGTGATCAAACCGAACTCGGTGGTGGATTATGGCCTGATCCCCCTCGTATTGAGAGGCCCGTGTCTAACAGTGGGACGTTAAAAAGGTCTGTATACATATAAACATAACATTTTCTATAATAAATCAGATGCAGACTTCATACGTCATTGGGAGTTTTGGTGGAAGGTAACAACAATCACACTCGTCTCATGTCTGCCGCTGTACATAGTCAAGTATATGCATAGGAAGTGGAGCAACCGCCAGTACAAAAATATCCGTAAATAATTGTGCAATAAGTGTTGTCACATTTTATTTTATTTTTTTAAGAATAACAAATTATTTGATTTTATACTCTGTGGCATAGATTTGTTTTATTCTATGTTACAAGTTTCTCTTTTTTTTTTTTATATTTTATAGCTTTATTTTGGCATAGTTAATTCGAACTTGTATCCACAAATCGTCATCTCGGTGCTTATTTGTCCAAACGACCAGTTTACCGAAAGAGTTTTTAATACAGAATTATTGACTTTAGTGAAGCCGAAATATATATTTTATCCATATGTGTGTATAAATCTTAGAAATAAAGCTTTGTTTTTAAAATTGTGTTGGTAATTTGAACAATTAAACACTAAAGTGACGGAATATAATTTAAAGTTACCTTACTCGTATGAAAAATATCGTTTTCTTACATGTATGTTATTTTGCAACCTTTCTCTGGACATTCCTCTGTAGTCCGTATATTGTATCTAAGGATCAAAAAAGTACTAGATACACAATCCCATGCAAAAGTTCTCTTTAAAACTGTCACCAATTGTGTTTAGCTAATTATTCTAGTTGAAATAAATATACAACAGTGTAAATTGAACCTTAAACGCAATGTTTAAAGTTGTTTTCACAAAAAAAAATTAAAAGCGCGCTCAAGTGTCCAAATGAGCGCTCATTCGGTGAGGATATTTTTTGTCAGTGATTGTGTATGATGATTGTATCGCATGTCGTAGTATTAATTTATAGTATTTGTGATAGAAAAAAAAAATCATTATACATAGTTTTAAATTACTTTTCTAAGTATTATGTTTATTGGCTCTTGAAATATGAAACGTAAGAAGTGTATGATGGTATTCTAACATTAAAACTGATCTATAATGTCGTTGGGAAAAATATGTACAGTTCATGATTGATAACCGTCGATATTATATTGTAATAAATAAAAATGTCCTGCGATTTGAGCTGTTAATTAAGATTGAACAACTGCGCGGGACATATAGTGCAGTACGTATACGTATTCCATTTAATCTCAAAGCCCGATGTGACGTGAATTCGACAAATATAGGACTCATAGACCTAGGAAATGGACTGAGCAATACAATATGGTCAATTATTACTCTTTAGAAAGAGAGAAAGCGAACGTGCGGCCTATCTTATTCCTTGACCTGTCTTATTCCTTGTTGTCTTTGTTTTGAATTTATAAATGGAATGTATAAAAAGTATGATACTATAATTTATTGAAAATTATAGTATTATAATGAATGGTTAAATGGTTATAAATATCTATCTTCATTAATCGTATTTCAATTGATACAGGAGACTTTTGGCCGCACATTTGTTTCGTCTCTGTCGCGCCTTTCCGCTGTTTTAGCTGACGGCTAACAAACTAACACTCGGTCTACTTTCTATGTCTATAATAGGACCAAAACTCTCTTTTGTACGAAAGAGTAAATTCCACCAACTTTTCAACTACAGGTTGCTACTGAATATTTCGTGATGAAAAAACCTAATAAATATTTTGACCCGACCCGAGACTCAAACCTAGGACCTCACGGTCTGCAGGCGTACATGCTAGACAATAGACCAACGTAAATAATATACCTAATTCTTGTTATTTGTTTATCTCAATATCCTTGTTGGAGGTAGTGCATTCTTAATACAATCTTATAGAAACAATGGTTTTTAGATAAGAAATTAAGATTATATTATTAATATTTTCAAATATGTAAAGTCTATAGAACAATAATTAAGTTTTAAATCGATATATGACAATTAAAAATTTTAATCTCCTAGGTTTGATAACATATGAAGCCTATATATCTATCATTTATTGCAGCACTGTTAACTACAAAGGTTACTAGATAAGTTTTGCAATATTTTGTTAGTTTAAGCGAATATCCGACATTTCAAACATAACTATCTTTTCCGATTTTTTCGCGGATTATTTAGATTTTTGGTTCTTGACTTTTCAAATGCTTTACAGCAATCGTGGCAATTTTTCAAAATAATTTCCATCACACTTTATACACTTAGCAATGTGTAAGAATTAATCATTAAGAGTATCCTTCCACTTTCTTCTGGGAGTTCTGAACAGGCCTGACCCTAAGCAGCTAAAAGTTTAGTATCTGTTTAAAATCTTCTCCCTTTCATATGATATTTTATGATTAGAATCTTTTCCAATATTTCCATATATTCCAATTTCCAATATTCCTGATATTTAATGATTAGAGTCCTTTCCAATTCCAAATTCAAAGGAATCTAGATCTGTTAAAAAACTTTATCATCACTAGTATTCGAAAATTCGACAATAATCACGTGCTCGATGCGTGTGTTATCAAGATAAAAATGCCAAGTATCTGTTGTCGAATTTGATAGAATTGCCTGAAGCTTTTGAAAATTTTTGGACCAACAAAATTTATGTACCAGGAGCCGTTTATAATACGCAGTCCTGTACTACTCATTCTAAAATACACCGCCATGTAATAAATACAGCGAACATCTTTTCCTCAAGTGAACGTGATTTTTACTCATTTTGTAACACTTAAGTTTGTTTTTCGAAAGTATATTAAAATAATACAGCACGGCTTCTTCATTAGTACCAATATTATTTATGTTATTCGATTCAGGTTCATTATGAAACTGATCTCCTTTTGTTCAATCAAAAAATTTCATGGATGTTGTGAAAATTTTTGTGCACCCTTGTTGCACTGATCTGCAGAAGCTTATCTATCTTTGAAATGGTAAAGACGATCTTTCTTTAACAATTTTGACACTTTTGCCACGTTTATGGGCAGGTAGCGACAGAGACGCCCAGATTTTGGAGCGTAATTAACATTAAAGTTACTGCTGAAATTTCTGACGGCATCAGTAAACTGAAAAGGCAGTAGTAGCCCAGTGTTAACGCGCTCGCTTGGGAAACCGAGTGAAACGGGTTCAAATCCCGGGTCTCGCACCTCTGATATTTTCATGTGCGAATCATTTCTAACTTGATTACCACTTGCCTTACGGTGAAGGATAACATCGTGAGGAAACCTGCATGTCTGAGTACCTAGCAAGTTTCGAAAGACATATGAAGTCCGCTAACCCGCACTTGGCCAGCGTGGTGGACTATGGCCTGATCCCCTTCGTACTGAAGGGAGGCCCGTGCCCAGCAGTGGGACGTTAAAAAGGGCTGAATACATACATATCAGTAAACTGTTGTGTGATGTTGGACACTTTACCCATAAACCAGTTTCCATTTCTTCAGAAAGTTTTAACGCATGACAACGCGCAGGTACTAACTAGAACTAGACCAATCGGACATTATATTTATTTAGACAAAAATATTATATTAACTAAACGAATAATGCTGACTTACTATATATGACCTGTCAAGATATTAAATATAGTTTTAAAAAAATATAACTAACCTCCATTAGAAGAATAAGTATATTGCAAGACCTATTTAGTAGAGACCTTTGTACTTTACACTTTCAAGATATAATATGAGAGACTTTAACATGTGATTATTCTGAAAATGTGTTCCAAATATGTATTTTTTTTAAATATGTATTTATGAAAATTAATAAATCTGTGCCTTTATTATGTCAGTATTTTGAAATCATGTTAATTGATATTATATTTCTATTGTTTTCTATTCATTTTTCAGCCATGACTGAAGATTTTTTTGGTACATATTCGACACATTTTCGAAACTAAGTAAATATCGGTATTCGAAAGAATGGAGGAAAAATTTAAATAATTTTTTTATTTTGTTATTTTGCAAAGGCATGGGATGATATTATACAAATCGCTTTAAAATTATAATACTATTTTAATTAGATTTAAAAATAATATTACTGTGATTTTAATTATTCAATGATAATAAACTAGCATTGTAAGAGTAAATAATTCCATAAGATAAAATTTAACTCAAATATGATTAAAATCTGCAGTTACAAGGTACAAAATGTGTTATTTGTGATATAATATTTATTTCATTGTTTATAGAGTATTGCAGTTTTTTTTTTTTTTTATTTAAAATTATTTATGCATTATTGTTGATGTTCCATTGTTTTATGTTAATCACATGACAAGTTTGTGTATGACACGGTACCGAATACAATTTAATAATTAAATGAGTCGTTTTATTTTACACCAAATATTTTTCGTATTTTTTTTGACATCATACCATGGAACTTAATGATTAGGAGAATGATCATAGGACGCTGAATACTTAACTTAAATTTTTTGAAATTCATAGCGCATTTTTTTAACTAAATATAATAAACCCAAATCTTGCACATTCGGAATTTTCTTGACATTAACTAGGTAGGTATATAAAATAGTATCATCTAGCGCCGCTAGTACTTAAGGATACAAAGTGAGGGTGCTACTTCAACTACCGCGGATTTTCGCATTCGAATCATTTTCATCATGATTAGGTATCACTACCGGATAAACCGGAGGAAACTTCGTGAGTAGACCTAGACCAGAGGTAATCTGATTAACTTTTGTGAGACGTAAAGTCCGCCTATGGTCAGCGTGTTCGAGTATGGCTTACACGATCGGGCGAGGGGGGTCGTCGCAATGAGTGGAGGCTCATGTCCAACAGGGGGACTTTAAGTTTCTTTTAGTCGTTAGATCCATTTTAGTCAAAACATTGATGAACCTCATGAGTCTACTACCAGCTCGGAAAGAAAAAGCTTCAGACCTGAGAAGAACTGGCAAAAAAACTGCGGGACTAATTTTTTATATCTTTTTTATAGCGCGCTGTCAGCGTAAGAAACCTGTCTTGTAGTTTGATAATATAGCTATTGCAGAGCCTCATTTTTTAGGATAAAATATATTTTTCAGCAGTTTTCTCCCTCTATCTAACATATAATTTTTCGGCTGTTACGATAACTACTTAAATTAAAAAAAAAACTATAAATATCTTACAAAATATAATCGTCTTAAATAAATTTAATGTCTTAACAATACACCTACAAAATCATTTTCCTGAAAATAATGTAAACCATTAAAAGTATTAAATGTTATCTTTGTGATAACGGAGTGGTGAAGGAGGTTGCTTCCAGTTCGGTGCCTGAAGTAGATTTAGCATGTAAGGAATGTTTGGATACCACCCGTCGAGCCCACGCCAAGTCTCGCCAACTTCTAGACCTACGCGCTCTAGTCTTAGAACTACCGGAGCTAACAGATCGCGCTGAAGTAACACTACTTGATCCTGACCCAGAATCCGTTGGCTGAATACCTCGATAGGTCTGTTCAGAATTCGTAATCGTGCTTGTGGAGTACATCTGCAACTGAGGTTTGGTCTTGACCAAATGTCTCTCAATTTTCATTTGCGTTATCGGTGTTTCTATTTGTGGCGGACTTTTTGGTCTTTCTGGATGCCCTACATCTATAACATTTTCACTCTTTATTTGGCTAGTCTTCGATGGTAAAGAATCTTCGCTAGTATTCTCACTGTCGCTCATTATGACTGCCATTAATTTTTCGGTATTTTCGTGCATATCAAAAACTTTCTGAGTTTTAATAGAACGAAGAGAGGATGTTTTCGCTTTAGAGATCGATCTTTTTGCACGATTTTTATCCGTATAATACACAGCACTTTGATGAGATGGTAACATTGCGGGTATATTCGAGTCTACTTTAGCGTAAGCTACATCCTTACTTACAGAAGAACGTTTAGATCCTTTGCAGTGACAACCATTTTCGTCACCCAAAATATAACTGTAGCAGATTTGTAATAGACAAATGGCTAAACTTATTAGAATTACAACAGCGACATATAAATGTGGCGTCCAATCAGTATTAATATATACATAAGATTCCTTCAACGCTTTCCAAGGATGCCATTTTGACACTCCTGCATCTTCATAATCGAAAAGGTTTCTTCGATGTAACCCCTTACCGTAACTTTGAACCGCAGCCGCTACTCTTAATACACCACCATAAGCAGCATATAATTTTTCATCAACAAGACGTGGCGCAACATCTCTCTTCATCCAATGCCAGAGATCATTATTAAAATTTACAAAATCTGTATGACGACACGTACCTGGAGAATTACTTAATATGCACTTTGAGGCTGTTGTATAATACTTCATCAGTATATTTTCAGAGAGAGGGGACATAAGATTCATTAAGCTATCTTGTTTAAAAGGTAAAGCTATCGCATACGGATGAAGATGATCATCTACCTTAGGTGTAGGTAAATGAATACACGACTTTGAATCTCTTTTAGTCACTAGTCTAGCGCATGGATCAAATATATCACTAGGCCCTATCCGAATCTTTTCAACTGTAAAATTTGTCATTTCTGGAACACTTCTAGGTTTTTTCCAACCCAATCCTTGAGTATTAAGAAATATTTTTAGCTGATCAAAGCAATCATGCAATTCTCTTACTTTTCTGTACGAAACATATCCAGCATAGTAAGCGAATCTACTTGCAGGTAAAATTTCACTTCTCATATGAGCTCCTATTGTGTCCGCTAAAACCTCTTTTAATGTACTCGAAGTATGTTTATTAGAACTAGTTTCGATAGTTTTAAAAGCATTACGTATATACTTTAAAGTTTCTGTTATATAAATATCGTTAACTTTATTAGGGGAAACACAAGCGGGTACTATATCTTCTAAAGCTTTTCTTGTACGTAATTTACCTAATTCCTCTATGCTCCAACAATTAGTATTGGTAAGTCTTTTATAAAATAAAGAACTGCCGACTTGTGAACACGATATTATTTTTGTAAATAAAAGTAGAAAAAGTGGAAAAAACATTGCATTTTAAAATCTTTGTGACGTGATTATGATTGTCACATTCATTATTTTGAAGGAATATAGGTAAATAACAATGTACATCTATGCTTATAATAAAATTCTAACTGACTATGAGTCGAATCAGTACATTAAATGTTTCTTGGAAAATCTTATCGAAATAGTCATTATTATCGATACAGAGGCCGAATCTATAGTTTTTAGAATATTTGTCTGTCTGTCTGTATCATGGATGCTGTATGTCTGAGAACGCATCATGAGAAAAGCACTGGACAGATTTTAGTGGGTATGGTGATAGCTGCTTATTCGGTCAAAATATAGGATAATTTTTATTGTGGGAATACATCCATCCCTGAGAAATCTATACAAAATGTTAAAACGTAACGTAACTCTCTAGTTAATATTAAGTCTTTTATATTGTCTTTAATTGTTTACCTTTCGCTAAATAAATAGATATTCTAAAGTAGTTGAAATTATTATAATAAAATATGAGATAGTTCTAGAACTCTATTCATAAAAAATAAAATAAAAATATAATTTATTAAAAAATAATGAAGAAATATATTCCAAGTACTCTATCAATTACATTTTTTTAAATTAAAAATTTTAATCTGAGTCAGATTATCTGACATATTATGTCTTAAGTGAAATGTCTATTGTCAGTGATTGTCAGATGACAACCACATGACAACTATTGGCATGACTATTGGCGGTAGTTGTCCGTAAGATTCAAGATTTTCAGTTTTAAGCGTCGATTTTAAATGAATCCCTTTTGTCTTGATATTAATTTCTTGTTTATGTAAAAAAATTATGCACAGTGTTTGAATAAAAACAGTGACCTTAAACTTTTAAAATGTCCAGAGTACGTAAACTCTGCTATTATTAAACATCAAGTGACTTATATTATTATTTTTGTGTCAAAAGATTCAAATTTAATAAAATTTTATTTTGTAAAAGTATAAAATATAAGTACTTAGTTGAAATTTAAAAGTTAAATATTCTTTTAATACCGCTATTTCTAATTAACTCTAACCACAGCAACAATTAAATTTATCTTTTACATTAATGTTGTTGAAGTAGCTTAGTGCTGTTTGTGTATATTTCAAATTTGCCGTACTTTAAAAGCAAAATATCTCAACACAAGTAAACATTTCAAGTCGGTGGTAGTGTAAATTGTTATTATATCAATTTATTAAGTACATTGGTTTTAGGATATAAGATCTTTCTTTACCATAAAAAAGGAGAAAACTAAAAAAGATGAAGACAGTGATGTTATACCCGAATCACCAGATGTACAAATTAATAACAAGGTAAGTTTTAGTCCTTTGTATTAGGTCTTTAAATATAAAAGTAAAACAAGATATCAATTTAGACACCATGAAAAAATAAGTAAGAGATATAAAATTGTTCATTGTGTTAAACCTAATTATTATTACTAAATGATTTAACGATTTAAAAACCCTAATATTACTTTGAAAAACAGCTCATGTGTGACTAAACTATATTTATAAGATTCATAATATGTAAGCCTGAGCCTATACAAATATTTAAATATACATTTTAGAAAAAAATATCAAGGAAACGCAGACAAATCAAGGAAGACTCAGATGAAGACATAATACCTTCAAAAAAGAAGATTACTCCACCGAAAGCAACATTAAAAGAAGTAAAAAAAGAAAACTTATTTGGTAGTGGCCCAATAAAAAGAACAGAGCCAATAGTGAAAAAAAATAAGAAAAAAACAGAAACTGGCATACATTCAGATGATGAATTTGAACAAAGTTTATTACAAATTGATGAAGTTCATTATACTGAAAAAGTTGACATTAAAGAAGATATTAAAATCAAAGCAGACGATTGTGATAAATCAGAAATATCTGATAAAAATGATAATCAATCAAAAAGTAAATCAAAATCCCCTAAAAAGGAAATTGTGGATAATAAATCAGAAGAAAAGAACAAAATTGAAAATCATGATACATCTATTAAAAGAAAATTAAATAAGAGTGATACTGAAACCCAACCAGAGATCCAGTCGACATCCAAAGTAGATAAAGAAAAGAAAGATTTTAGTGAATTTCTTGACAACAATGATACAGATCACAAACCTGATAATGAGACCAAAGAACCTAAACAAAAGAAAAGGAAATTAGACAAAAGCCTAAATGAATCTGGTATGCATTTATTTTATATGTTCCTCGATTGCTCGAAAACACCTTGACCTATTTGGAGATTTTTTTTTGTTTGAAAGGGTATACTTCCTAGAGGGTCACATGGCTATCAGATCAGGATCTGATTATGGAATCTTGGGGAAATCGAGGGAACTCTTCAAATTTTATAGGCACACTTGAAACGATTTAGGTATTTTTTTTATTATGACTGTGCATTAGCTTTTTAAAAAGTTTTCAGTTATCACACAGTGGTAGTCATCACATCTGATATTAGCAACACCTAGATTATTTAATATAAATATTTTACGCATTTACTTATTCTTCATTTAGTCAAAAATTCATTTTTTTAAATATTATTCACTTTTAGTACATATACTGTTTATTTAATATTAAAAAAATATTATAACACTGCTCTAAAGAAAGTAAGGTATAACATCTATCATAAATGTATGTGTCGACAATCTCTCTGTGAATATGGAACTTTTGTTTATAGTTATTTAACAATACACTCACTTTGCACATCATTGACTAGGTAGTATTTATAGATTACATTATATAAATATATTACTATGAATTATGAAATATATCTGGAAGGAGGCCCGTGCCCAGCAGTAGGACATAAAAAGGGCTGAATACACATAGATTGCAATATTAGGGCCTATGCACATGGCTATTTTTAAACGCACTGTCGTCTTTTGTCGATACAAACGCAAGGAATCAGCGTTAAAGCTTATCTATGCAGTCTACTCAGTCGCTTAGTCTACAAATGTCCTTTATTATTTATAGTCTCATTATCTATACCAATATTATAAAGCTGAAGAGTTTGTTTGTTTGCTTGTTTGGTTGAACGCGCTAATCTCAGGAACTACTGATCTGATTTGAAAAATTAACTGAGGAAGGCTATAGGCTATATATTATCCCGGAAAAGTGTACGGGTCCCGTGGGATAGATTTGTTTTTGTCTAGGGACAAACCCGAAGTGAAGCGAGGGTGAGTCGCTATATATTATAAATAAACAAGTGTAATTGTTTTATTGTAGAATCATAATAGGTACTCCCCCGTCGCGCCCACTTCGTACCACCAATTTTATCGATATATCGCTTAATGCGCAGGTAAACGACCAGCGTTCTTTTCACTTGACGAGAACTATACATCTATACTAATATTATAAAGAATTAAAGTTTGTGAGTTTGTGATGTTGTAAGAGGTAATCTCTGGATCTACTGAACTGATTTAGATGAAATTTGGTAAGAAGGTAGTTTGAGACCCTGTGAAGGATATAGGATAATTTTTTTCTCGGAAATCATCCCTCAAGTGGGTGAAAATGGAGATGAAAGTATATATGGGGGAATCAACTTGGGGACGAACCCGAGCGAAGCGAGGGTGAGTCGCTAGTAGTTATATAAATGTAAAAAAATAGTTGGCTCTAAAATACAAATTTATTATGTTTTTTTTTAATACCATACCGATACGAATGCTTTAAACGCCCGCCATTTTGCGCGCTTAGTTTGACGTCAAAGTATATTTAGACTTGTTTAAGGAATTTGTAGCGACAAAATCTCGTATCGCTCTGTTATGTTATACTTTGACGTCACATTCAATCTGACCAATAGCGTTGCGTTTCAACTACTTTGAATTTCCCACCTATATTTGCACTTTTTAATAGTTATTTTTTTAATAAAAAAGAAATTAAATTAAAAAATATTAATATAGGCTTTTTTAATCAAAAGCAATAAAGATGATTAAAAAAAATATTTCACCTTTATCTAAATCTCATGCATATTCCCTATTGTAATTTATATAATTTTTTTTTAAATAATAAGTCTTATTAGTAAATTATAAATACATATATTAATATGAAAGAATATCTTAATTTTTTCAAATATGGCAGGGAATTAAGTTCTTTATTATTGCAGTTCTATCAGATGAAGAAAGACATGAAAGGAAAAGATATTCGGCAGCTTTATATCAGAAATATTTGAACAGATCTGGACCTAAACACTTAGGATCAAAGGAAATTCCAGAGGTATGTTTTTCTATGAATAATATAAATTAAATTTTCTAAGAAATTTAGAAATAAAACTTTTTGTACAACATATACTAAACTGTGTTAGAATTGTATGACAAAATATTAATAACATTTTCTAAGTATTAAAAAAATTATAATTTAAATTTTTGATCTTGTGTAACGATAAAAGAATATATGGAAAAAATTTTTTTTTAATTTTCTGTTCTGTCTGTTTGTTTGTTCCGGCTAATCTCCGAAACGGCTGGTCCGATTTTGACAAGGCTTTCACTGGCAGATAGTTGGTGTTATAAGAAGTGACTTAGGCTACTTTTATTTTAGAAAAAGAATTAGGGTTTGCGCAAAAAAAAGTAAATATTATAAAGCACTAATATTAAATACGTGTATTTCACTTTTCAGGGTGCACCTAATTGTTTGCAAGATTTTGCATTCTTGCTAACTGGAGTTCTGGATTCGTTTGAGCGAGACGAAGTGGTGGCCGCTATTACGAAATATGGCGGATCTGTGAAAAGTGGTATTAGTAAGAAGGTATTATTATATATTACTTCATGAACGCAATTGTTTTTTTTTAAAGCTATTTTGATTTTAAAAAGACATGTATACATTTATTGTCATTAAAACTATGAAATATATTTATACTAATATTATTAAGAGATTAAAAATGTTTCTTGTATGTTTGTTTGTAATGGGAAAACTAAAAATCCGCTGAACTGATTTAGATAAAATTTAGTATGAAGAAAATTTGAGATCATAAAAAGGACATAGAATTGTCTTTATCCCGGAAATTGCCCCTTAAGGGATAATTTCCAGGATAAAAACTATCCTATTGGAAATAGAGGGATGAAAGTGGGGCATCCATCATTTCTCAAGTAAGGGATTTAAAACTCATCATATCTATGTAAATATAGTCTTATTATTCCATACGAAGCGTTAAAACCTACCAAGGGATGAATCTGAGCGAAACGAGTGAATTGCTAGTAACTAATAATTTTAGAGGTCGATTTTTATTCATAAAAGTTATGCCTGCTTTTCTATACTATTTTTTCGGCTAATTACGTTTCTAACCTCTATGTCATAAAATATAAAGTAAAATAACATTCTACCTGACTTTTTATAAAATGGTGCTTTACCTTTTATATTTATGAGATTTATACCGAAAAGAATATTTTTAGGCATTTTTTTATTATGTTTGTAGGTAACACATGTGCTTGCCGGTGAAGATGCAGGTCCAGCAAAATTGGCCAAAGCACAAGAATTAGGCATTAAAATCCTAAATGAGGATGAATTCTTAAAAATAATCAAAGAATCTACAGAAACAAAACAATCATCCAAAGACAAAAAAGAATCAAATCACAATAAAACAGACAAACAAACAAAAAAAGAATCAAGTGCTGAGAAAAAAAAGAAAAATCATGACAATAATGTAAATACAGATAAAACTAAAAAGGGGAAATCTGTTTCGCCCTCAAAAGTTAAGGAGGTTGAAGTGAGATCTGAAATTAAAAAAGAAAACAATGTTAAGTCAGAAACTATGACTAGTGGTGAATATTGTTATGCCTATTACCCCTTGTGTTTATTATATATAATATTACAAATGTGAAAGTTTGTGAGGATGTATGGATGTCTGGATGTATAGATGTATGTTTGTTACTGTTTCACGCTACTATATATAACTACTGAATGGATTTTAATGAAACTTTACAATAATATAGCTCATACATCAGAATAACACATAGGCTCCTTTTTATTCCGGAAAGATGTATGGTTCTAGTGGAATAGATTTGTTTTTGTTTTTTAAAAATTTGTTTTCTTGTTAAAAATAATTTAGTTTATGTGCGTGTGCTCGTGCGTGTGTATGTGTGTGTGTGACTATACTTGACTGAGTTGACAGGTATCTAGATTTTTTTTTATTTATGTATTTGTTCCTATGTCATTCCAAAAGTACTAAAGCTTAAAAATTATATCTAAATATTTAGATTACAAATGACTATCTTAATGGTTCCATTATAATGCAAACAAAAGACTATTCTATTATTTATTCTATATTTTTTTTTAAATTTAAGTGAACGACAAGCAACAGGCAGGTGCGAGTACATCGAAGCCCGCACATGCTCTGTCACTTATGTGGGTGGATAAATATAAACCACAAAACTTGAAACAAATTATAGGACAACACGGGGACAACAGTAATGTTAAAAAGTAAGTGCTTTACATTATTTACTAGCGACTCACCCTCGCTTCGCTTCGGGTTCGTTCCTAGACAAAAACAAATCTATCCCACGGCAACCGTACATTATTCCGGGATGATATATAGCCTATAGCCTTCCTCAGTTAACGGGCTATCCAGTGCAAAAAGAATTTTTCAAATCGGATTAGAAGTTCCTGAGATTAGCGCGTTCAACCAAACAAACAAACTCTTCAGCTTTATAATATTAGTATAGATTATTTGATATAAATAGGATAAACAAGAAAATCTATACATATAATAAAATTTTAACTGAATCGAATTTGTACATTAAATATTTCTTGAAAAATCTTATTCAAAATGGTCATTATTATCGATACAGAGTCTGAATCTACAGTTTTTAAAATTTTTGTGTGTCTGGGAACGTATCATGAGAAAAATTTGGTATGATGATAGCTGGTTGTCCGGGTCAACATTAAGGATACTTTTTACAGCGAGAAAAATA
The DNA here is from genome assembly GCA_033884665.1 of Argynnis bischoffii washingtonia. NCBI lineage: Eukaryota > Metazoa > Arthropoda > Insecta > Lepidoptera > Nymphalidae > Argynnis > Argynnis bischoffii. Next base: position 4,091,501 of record CM066610.1, read on the forward strand.
TCTCATCTCTGAGAAATCTATACAAAACATTAAAACGTTCGAGGGTGAGTCTAGTAAAATGGTTATTAATATTGAAATTCAACCTACTCACCAATTTTAATAAGAAAATGGTACTTCAGGTGTGTGTAATATTGTGTAAATTACACACAAAGACACATCAGATATACAACGCCTTCAATTCCTGATTCTTTTTGACCGAGCCAGCGAAGCATCTCTGCTTCAAGATTTGCTTTCCTATGTCAGTTTGTTGGTACTCCTCTACAGGTCGTATTTTACAACCGATTTGAACGATACTTGATACATAGGTTTCACGATTTTATAGATTTTTTTTTGTCGATGGGCATCTTTGATTGGACGGGTACTTCCTCTGAAAAGGTGCAAAAATGGAGCTACTGGATATCTCCACCTTATGAGATCTGATTTCGATGTTTCTTTTTTAGTTTCGTACCCAAAGGGTAATACGGGATCCTATTACTAAGACTTCACTGTCCGTCCGTCTATCTGTCTGTCCGTCTTTCACCAAGCTGTATCTCATGAACCGTGATAGACAGTTGAAATATTCACAGATGATGTATTTCTATGCTCGCTATAACAACAAATACTAAAAAATAGAATAAAATATTTAAGAGGGCTCCTATACAATAAACGTGATTTTTTTTGCTCGTTTTTGCTCGATATTGATAACGGCAACAGGTAGACGCTTGAAATATTCACAGAATATTTAGTTATATATTCACTTTAAATATAAATAATTAAATTAAAATAAAACAAATATTTAAGGGGGGCACCCATACAACAAATATGATTATTTTGCCGTCTTTATAGATAATGGTACGGAACCCTTCGTGCGCGAGTCCGACTAGCACTTGGCCGGTTTTTTATTTGAAAGATAGTAAGTTTAAGTTGGTCTCTTAAAAATTTGGCGAAGATCTGATGAAGATCTTCGGCGTGATGAGCAGAAAACTCCTCAAAATGCAGTTTGTGCGTGCGAGGTCAACTGTTCGCAGAACTATTAGTTTAATATATAGGTTTTGTATATCTGAAAGGAGAATGATGGTCTCATTCCGCATAAGAATTACAAAATCTATCTCTAAAGATGATGTAGTAACTTTTATAGTGATTTTGAGTACATTATCAGTAAGGTTATCGGCAGCCACTACTCTGCCCAAGGTTGCAACTTAGATTCTCATTCATCTTTACTAATATTATAAAGCGGAAAGATTTGTATTATTGTATGTTTGTAACGAATAAACTCAAAAACTACTGGACTGATTTAGATGAAATTTGTTAAAAAGGCAGTTTATGATCCTGGGAAAGACATAGGATATTTTTTATTCCGGAAATCATTCCTTAAGGGGGTGAAAATGGTGTCATCCCTGACAATTTTTTTATGAGGAATCATCAACAAAGGGACGAACCCGAGCATAAAAAAAATAAATATAATTAGCTTGGCTTGGTATGTATGTGTATATATATAATTATGAGATTTTACTAATTTGCATACTAACAAATTTTCTCTTTCAGATTGTTAAACTGGTTAACGAAATGGTATGTGAATAGAAAGGCAAAACTGCCCAAACCCAATCCTTTTGCGAAGAACGACGACGGAGGTTATTACAAAGCTGCTTTGTTATCTGGACCACCTGGTGTAGGTAAATATATTTCTATCACCTTTTTTATCATTTAAATATCTATATTTACACTATTAATATTATAAAACTGATTCGTTTGTTGTTTTCTTTATTTTAACGAATTAACACAACGTAGTTTGACGACGCGTTTGGCTCAGTTTGTAGTAACCCTACTTGCTGTCGTGGGTTCGAGTCCTGCTGGAGCCATTCATTTGTATGATGAGCACGATTGTTTGTACTCCAATCATGAGTGTTTATATTAATAGTATGTATGTATTTAAAGTTATATATGTGTAGTGTATCAACTATCTGGTATCCATAACACAAGTCTCGTAGCTTACCATGGAACTTGATGGTGCTGTGCTATGTGTGTTAATGTCCCAATATGTCCTAACATCTACAATTACCAGTCAAATTTGAAGAATTATTAAAGGTTTTCTGCTGTCCCATATCATGATATGACACTTAAATAAAATATGCAAGTGCAACCGCAGGCAAAACTTAGTATAATGGTTTTTGTTCATTTGTACTTTTGAAAGTGAAAGTAATAGAAAGCTGTCATCAGATTGGTCATCACAGTCGAAATAGGTCAGAAAGGCATTTTTTATTGTACACTATAATAATATCTCCTGCACACATGGCTAGTCTCATTGAGATTGGTCGCCAGAGTCAAAATCTGTCAAGAGGACATGATTTAGATTATGTAACATTGGTGAAGTAATCTGTGTTTAACAGGCACGTTTTGAAGTTATTTACAAGGAAATTGAATGATTTAATACTTTCTTAGATTTACGCGAATATTTGACATTTTAAAATATATTATATAAATATATATATATTATATATATATATATATATATATATATATATATATATATATATATATATATATATATATATATATATATATATATGTTTTCGGATTATTTTCGCGGATTTATTTTGATTTTTGGGTCACGGGAGAGACCTAAGACTCTTTGGGAAAAAATCCAAAAAGATAGTTTTATATTGAATGACTAGCAGAACCCGCTGCTTCGCTCGCGCTAAAACTACAAAAAACATTTTGGTTTTATGCTATTTGTAATATTGTATGATTACTGCTCCGTTCCCTGGGGTAGTAGCATGATGATATATAGCCTTCCTCAATAAACGCGCTATCTAATGCAAAAAGAATTTTTCAAAATTGGTAGTTCCTGAGATTAGTGCGTTCAAACAAATAAATAAACAAACAAACTGCCTCTTTATAATATTAGTATACATTTAAGTTTTAAACCAACAACATACGTTCCCAGGTAAGACGACAACAGTGTCGCTAGTGTGCAAGGAGCTGGGCTTCGACGCGGTGGAGTTCAACGCGTCCGACACTCGCAGCAAGAACCTCATCAAGGAGAAGATTGGCGAGATGCTGTCCACCACATCGTTGTCTGGTTATGCTAAAGGTATGCAATGGAAAGGGTGTTTTATATTTATAAATTAGGTTGCTTCTCAAAACAAAATTTTTTTTTTTCGTGGGACCCTATTTTTTTTTCTAAAATAAAAGCGTAAGTTTACTCCTTATTACATCACCTATCTGCCAGTGAAAGTCCCGTCAAAATCGGCCCAGCCATTTCAGAGATTAGCCGGAACAAACAGACAGACAGACAAAAATTGTAAATAATGTTGTTTTGGTATAAGTACCGTGTATACATACATCCACGTGTATTTACTAAAAAGTGGTTATTTTAATATTACAAACAGACAGTCCAATTTTATTTACCTGTATAGATATGTATATATTTAAAGTTATATATGTGTAGTGTATCAACTATCTGGTATCCATAACACAGACCTCATAGCTTACCATGGAACTAGATGGTGCTATGTGTTAATGTCCCAAAATATTTATCTTTATCTTAAAACTAGCAGAACCCGCGGTTTCACCCGCGTTCAGACTACAAAAAATTTTTTTGCTTTATGTTATAACTAATATTATATAAAGCTCCACTACCGCAACTTTTTGCACATTTTTCTACTCTATCTTTTCAAAGTTAGAAGGAGAGAGTACAATGATACAACTCGTATACCTACCAATCTTCTTTTTCTTTCTTCGCCAATCTTCTTCGCCTTCTTCACCGCCTTCCTTCTTCGCCTGTCTTCTTCGTCCGACGTCTTTTCTTCTCTTACGTTCTATTCCGTTCCGGTTACGTTCCATTCCGTTCCGGTTACGGTCCGGTCACGGTCCGGTCACAGTCCGATGACGGTCCGGTCACAGTTCAGTCACGGTCCAGTCACGGTCCAGTCACGGCCCAGTTACGGTCCGGTTACGGGTACGTTCCGTTGCGTTCCGATTACGTTCCATTCCGTTCCGTTCCGGTTACGTTCCGGTTCCGTTCCGGTCACGGTCCGGTTACGGTCCGGTCACGTACCAGTTACGGTCCGGTCACGCTCCGGTTACGGTTCCGTCACGTTCCGGTCACGGTCCGGTCACGGTTCGGTTACGGTCCGGTTACGGTACCGTCACGGTCCGGTCACGTTCCGGTCACGGTCCGGTCACGTTCCGGTTACGGTCCGGTCACGGTCTGGTCACGTTCCGGTCACGGTCCGGTTACGGTCCGGTCACGGTCCGGTTACGGTACGGTCACGGTCCGGTCATGTTCCGGTTACGGTCCGGTGACGGTTCGGTTACGGTCCGGTCACGTTCCGGTTACGGTCCGGTCACGGTCCGGTTACGGTCCGGTCACGGTCCGGTTACGGCCCGGTTACGGTCCGGTCACGGTCCGGTGACGGTCCGGTCACGTTCCGGTTACGGTCCGGTCACGCTACGGGTACGGTCCGGTGACGGTCCGGTTACGGTCCGGTCACGGTCCGGTCACGTTCTGGTTACGGTCCGGTCACGTTCCGGTTACGGTCCGGTCACGCTAGGGTACGATCCGGTCACGCTAGGGTACGGTCCGGTGACGGTCCGGTTACGGTCCGGTTACGGTCCGGTGACGGTCCGGTTACGGTCCGGTGACGGTCCGGTTACGGTACGGTGACGGTCCGGTCACGGTCCGGTTACGGTCCGGTTACGGTCCGGTCACGGTCCGGTGACGGTCCGGTCACGTTCCGGTTACGGTCCGGTCACGCTACGTGTACGGTCCGGTGACGGTCCGGTTACGGTCCGGTCACGGTCCGGTTACGGTACGGTCACGGTCCGGTTACGGTCCGGTGACTTAATTATTAAATGCATTTGCAAAAAAATATCTAACACTGAAATAAAATATATTGTTACTTGAAAAACTCGAAAAACTGAGAAACACCAAATCATTGTCACAAAAAAAGAAGAACGACCCATTTATGGTTTTGACTTATATGGATTAAATATGGAATTAAAAAACAATAAAAAGGAATATTCATAAAGCCTATTAATGTCAGAATGTCAGGACAAATAGCTCCTGTCAAGCTTTACGAGGAGGTTATTATTATTCTTGGTTTCAATTACCATTGCGGTAGTTGTTTGAATTTTCGTATATATAAATTTAATATTTCATTAACAAATTAATTTTTTTTGCTTTATTTTGGTTTAGGCAACTCGGGCAAAGGTGCTGTTTCAAAGAAACATGTACTTGTTATGGATGAAGTGGACGGTATGGCTGGCAATGAAGATCGGGGTAAGTTAAATCGGGGTAATAAGAAAATCAGATAAAGGATAATTTACAAAAAATATGGGCTATTATTGTATCCCCTTAAGGGATGATTTCTTGATGTCTTTCCCAGGGTCTCAAACTACCTTCTTACGAAATTTCATCTGTATCGGTTCAGTAGATCCTGTAAATTACTCAAGATATTCTAACATAATATTATTTAAACTACTTTTTTTTCTTTTTTTGTTTTCGTTTTAGATTTTAAATTGTAACAACAAAATGGCTAATCGCTCTGTTGTGATAATACTCTAACGTCAAATTCGGTCTGACCAATGGCGTTGCGTTTCAACTACTTTGAATTTCCCATCTATACTTGCACTTTTTAATAATTATTTTCTTAATCAAAAATTTATTTAAATCACACGCATATTCTGTGTATGTAAGCTATTTAAAAGTAAATTATTTCAATTAAATCAATATAAAATTAAATAAGTATGTTTACTAATACATATTATACTTATTAAAGTCAAATTATTTACTGACAAATGTGTGTATGTGTGTAGCATGTAATAATATCTATAAATAAAGGTTATTTATTATATGAACCAAACATTGTTTCCAGGCGGTCTCCAAGAGCTGATATCGCTGATCAAGACCACGTCGGTGCCGATAATATGCATGTGCAATGACAGGAACAGCGAGAAGATGCGCTCGCTCGTCAACTACTGCTACGACCTGCGCTTCAACAGGCCCAGGGTCGATCAGATAAAGGTGGGCTGTTAATTATCTACGTTGTCTCGGTTAGCTATGTTTATATATATATATATTCATTTAAATTATATAGCTATTTACGTTACGTACGTACGTTATTGTGTACGCCGTACGCGGATTTTGTTTACAATTTCATGGGTTTTCATATTTTTTCGCGGAACCCTGATTCTTTTTCTAAAATAAAAGTAGCCTAAGTTACTTATAACAGCAGCTATCTGCCAGTGAAAGTCCCGTCAAGTCCCGTAGCCGGAACAAACAGACAGGCAGACAGACAAAAATTGTAAAAAATGTTGTTTTGGTACATGTACCGTGTATACCTACATCCATATGCATTTAGTAAAAAGCGGTTATTTTAATATTACAAACAGACACTCCAATTTTATTTATCTGTATAGACTATAGATATAATAAAATTCTAACTGAGTCGAATCTGTACATTAAATATTTTTTAGAAAATCTTATTGAAATAGTCATTATCATCAATACAGAGGCCGGAACTATAGTTTTTAGAATTTTTGTCTGTCTGTCTATCTGTCTATGACCGTGAAATTTGGTATGATGATACATACAAGATAATTTTTACTGCAGGAAAATATCTCATCTCTGAAAATTGAAATTGCAATTGAACAAAAAATTAAAAAAATATAAATACGAACATATACGAAAATACAGTTATTTTTAATGTTTTGACTAATCATTTACAGCGCCATCTATTGTTTAGCGAGGCCAAACAATAAGTTATAATTAGACTCGTCCAAATTCTTTCCCAAACTAAGGCGTTTTGGAAAATTGTTACTTACAATTTTTTATATCATTACAGTCAGCGATGCTCTCGATCTGCTTCAAAGAGGGTCTAAAGGTCCCCGGCGACGTGCTCTCGCAGCTGATAGTGTCGGCGGGACAGGACGTGCGGCAAACCCTGCACCTGCTGTCGCTGTGGGCCGCCGACGCCCACGTGGACCCCGCCCGGCTCAGCAGCGACGCGCAACGGGTTAGGAAAGATGTTAAGATGGTATGTTGAGGGTTAATATTACCATACTAATGTTATAAATGTGAAAGTGTATTTGTTTGTTTGTCCTTCCATCATGTCCAAACAGAGTGACGGATTGGCGTGATTGTGTGGAAATAGAAGGCTGGAGTGACATAGGCTATTTTTGACCGCGGGAAATTATCTTATTCCCACAGGAAAACACGTTATAATTTAACCCACAACAACTTAACATACCTATGTATTGTATTCAGCCCTTTTTGACGTCCCACTGCTGGGCACGGGCTTCTCTGAAATACGAGCAGAATCAGACCATAGTCCACCACGTTGGCCAAGTGGTTGTTGGCGAACTTCACATGTCTTTCGAAAACTTGCTAGGTTCTCTCAGACATGCAGGTTTCCTCACTATGTTTTCCTTCACTGTAAGGCAAGTGGTAATCATGTTGAAAATGATTCGCACATGAAAATATCAGAGGTGCGAGACACGGGATTTGAACCCGCTTCACTCGGTTTCCCAAGCGAGCGCGTTATCACTGGGCTACCACTGCCTACCTATGTATATAACGTATATAATATAATATAGTCCATCTGATGATAAAGTAGCAGATTTTGTTTGTTTGTTTGTTTGAATGCACTAATATCAGGAACTACTAATACGATTTGAAAAATTCTCTTTGTATTCGATAGCCCGTTTATTGAGGAATGCTATAGGCTATATATCATCATGCTACTACCCATGGTAGCAGATCAGACAGACTTCCATACATTGTTGTAAAACTGATGTTTACAATCGAACAAATTTAACGCGGGTGAAACCGCTGGGCAGAGCTAGTTGATCAAGTTAGTTGATTAAATTAATTGATTGATTATTATTATATTTATACATATATTTTTTTAAGTTTACTAAATTTATCGAACTAATTAATAATGTAATAAATTATATCAATTTTTTATTTAAATTAGGTTATTTATTATAATTATTAATTCAATATAAAATATGAAATATTTTATATATAATATAATTAATAATTTCATACACTAATATAATATTTAAGGCTAAATTGTTTTATTACTAACAAATATGGATGTAATATCTTGAATTAAAATTATTATTATCATATTATTGTTTACGTTCCCAGGGTCCGTGGGAGGCCATCCGCAAGGTGTTCAGCGAGGAAGACCACAAAGGCATGAGCATCGCCGACAAGAGCGACCTGTTCTTCAGCGACTACAGCCTCGCGCCGCTCTTCGTTCAAGAAAACTACCTGAATGTATCCCCTCACTGTCCGAAGTAAGGGCCCTACTATGCACACTACATTTAACACGCCATCGACGCTGATAAACTAATTAAAGAGTGTGTGTATGAATGTGTACACGCGCAAGAAGTAAAACTTCTGTAGGTTATCGGTACTCTTTATGAATTTCAATTTTTGTTTAAATAATTAGGTTTGGTGAGATTAGATTAAGGATAACGCATATTAGGTACATTACAATCATAGTTTTACTTAAAAAAGGGCATACGCCCACCACTTTCCATAAAATCTTAGACTCGTAGACGTTGATGACATTTTATGAGAATATTGCGTGTTGACTATAGTTGATTGTGCAGAGAGATAATCAAACGTCCAAAGTTACATATTTTTTATTATAAGTGGCAAACGAATCGTTAAGCGGTTACAGGACAACTTGAGTTCGTGGCGCGTAGCGATACAATTGTTAGGTATATAACCCAAAATGTGCATGTTAAGCACTTAGCACTGCCACTACAGTATCATGAATTTTCGTTGTTTGCGCATAATCTGCGATGATAAATATAAATATTAAAACCAGTCAAGTGCAAGTCGAATTCGCACATGAAGGGTTCCGCACCATCGTACAAGATATAACACTATGTACTAATGCATATTTTTTTGTATTGACAGTAATACTGTGTTTTTATTATTATTTTATTTAAATATTTTTAACAATCTCATTTGAATAATATAAAAAAAAAACATGTCTTTGCGCCGACAGGCCTAGAGTACACCACGAGAATCATTAAATAATTTTAAGTATACAGAATGAAGCTCTAACTCATCTTCATCTATTCAAATATATTTTTTAAACAAATATTAAATATATTAGCGACTCACCCTCGCTTCGCTTCGGGTTCGTCCCTAGACAAAAACAAATCTGTCCCACGGAAACGGTAAATTTTTCCGGGATGATATATAGCCTATAGCCTTCCTTAGTTAACGGGCTATCTAATGCAAAAAGAATTTTTCAAATCGGATAAGTAGTTGCTGAGATTAGCGCATTCAACCAAACAAACAAACAAACTCTTCAGCTTTATAATATTATAGTATAGATATACATGAATCTTGCAGACACGAAGTGCTGGATAGGATGAGCCGGGCCGCCGACAGCATCAGCCTCGGGGACATAGTGGAGGCGCGGATACGAGGTGGCCAGGCGTGGAGTCTACTACCCTTGCAGGTAAGTCCCACTGCTGGGCATCCGGGTCTGGACCAGGCCATAGTCCACCACGCTGGCCAAGTGCGGGTTGACGGACTTTACATGTCTTTAGAAAAATTGCTAGGTTCACTCAGCATGCAATTGCATGTTTTCCTTCACCGTAACATAAGTAGTAATTATGGTAGAAATGATACGTACATGAAATTATTAGAGGTGCGAGACGCGGTATTGAACCCGCTTCATCCGTTTTTCAAGCTTTTGCATTATAACTTATTACAAATAATTAATTAATTACTTTTTAAACACTAATAATATTATTTTTTTATTAAATAAGTATTCCGACTTAATATTCAGATGAAATGTATTTTAAATAAAAAAATGTAATTATTTCACCTTTGTTTTTTTTTCACGTTTAGGATTATGTCTTGTGATGCTTATTGTGAATTTATTCGCATAGAAAACAAATGCAATGAAACCCGAAAAAACATAATGTTAAATGGCAACATATTAAATATTTATATTATTTTATTATGATTAACATCAAAATATATCAGTCCACTTAATTTTCCAGGCAATGTACAGCAGCGTGATACCGGGTCACGTGTTGGAGGGACATATGGCGGCTCAGATACAGTTCCCGTCGTGGCTCGGCAAGAACTCCAGGAAGAACAAGATGCATCGCCTCTGCCAGGAAATACATGCTCATACTAGACTAAGGTAAGTCCACCATTTTGGTGCGCTTGGTGTGACGTCATAGTCTATGACAACATTGCAATCGACGAATGAAAACGTCTAGATTGTTAGTAACAATCGCAATTCTTCTCCTTTTTATGAAATATAAATATTATTTTCTTTCTGTTTCTTAATATTTATATCCAATAGTAATATTCATTTTTTTTTGTTGGTTAAGTTTGTTTAAATAATTATATGTCTTTTTTATTTAAAGGTTGTGTACAGATGTAATTGGCAAACAAATTTAAAATGATATTTTTAGTTTTTTTAATACGTAGTTGTGATTTTTATTTACTTTGTTTTCTGTTTCTGTTCCAAAATAAATAAATAAACATCAAAAAACAGCGCTCATATTCGGTCTGACCAATGGCGTGCGTTTCAACTACTATGAATTTCCCACCTATATTTGCACTTTTTAATAATTATTTTCTAAATGAAAAAGAAGTTACATCAAAAAATATTGATATAGGCTTAATTCAGAAGCAATATAGATTAAAAAAATCACCTTTATTTCAATCACACGCATATTGCCTATTGTTATTATGCCGTCTCTGATCTTATACAAAACTTTATCAAATTGCCTCATGAAGTTGCTGAATAAGCAACATAACTTTTATAGTTCAAAATAGGAACCTGAAATGTGTTTATTTATTAAGTTCTGTTTTAAACAACCAGTGCCGGATTCAACCTTAGCGCCGCCCCTGGGCAATGTCAGAAATGCCGCCCCATCATCAAAATTTTAGTTTTATCAAAGTTTTTAATTTTTGCAAAAAAGGTATAAATGGCAAAAATTGTAAATTTTTTTTATCATTCATTTTTTGGAAAATAAAAAAAGAATATTTTCTACTATAACGTGAAGAAATTTGTTTATTTCTCCTTCTAATTTTGCCGCCCTGGGCACTAGCCCCGAGTGCCTCTAGTGTAAATCCAGCGCTGTAAACAACTCACTATTGTATGTATTACAATAATAAATGTTATTTTCAGTACGTCTGGATCTAAATCATCCATATTCCTCGACTACGCGACGCATCTCCGTGACGCCGTGGTCACTCCGCTTATAAAAGACAAGTCAGATGGTATTGACAAGTCCCTCGAGGTCCTGGAAGCTTATCATCTGCTGAGGGAAGACCTGGACTCTTTGGTTGAGCTGTCGTTGTGGCCTGGCCAGAGGAACCCGACTGTATTGATAGATTCTAAGGTAATATGTTAAAAAGAAATTAAAACAGTACTTTCTCACCCAAGTTAATCAACAGTTATCTTAATAATAAGGAATTAAGTTAATTCCTTTTATTATCTACTATATTGTTTATATATATATATATATATATATATATATATATATATATATATATATATATATATATATATATATATATATTTGTGGATGTAGTAGTATGTATATTTATATATATGTAATATATATATTATGATATTATAAATATAATATTTATTTAACTATTTAAAATATTACTAATAACCATTAAAAATGAGGGTATATTTCACAGAATAAGTCTTTTAACACTCTTAAATAGAAAATAAAAAAAATTGAACATCCATACTTTTTTTTTTAATATTATTTTATATAAAATTTAATGTTTTTTTTTTTTAATTTTCCCTATATCTTATTAATATTACAAGGTTAAAGCAGCCATGACTCGGACATATAATAAGAAAGCAAGTGCATTGCCGTATGCACCTGGAGCTATAAAGAGAGGACGCACGCAAGATGATGAAAACACACAAGAGGACGAAGAAGTTGCTGAGGACAGTGATCCAGAAAACGATGCAATGATCAAAGTATGAACTATCATGTTTAACAATCATTATATAACATTAAGTATACATATTTAGACTGACAATATAATTTCTACTTTTACTGACCATTTTCCCTCGTGTCTTCTACATTCTATGTGACATTGGCGAAGTAATCTGTGCTCGACTGGTACGCTTTGAAGCCATTAATTAATGTCTATATCTAATGGATATCCTTTTTATTTGTATTCAGATGTCACAATCATTTAGTACTATAGTTGTTCTTATGGTTTAAAGAGTGTATAAACTTTATCGGGATGAATAAAAGATGTATGTCACAGATTTTGCTAATAAACTAATTATGAATTAAATTTCAGTAAAGCATTCTAAATGATATTTATAATGGTCTCATTTAAAAGGTGATTTTATTTTATTGATTTGAATTTAACATTTTTTGTTTCAGAAAAAGAAAACAAAAGAAACAGACAAGCCCAGTACCAGTAAAGCTGGGAAAGGAAATCAAAGTGCCACCAGCCCTAGTAAAGCGAAGGGGAAACAAAGTAATTCTAAAGATAAAAAGAAAAAATAATACAGTATTACACATTACAGATGTTTAAGTTTGCCAATCTTGTTCTTATTTTGTATACAATAAAAAATATTGAATTAAATTTGTAGTTTTACTCATTTCTACTTATATTTTTTTTTTTTTTTTTTTTATGAAATTCAGTGACAAACGAGCAGACAGACCACCTGATGGAAAGCAGTACCTGTCGCCCATAACACCTACGGTTCATGCACTTAGGTTTTAAATAACAAAAATGCAGAACCACAGGTGCGTTGTCACTGTGAGGACTAAGATGATATGCCTCTTGCCTGTAATTGCGCTGGCTACCTTATCCTTCAAACCGGAACACAACAATGCAACCATTGTTGCTTGGCGGCAGAAATAGATAAGGGGGTGGTACCCATCCAGTCGGACTCCTCAGGCTTGACAGAGTCCTACCACCGGTAATATATTAAACACCTCCTGGACAATTTCTAAGAAATTAATTGTTAACTGGCACACCGGTGTGCCCGCCATCCTCAACGGGTTAAGTAATGGATTGTGTGGAATAGAATGCTGGGAAATGCTTGAGAGATGAAAGAAAGTTAGAAAGATACATATGGCAGACTAGTGACTCACCCTTCCTTCGCTCTGGTTCGTCCCTAGGTAGCCCATAGCTTTCATCAATAAACTGGTTATCTAATGCAAAAAGAATTTTTGAAATCGGATCAGTAGTTCCTAAGATTAGTGCATTCAAACAAACAACCAAACTCTGCCTCTATAATATTAGTATAAATAGGCAAAGTATATTAGAGAAGTTTGAAAGTAGTACCAGTGACAGAAGCTGAGGAGTAATAGGTTAGTATGGTATGGGTATTCATAAATATAAAATATGTTGAGACTTTAACACAGCACCATCTGGTTCCATGGTAAGCTGCAAGGCTTGTACTATGGATACCACATAGTTGATTCACTACACATACATATATAACTTTAAATTCATACATATTAAAAATATAAAACCCATGACTGGAGTACAAACATTCGTGCTCATCACACAAATGAATGCCCCCAGCAGGACTCGAATCTGCGACCGCTGGCAACGCAAGTTGGAGTCACTACAAACTAAGCCAAACGTGTCATCAAATTCATGATAATGAAGAGGATAGAGTTATTTATCCAAAATGATAATAGGTATGAATGTCCAGGATTCAATTAAAATGAAATAGCCTTTATTCAGAGAGTACAGTACATTGTTAATGTTATAATTATAAATAGTTGGTAAATTTTAATTCTAGATAGTGTCTCTGATCTCTGTGTGCCTAATAGTAATGGCTAAGGCCTTTCTTTTTTGTTAAGCTTAAGCTTGTGACTGTGAGCTGACATGTTGCAAAATTTATCATTTAAAAATCACATATTACTCTTAAGTCATTAAGAATAACTTTAAGCATCAATAAAAGTATCTTTGATTCCATAAATATTCTTTTATCCTACATAAAAATTGATTTATTTTAATCTCATCTCAATTCTATCTAACAGAGACTTATTGTGTCAGTTGTTCCAAAGAGTCAAAAAGACAATAATATATTCAATGTTTTTATTTGGCCATTGGTATTGAGTAAATAAAAATACGTAATGTGTAACTTAATATAACGCAGCTATTTTGATATCACATAGTATATATAAAAATATAATTTTATTTAGGAAAGATAAAAATTACATCGGGAAAGTTGGCCAATGTAAAAAGTTTTGGTTTCCTAATTTCAGTTTCATGGGTAATTATAAATTTAAAACAATGTTAATAAAATAGTAATAAATAGGTAAAGAAACAATAACAAAAGTAACTGATAGCACTGTTTTATTATTACATAATTGCAACTAGATATTCACAAAACTTCTTAACTCACTGCATTTCTAATCCTTTTTGATTTTAGACGCTCTAGGGTCATCGGGCCTCATTATAACGTATACACTCTTGTACCTTCGGTTGTCACCATCGTTTTTAGAGTAATTATAGCATCCAATTAGACCCAATGCGACCCCAACAACAGCGAGACCTGTACTAGCTATAACTTCAGGGATCTCGTTCCACCCTTGCTTCAATAACTGGCCCATTGTTCGTCTAGCTACCGGGGCAGCCATTTGTGCTTATTTTCTACTTTATTAATAATTAATAATAAATCTAAGCAATTAAGTGCTCAAACATAGACAAGGAACAACAAGATAGACAGCTCAGTTCATACAAACGTTTGTGCTTAGTAATTTGACTATATAAACGTATTATATATAGAAAAAATCGATATCTACGTATACCTTAAATGTCATTCATAAAAAAATCTTCCTTCTCACTTTTTCAGTCATAAATTCATTCATACATCTACTTGCTCTTTCTCTCAAAATTCTATAGATGTAATCGTCATGAATGGGCAATGACGTGCGCCGCAATCACGTGATCGAAGCGTAGTAATTTTAGGGATGCGCTTCGTTACCGATTGTACAAAACCGTAAACTACTCGCAAGGAATTAGTGTTGTATTTTACCGGTTTTTTTACCGATTTCTATATATTACCGATTCTTTAGCTCTTTGTAATTCAGCCTTAGGTTTTTAAATTAAACCAAAAAATAAAGTGTGAAATAATTTATTCAATATGTAATTTTATTATATGAATCTACCACCGGCTCGGAAGGCAGTTCTGCTGAGAAAAGCCGGCGAGAAACTCAACAGTTGCTCTTTTAAAATAATTTTTGTTTATAACATTTCAATACAATAATTATCTACTTATCCTATGTAAGACCTAACCAGACATTGATATCTACAACGTATTCCGTTATTTTGTAATAAGCTTTATTCAATAATATATTTTTAATTTTAGAATTAAATTGTTTAAATGGCAAGCTCAGTATCGACTGTGGAATTCTATTTTATATGCGTATGTACACCTTGCCCCATAATCGAGCTATTTACATTTTGAAGGCGAAAGCCAGGCATTATCAATTTATCCTTATGACTAGTATGTCTGTACTTGTTTCTTAATCTATATTTATAATAAAACTGTACTTAATTGGAAAAATTGAATAAAAATTAGATTTACTTAACATTCAAGGTAGCAAGCAAATTTTTTGTCTTGTCTCCTTTTTCTTACATGGACATTTTTAATTTTATTAAATTTATTTTTATAAAGTATATACTAATTACTATATATAATAATTCCACTTTAAAACAACTAACAAAAAGTTTATAGTCTATATAAAAACACATCCTCCTGGTACAAGTATTTTAAAATTGAAATATATATATATAAAGTATTTATTTATAAAATTAAATTATTATAAACTATAAATTATTAATTTTGCTATAATACATATATTATATTACTTGATGTTAAACTTTTTGTTTGTTTAATTGCCCTTAATCAATGAATTCGACACTCGCTCAAGAGTTTAGAAGAATTTTACGTCTTGAATTGATTTCCGTTTAATTATAAGTATATCGCACTATATATATTAATAAGTAATATTGTGAATGAAAATTAAAAAAAAGCCTTTTTTGAGCCTGTCTCGTCGAATTTCATTGATTCTGACTAGTCGTAGCTTCCTTCAAAAATGGTACATAACTAAGCATATAAACAAAATAATCCTTACAATGTAATTTAAAGAATAACATTATTGATAAAAATAGAAGAATTCCAATCAAGTATTAATGATTTATAGGGTTTTAGGTGATATCATACAATCCTTTACCATTACATAAAAATTACTGTAATAAACTTCGCGATTGTAATTATAATAAAAATACAAACTACTTCAAAATTACTCTTCTTAATGTTAAGTTCTAGCTGATTATATGTAATTACATAAACTCGAATATATTTAATTCTTGTACCTACAAAATATTGAATAAAAAACATTAAGATATTAAAATTCTTAACATCCTTTTATCAATCATCAATATCAATTTTTGAAAGCGAAAGCCAGGCATTACCAATTTATCCTTGTTTCTTAATCTGTAAACTAAACTACTAAACTATACCTAGTTGAAAAATAAAAATTAAGATTTACTAAACTATTCAAGATAACGAAATTTTTGATGTCGTCTCCTTTTTCTTACTTGGACATTCTTAATTCTATTAAAGTTATATGTACTTTATAAAATATATGTATATTAATTCTTCTAAAGACAACCAACAAAAAGCCTTTAGTCTATATAATGTGCACAGTGCAATCTAAACACATCCTCCTCATGCAAATATTTTCTAATTGAAATTGTTTATAAAATTAAATTATTGTAAACTATAAATTATTAATTTTGCTATAATATATTAATTTACTTGACTGTTATGTTAAACTTTTTGTTTGTTGAATTGCCATTAATCAATTAATTAGACACTTAGTCGAGAAGAATTTTACATCTTGAATTAATTTGATTTCAGTTTAATTGGTAATATCTTGAATGAAATTATGAAAAAAAAAAACTTTTTTGACCCCGTGGCGTTGAATTTCATTGTATCTGACTTGTTGTAGCTTCCTTCGTATACATAGCTGAGCTTATAAATAAAATAATTCCTACAACAATTATTGTAATTTAAAGAAAAATATCATTGATATAAACAGAAGATTTCCAATAAAGTGTTAACAGTTTATAGTTTTAGGTAACATCATACAATGCTTCACCGATACATAAAAAATACTGTGATACTTCACAATTAATAAAAATACATACAACATTAAAACTTATCTAATTTTTTTAAAGCTTCATTCCAAAACTCTAAATAGTTAGAATTTAAGGACAAGGCTTACTTAAATTGCTTCTAACATGACTATAGCTGTTCAAGCTATCAAATAAATCATTTATAAAAGAAATGATATTGGCAGTGAAAAAGCCATTATCTATGTTTTCAAGTATCGTAATACAATAGCCATTAATCAATTAAATGTCCTTATATGTTTTCATCTGCAGTGACACATTGTCAGCCACATCTCTGCTGAAGACTTGTACAGCATACTTCACCTGAAAGGTTAAAAAGTCAATGTAATGCAATTAAATAAAATCTAAATTAATACATAGAGGTACAAACTAAAGAATGTTTACAAGATATATTTAAAGGCATATTATTGGAAGGGCTGGAACTAAAGATTTCCTCTTCATGAAGTCTCATAACTTAAAAACTGGTTCATTACTAACTGAAAGAGTTAATTTGCTTGTCAACGGGGGCACTACATTTATAAAAGTAAAACCGGGTACCATTCTGTCTGTTGAAGAAAACTCGACTACTATTACCTTGCGAGGTTGAGACCATGAATGAAAGGTCTTATATCAAAATATTTTTTGTTGGTCGAAAGTAAAACAGTTCCTGGCTTATTGTTAGATAGATTTGGCAAATTCAACGAAGGAATTGCATCCGCAGTCAATCTACGTGATTGAGGTAAAAATTGAACATTACAAATCTTAACATACTTAGATTGTTTTTGGGAATACTTACTGAAAAATGGTAAAAATATTTAACCAAGCCTTCCAACGAAATAACTTTGTGTAGCGTACTGCATATTAATTATTTATGTATAATATATTTCTAAATCCAGGGACACATTTCATCATGGCGGACATTGGATACAAAAATTTACACTTAAATCTTAATAAAAATTAAATAATAATTAACCGACACTTAATGAAGAAATATAACACTGATAAATTCCAAACCAAGTGCAAATCACACTATATACAAGGTAATTAACTAATTAGGACGGAATTTAAAAAGTATCCTAAATGAAATTATTATTGTCGAGCAATGGCGCTTTTTCTCGAATTTTGAAATGTGAAAAAACAAGTACTAAAACTTTAATTATGAATGAATAAAATGTGTCGCCAACAATTGTTCTTTTTTACCCTTCGAAGACATTTTTAAAATCTAAATGAAATCTCTAAAACTGACATAATATAACTTATTAACTTTGACTTTGAGATTATTGAAACTTTTCAAAATCCAGCATCAAAAAAATGATAAACTTCTAAAAATATATATTATGTTGAATGAATTTAGCTTTTTCTCGTCGCGTGGTTTTCCCTAAATTTAGGGTAAAAACTTAGTTGGCCCGCTACGTTTATGCCGCTATTGTATATAACTATATTAGTATAGTAATAAAAAGTTTAGATATGGGCGTGAGTTGCGATTGTAGTAGTGGAGTGAGAAACCCGATGTCTGCATTCAATTATAGCCCTTATAACGATGACATACAGTTCGGACATTTAAGAGATAGAAGATATGTAAATCCGGTAGTCGACACAAAATATTACTTGAGCTCGGTCGGCCCTGTGCTCAAATTCCATACAAATGTGAAATGTGATTGACAGGTATGTCAATGTCAAATTTGCAGAAAATTTTGCTTCTGTTTAGAAACGTATGCTGTTTTTAACTATTTTTAATATTTGTAATTTGTAATATTTAATATTTATAATATTTGTAACAGCCATGGAGCATCCGGCTTTGATAAGAAATACCCCATCTCTTCCTGTAGATGACGTAGAGGATGACTAAACCGGTGGTAGGACTCTGTCAAGCCTGAGGAGTCCGACTGGATGGGTACCACCCTCCTATCTATTTCTGCCGCCAAGAAACAATGATTACATTGTTGTGTTCCGGTTTGAAGGATAAGGTAGCCAGCGCAATTGCAGGCAAGAGGCATATCATCTTAGTCCTCACAGTGACAACGCACCTGTGGTTCTGCATTTTTGTTACTTAAAACCTAAGTGCATAAACCGTAGGTGTTATGGGCGACAGGTACTGCTTTCCATCAGGTAGTCTGTCTGCTCGTTTGTCACTGAATCTCATAAAAAAAAACGATCTAGGGACATCGCACTTTAAGTCTCTTCACTCTTGCTCGATGGTGGGCGAAAAACAGTATTCCCAAAGTGGGTTGACTTCTGGCAGGTGGCCGGTCGGGAATTTTTGGCCAAAATCAATAAACAGTATGGACATACTGCGCCGACCCCAAGTAATTTGGGATATAGGTAGGCAGGGCGAAGAAACTAATTGTCGCCTTAATATCGATTAGTACATACAATTAGATCCTAATATTAATTACGCTTTTAATATGACGTAATTAATAAAATAACCACCCTAGAGGGGATATATAATAATGGTGTTAATTAAAATAATAATGGAAAAATTTTGCCTTTTTCTTCCGCCAGATCGCGATCGTTATAATCCTCAGAATATTGCAAAGCTATATAGCCTAGATGGAATATTTTTCATTTTACTGAAGTTATACTTCTTTTGGGTTGTTTGGAAAAATTATGTTAATAAAATTTTTACGATGCGCGCACATACCAACAGCCAAAAGCAACATGATAAAATTATATATTAAATTGCTTAACCTCAGACTTAATGTAAATAGAACATGCGTGTAGCGGCCTTCTTTCGAGAAATCTTCCCCATTGTAATTAAATTTACCTGTAAAAGCTTAGTTACAAAGTAATTTAAAAAAAAACATATTTATTGACATTCAGTCTTACGTCAAAAACTATTAATCAAGAATTTACACACAAAAACAATTAATATTACTAATCTATTAAACACAGAATGCCAGAACCGAAACATATTGGTCACCAGGTTAAATTTGAAAATACACTTTTAGGCCTTTTTAAAAAGGCGTGGTGGGAAATCCCAGAAATCATGGGAGCGTCATGTTTAGCTATAGCAGGAGTAGTAATGGGATGCATTGCTGTTAATAATTATATTAAAAATGACGGAGATAACCGAGAATTCAAGAAAACATATATGATTATGCGCCCTGACGACCCAAGAGTCCCTCGTCTTAAAAACCCTGTGTTTACTGAATATAAAGGATAAGACATTTACCTGTATTAATTAAATTTATGAATAAAATTTGTTTTTATTTATTCAAATATTCATATTCTTCTTTTTATTTGGAAACTATAGGACTAAAGTATATTTCATAAATCCCAAAGGATGTAACACAGCATTGGTTCAAAAATATCACAGAATTCCTACTGTTGAGTATAAGACAGGAACAAAAATTAATTTATAAATATCTGGTTGTCAGCTTCGACTAAATAAAAAATACCTGTTAAGCTTTTACTTAGTCGATGTTCGACTTAGTTATATGATCGAACTTTTGAGCCCTGGCCCCCGTGATAGTAAAAAATCCTCAAAATATTTGAGCAAGGTAATAATATTTTAAATAAAACTATCTTTTCGGATTATCTCGCGGATTTATTTTGATTTTTGGTTCCCGACGTTTCGAATCCTTTACAGCAATCATGGTCACGGGAGAGACTAAGATTTTAGACGTCTGAAAGGCGCTATATACTTGTTACAGGTAATAATAGATAAAATTGGCTGTATTTTATAAAGTTTTGCCTTGGAGGCGTCAAGTTCTAGTGCAGCCATGTCTATATTCCTAGCGAAGTGTAGACATCTATTTAAATTTAAAAATCTATCGATAGACATGGCTGCACCAAAACCGGGAGTATGAAATATGTCAGGGGTGCGAGACCAATACTCCTCCAACCTCGTAAAGACCACAATCCCCATCGCCATAAGTATACCAAAAAAGGTATAGAGCTCGTCGACCGTTGTGTCTACCCAACGGCCGATACGGCTCCTGGGATAAAGATTGTGGTCAGTCAGCATTCGTCTCGCAGCCAACTCCTGAGCATATTCATTCGTCTCCAAGGCAATGTGCTCCATAATTTGCCTATCCCATATGTCAATGAATATGTCATACGGGGCGGCAGATGGAGTCGTCGGACCTACGTTACTTTGAGAAAACTTTTCCCTTCTCAATTCAGGTGGAATTTGAGAATCTGGAATGTCTTCCCACTTAAAATCATTTAAGCTCCAAGGCTGGTCCGTAGCACTTGGAGGGACGTCGCCACTGGCAGGCGCCGAACCAGCGACGGCTTCCGCCTCCATCAGCAGCGCCCTCCTCACAGCGTCTGCCTCGTCCGCGTCCAAGGGTGTTTCCGACAAAGCGCGATGCACCCTTGAGGCGCCAGAACGAGGGAGGACGCTCCCCTCCTCCTCACTGTCGGTACACTCTGCCTCACTGCCTGTAACAGATGATAGATCGATTTTAAATCTGATAAAAAACAAATTTGGCCATAGATATAAACAAAATAAAAATCAGCAAGTATTTACCATAATTGTTGAATATATCCATTTCTTGATCAGTGAGTAAGCGACAGCGAGGAGGAGGAGGAGGAGGAGGAGAAGGAGGAAGAAGCTGCGGCGCCTCTTCAACTTCAACAAACCTAGAACAAAAGCAGAGTCGTAGTATCTATATCTTTTATCACGGTTAGCTATGTTTAGGTATACATAAATAGGTAGCTAGTCGAAGATTAAATTGTTCATTTTGCTCGGGTGCGTGCGCCGTACGTGGATTTTGTTCACAATTTCATGGGTTTCAATTATTATTCGCGAACCCTGATTCTTTTTCTAAAATAAAAGTAGCCTAATTTACTCCCTATAACATCAGCTATCTGCCAGTGAAAGTCCCGTCAAAATCGGTCCAGCCGTTTTGGAGATTAGCCGGAACAAACAGACAGACAAGACAAAAATTGTAAAGAATGTTGTTTTGGTATATGTACCGTGTATACATCCATATGCATTTAGTAAAAAGCGGTTATTTTAATATTACAAACAGACACTCCAATTTTATTTATCTGTATAGATGTCTTTATACAGATAAATAGAAGTCCGTAAACAACTTACATCGCCGGCGACGGCACCGAGACGCTTGGTGACGGCGGGGCGATGCTTGGTGAAGTTGATGCCACACGCTCTGAAGACCGTGGTTCGGATCTAAATAGACATTGTAAAACAAAAGTTAAAAATTATTATTACAACCAGAATAATATCTACAAAAAAATATTCGATATTTTATTTAAAAATTTGTAGTAACATTATAAATTATTCTTTTTGTAAGATCTTCGCTTAAGGTGAATTAATTAATTTTTATATGTATTAGTATGATAAAAAAGAACAGCAAATAAAGGCTTATTTTATTTTATAATATCTACTAAATACTCAAGTAGAACTACTTACGGTTGCCAATAAAAAAAATACTAACTGGTTTATATTTGGTTCCGGGCGTGGATGCAGGACGCGCATCCCGCGTCCTCGACCCCGGACCCCAGGGCGGGCCGCTGCCCTGGTGCGTGGCTGGACCCCAGAGGGGCCAGCCAAGGGTCTCTGTGAAGACCGTGGTTCGGATCTAGATGGACATTGCAAAACAAAAGTTAAAAATTATTATTACAACCAGAATAATATCTACTAAATACTCAAGTAGAACTACTTACGGTTGCCACACGCGATCCCTCCTAGGATGCAGGGCAACCTCCTGGCCACGGCCTTCGGGAATTTCTCCAATTTGCCGCAAGTTCAATCTGAAATTCAAAACGATTCATTTTAATACTGAATAATAATAAATAAGGTTATTGAGAAAAATGAAAAGTACTAACTGATTTACATCATATGGTCCCGGGCGGGGGTGGAGGACGCGCCTTCCGCGTCCTCGACCCCGGACCCCACGGCGTCCACCCCGCGAACGCGAGCCCCCTCGCGTGTGTGGTCTAGAAAAGATTAATTCAAATTATTCAAAATTGATATTATTTGAAGTTTGTTTAAAATTAATATTTAAAATTAATTCAAATATGACTGAAAGGCTGAACCGATTCCGATGAAATCTAAATGTTATACATGCCACGTGTTGAGTTCATAGCCTCCTTTTATTCAAAGTCGGTTAAAAAACAAAAAAAAAAAGAAATTTAAATTAATTCAAATTTTACTGAAATGCTGAACCGATTCCGATGAAACTAAATATTACACATGCCACGTGTTGAGTTCATAGCCTCTTTTATTCGAAGTCGGTTAAAATATAAAAATTAAATTTAAATTAATTCAAAGAATTGATATTATTCGATGTCTGTTAAAATACGAAAATTTAATTTCAAATCATTCAATCGGTTCAAATATTAAATAAAATATAAAATTTATTAAAATAAAAATCCACACTATTCGAAACAACATGGCGGTGCCGGCCTGTGTAAGCGTTCTTGTTACGCATTCTTTCAATGTTACGTAAATTCTATGCACTTATTATGAAATTAAATGCTTTGCAACAATAATACAATTCCTAATAAAGTACGTGATATAACATTTTACTATAATTAATCTTTTTATTATTCGTAAAAAAAGGAATTAAAACGGCATGGCGCCGGCGTGGCGTCCGAAATGGCTACCGATTTCAAAATTATCGAAATTAAAATCACAATTTCTGTCCAAAATCTTTAGCAAATACATAATGTAATATTTAAAAACTGTTCATTACTTACCTATTCATGATTAACAAAACACATACACCAATAAAGATCACTGATCGTTTTCCTTAGCCGACTTTCTTTGATGCGGTCGACGAAGAGAATGAGCGGCGTCGACGCGACGCCCGCGCTCACTTTTGCATAGACGATTGTCCCTTTCTATTGTATTCTACTAATACAATGAGTAGCGTTAACACTGACCTCTATAATACCACTGGACAGGCTGTTCCAAGCGTTTGACAGCAATTTTTTTGTGTCTATTTGAAGCGCCACTAGCGAGTGTCCAGAGAACTAATTTTGACATATATTGCAATTTATTTGTCATCCATGTAAATGACTGCGAGAGAAGTGTTTGTTTACTGTTAAGTAATTTTGCATTTTAAATCAATTTGGTTCGAATTTAATGCTATTCTTGTTATATGCATTATATAAAAGTTATCAAGAATGAGGTCTTGTGTATATTGTAAGCGGCGCTACAAAAAAAATATCATTCCACAGGTAGGTACTTTTGTATTACTTTATTTAGTCATATTTTTACTTATCAATAAATTTACGTCATAATCTTGTCTTACTTATTTGTATCATGGCTTACTATAATTAAAAACAAGCATTAATGAAATTCGTATGAATATAGATCGTTTTTACAATTTTCAACTAGAACCGATAGTGGTTGCATCATATCGATATTTTCAGTATCGATAGTTGAGTGAACACATTTTTCCGTGATATTGACATAGTTCAGCTTGTGTGGTCAATTTTTTTTCTAGCACATGATATTAACGGATATGAAATGTTCAACCTTCATTGGACACTCAAAATAAGAGCTAACGGATTACTTCACTGAACATAATATATTTTTTCCAGATTTCCAAAAGACTTGAAAGAGAGAAAAGTTTGGCTTCAGAATATGAAAATTACTAACTTCTTAACCCGTCAAATAATTTGGGCACGTCAGTAATTAAAAGAAATAAATTAAATATATAAATCGTGTTTTATTATACCTTTTCGACCTTGTTACTGAAAAAACTTTTTAGCAAAAAATAAAAACCGACTTCCTGGCAATAAAATGTAAAAAATAACTAAACGGGGTTTCATTTAGAATTTCATTTCGAAGTCGAACCTTATCAGATATTTTCAAAGTCGGGTGTGCTTTGATTTGTATTATAAGTATTTTATTATTATTAATAACATTCGATTAAACAATTTATTTAAAAAAAAATATTGGTGATTTTTAAAAAGCCGCTCGACCGATTTCGATAAAATTTATATGGGACCACCATGGGGAAGTATACCCTTTAAAACAAAACAAAAACTTTTCAAATCGGTTCAGGCGTCTTTGAGTAATCGCTGAACATACATAAAAAAAAAGTTCCGACAAATTAAGAACCTCCTCCGTTTTTCGGAATTCGATTAATAAATTCATTATTTCCTATAAATTTTTAATATGAGTAGTAATTATGATGATACGGTTATTGATTGTAAAAACTTATTATCAAAAGTTATCGATATTTGTTCGCTGATATCGACATCACTAGTTTTAGTACCACAGACACTCGCTACGTCCGACAGCGCCAAAATGGCGATTATCAAACAGGCCCAAAAGCACTTTGACAGCCGCCAGTCCAGTAGTATTGATAGAGGTCAGTGAGCGTTAAGTTATCCTTGTTCTTTCCGCTCCACTTTGCGCAAGTAAGAGCAAAATAGGAATAGTCTAAGATATTCAATTACAGTAAACTATGGCTTAGGACAGTAAAAATAAAGAGTACACTCTTAGATGACACTTACACAGTTTTCTAAAAACGGAAACTCTACTCAATGAGTAAACTACACATTTAAGCGATGCGATGAGTGTGCATGTTTATTGATTTAAATTATTTAGGTAGGTACAGCGATTCATGTAACTTGTATGGCCAAAAAAATTACGGGTGAAAGATGGTAGGAAAACAGCAAAGACTTAAGTATGAGAGCGTTGTTTGAGAGTAGTACCTAAGTTATTAGCTGATCAAAATATTTGTATTTATTTCAACTTATCACAATATTTTTAAGCATTTTGATCTATTGCCATATACGCGTGACCGACGACCTTATACAGAGGACTTATATACTCAGTAACTCAACGGAGTGCAAGGTATCCCCCTTATGTTAATCTACCGCGCTTGAGTAAATCTCAAAATCCTCTCTTGGAGATTAACAATAAGATTATACCATGGACATACCGTATGAACATGGCAGGTTTTATTTGTCATCCATGATGGCAGGTACATCCATGGATCGTACGAATCAGTTTGATAGATGACATTTGACAACAACATTGACGTCTTTGACATTGTCGAATGGAAGGTCATCGACTCACCGCCTGAAACTTGCGAATTATAAACATATTTTATTCGCCACTATCTCATTTAGTTACATCACAGTCTGATCAAGAACTGTAATTATTACACTATAATAATCTTTCCATATAGACGGTTGTGTTACGTGTTTTAGTAATTAAAAAAAAATGGGTTCGCGTTTTCAAGTAGTCGAACAAGGTCCACCTATTGAAGTTTTCCAACTCAACAAACTTTTTACCGAAGATTCTTTTAAAAATAAAGTAAATCTAGGCGTAGGAGGTAATTTGTTTTTTCTCTTTACTTTAGCTGAATATTTTTCTTTTAATTTTACAGTTTTGTATAGAACTTCAAAGCTCAGAATAGACCGGCAAATAAAAAATACAAAAATAGTTTTTTACTTACGTTTTTAATATATTATTTATCTTTTTAAAATAACTTTGAAGAGCTAAAAATAAGTTCAAATTTAAAAAAAAAACTTATTTTTTTACATTTATTTTACTAAAGCTTCTGGGCCTTAAATAAAAAAATAATAATAATTGTGTGCCTCCTTTAATTCTTCTTTGTAATTCAATATCAATCCAAATTTTTTACATTTGGTTATTAGTGTTTCTTAAAAGATCACTTAGATGTGTTCAATATATGTATATGCTTAATTTTTTCACTATAGACAAATATTGCATTAAGAATCAGTAGTGTGTTAATATTGGTCATGTATACTTTGAACACTGCAAATATATTTTTAAGCTTGAAGTTAATTCTTCATAGCCTACAGAGATGAAAATGGCAAGCCATGGGTTTTGCCTGTTGTGCAGAAAATGGAAAAGCAGATGGCTGCCGACGCAACCTTGCTTCATGAGTACCTGCCAGTTCTTGGTGAGTTTTTTTACAATGCGATTAATCCAAATAGACATTTCAAATATAAAGTGCAAAAGTCCTCATCAATCCCATGTGTGCTAAAAAGTTATTTAAGGTCAAAGGTCAAAATTTTCGGTTTTTTGAATTTTTCTTGAAAACTGTAAGTATTATCAAAATTATAGACTCTGGTCTATATTTTTGATAATTTGAATGAAAAATTATAGATCATAAAATTACCTACAAAAATGGTCCTAATACTTTTTTTCCTAACAATCACCATTCATAAGATATCATGATTCTAAAAGTTGAAGGTGTTACATTCTACATGTGCAGTATGCACACCAGCAGGGCCGGATCTACCTAAGGGCTGCTTGGGCTGCAGCCCAGGGCCCCGAGGTTACAAGGGGCCCCCAGACCCCGCTAAAAACAATAGGCGATAATTTGAATTTAAAAAATGGTTGTCTGTAAAGTCGGCTTACGGACGATATTTTTACGTAATAATGTCATAAAAAAACATTGATGAAAAATTGCATACTTCTATGAATTGAGTTAAGGGGGTAAATACGTGTAAGTAAAAGGATATTTTCATGCTGATTTTCATTAATTTTTTTAAGGTATAAAAAATTAATATTATTTATTGAAACTATTAGGTTATTTTAAACATATATTCATGAGTTTTTTTCATATTTTACAAAAATATAACTTAGAAAGTAGCGGAGATATCAGCTGATACACATGGAAGCCACAATTTTTATCCGAAATCAATGACACAGAAAAATTACTTTCTTTTATATGTGTGTCTTTTATATAAACCTCAATTTAAAAAAAAAAAAAATTGCATTCTTCAGAGGACTATTAAAATAAGTCAATGTTTACCATTTTTTCATATATTGTTTACTATCAAAAAAGTAGTTAAAATAAAAATATCGCTTATGATTGAGGTTCATATTCAGCACAATTGTGTAAGGAAATTATATCAATCTGCAAAGTCGCGCCAAGAGCTTCCTTATAAGTAGATCAGTATTCATCATGACAAAAATTGATTCTATGATCTTTTTAATCAATAATTAATCGTTGATAACTCATAAATGGTTAGAGATACGAATAAAATAGTCATGAGCAATTTTATAGAAAATTGTATTTCCTATAAAAAAACTCTCACGAAATTTTTGAATCAGATCAATAGTTTTCGATTTATATCAAAAATTACACATTTTTTTCGATTAATTGCCAATAACTCACAAACTATGAGAGATATGAAAAAAAAGATTATGATCAATTTTATAGAGAATTAAATTTTCTACAAAAAAAATCTAATACATTTTTTTCCCTAGTTTCCGAGTTATGTTAAAAATAAAGCTTTTTTTATTTTTTTTAATAACTTCAAAATGGTCGACTATGCACATAAACCAATTTTCGCGATTATACAGACATTTTTGGGAAATGTTCTGAAACGTGTTTTGGTGATTGTGAAAAGTAAAAATATGACATCATTTCCGATTTCGATTTTAGGGGTGATTCCAATAATTTGATTATAATATATGTTTTTTTCATATTCTTATATATATATCACTATTTCGGTTTCTCTCTCACCCAAAGGTTGCCTGGAAGAGATTGCTACCACAGCAATAAGGTCGCCTTTTGTACAACTAATACTTGCGTAGATTTAATTAATATTTATGTTTTTTTTGTGCAATAAAGAATATATAATAATAATATATTATTATAGAAACAGTTTTTTGACATGGCTATTTATTGAGTACTTAGATAGGCCCCTAAGTAGTTTCAGCCCAGGGCCCCACAAATTCTAGATCCTCCCCTGCACACCAGTGCGCTGGATTGGGGAGTAGGGATTGTTCAAATAAAATTCCTGGCTTGCTGATTCTTCACTTTATTTTCTTCTTACTATTATTACTATTCACAAGTAAGGCCGGATACTGAATGAATTCACTGGGCCGACCCGCTCTATTTATATCTAAGCGTGTTATCGCAGTAGTAGGGTCGGGAACGAGCTAATCTATTAAAAACTATTTCCCTCTCGCTCTATTCTCTGTCTATCTACCTTTTCTATTAGGCCTTGAAAACTAAACATGTTTGAACTTGTCTGAGCCTACTAAACGTACATACTTATTTATTATTATGTATTTAATATTTATTTATTTCTATTCTAATCTATGCTATTTTTTGATATATATTTATTTATTAAATCTATGTTATTAATCTATAAACTATTCTATGAACTATACTTATATAAATGTCTATTTACAAATAATTAAATCTATTTGTTGTCCTGCACATCTCTCCCGCCGTGCAACGCTGTTGCAGTAAGTTCCGGTGCAGGCTCGCTGTTCTCCACTGGCAGGATCACCAATCGCCGCACTGGTCGTCGCAGGACTCCACCCTTGGTCTTGATATCGACGGCGCGTACAATTCTGTCTGGTCCCGGGTGAGTGGCGACGACTTTGCCTCGGATCCACACGTTTCGAGGCAGGTTGGGGTCCATTAGCTGAACCAAGTCGCCAACCTTTACCTCAGGGCCTTTCCCATGTGGCTCCCGCCGGTTTTGAAGATCCGGGAGGTACTCGCGCATCCATCTCGTCCAGAATATGTCGGCGAGCCGTTGTGCGGAGCGCCAGCTGGACCGGGAGATAATGTCTCGGTTTTCGAAATTCCTTTGTTCTGATCGCTGTGCTGTTTTAGGTTTGGTGGCACTTCGTTTCCAGTCTGGGTCTGAGCTCGCGTTCCTTTGAGTTCTAGGTCTACAAAGTTGGATGAACTGTAGAACTCTTGCTGTTGCGTAGCGTAATCTGTTCCAGTTGGAGAAACGGAGCGCATCTGGAAGCGCTTCGGATAGCTTCTGTTGTCTATCGGTGGTTATGTGGTGGACTCTTTCTTCGCCTGTCTGTTCAGTGACTGCAGGTTCCATTGATGCTGGTGTTTCCGTTGACCATGAGTCTTCAGACTGGTAGAGGAAGTCTGGGCCCGTGAACCATCGATGGGTTTTGCTAAAGGCTGTTGGGATGTCTCTCGTCGCGTCATCGGCTACGTTCTGTTTGGTAGGAATCCAGCGCCACTCGTTTACTGTTGAGTTCTCTTCTATATCTGCAAGACGATGGGCCACGTATGGCTTATACGAGCGTGAGCCTGTCCTGATCCAGGTGAGAACTGTCTTGCTGTCTGTCCAAAACGTAGTGGAGTCTGGTTTTCTCTCGTGTTCTTCTGTGACAACCTTTGCTAGACGCGAACCCATGACGGCTGCTTGCAGTTCCAGTCTCGGAATTGAAGTGAGCTTCAATGGTGCCCCTCTTGCTTTGGCGATTATTAGCGAAACTTTGACTTCGCCGTTTGGAGCTGTTGCCCTCCAGAATAACACGGTGCTGTAAGCCAATTCACTTGCGTCAGTGAAGACATGTAGCTGTAGCGAAATGGCGTCACTGTAGTGTAGGTACCTTCTTGGTATTGTCACGTCACATAGTCTGTTCAGGTGCGTTGTCCAGTTACGCCACTGTTCTGCGAGGTCGTCGTCAATCTCGCTGTCCCATGGCGTTCCCCGGCGCCATACCTCTTGCAGGATCTGTTTCGCTCGAACTGTAATGGGCGACACGAAGCCCAAGGGATCGAAGAGAGACATGGCTATTCTGAGGGCTTCTCTCTTCGTTGGCTTCTTGTCTTCTATGAGTGACGGTGGAATTCTTGCCATGTTGAGATTGAAGGTGAGCTCGTCTGTATTTGGTTTCCAAATAAGTCCCAGTACTCTTTCTGTTTTCTTTTCGGACATGTAGAGTTCTATATCTTCGGTGGGCTCCTTTTCCCCAAGAGCTTCCAGCAGTTGGGAAGAGTTGGACTTCCACTGTTTGAGTTCGAAGCAGGCTTGACTATGGATTTCTCTGATGCCTTTGGTGATGCGTTTTGCGTCCTCTATATTCTTGAAACTATCCAAGTAATCATCAACGTAATGTTTGTTGATGATCGCGGCTGCGGCTTCTGGGTGAGTTTTCTCGAACCTCTTCGCATTCAAATCCTTGACGTAGATAGCTGTTGATGGTGAACACGATGCTCCGAAGATGAGCGACGTCATTCTGTATTCTTTTGGAGGTTTATCATCTCGCCGGTCTTTGCGCCAAAGATACCGAAGAGCATCTCGGTCTTCTGTTCTAAGCTTAACTTGCATAAACATCTCCTTGATGTCTGCCGTGACTGCGATTGCATGCTGTCGAAATCTCATGACGACACCTGGTAGTGACTGTAGGAGATCTGGACCCTTGAGTAACAGGTCATTTAGCGCCACTCCCTTAGTCTTGGCTGCTGCGTCGTGTACTACTCGGAGTTTCTCTGGCTTCATGGGATTTACGACGGCGAAATGCGGCAGGTACCAAGTCCTGTTCTGTGTTTTCTTCTCAGGCGCTGGCTCGGCATACCCCTTGGTGACGAGACCTTCCATCTGTTCTATGTATTTCTGTTTCAGCTTTGGATCGCGATCAATTTTCTTTTCTATGTTTAGGAGTCGCTTCAGGGAGTTGTAGTAGTTGTCGGGCAGTGCTATGTTTTCTTTCGTCCATAAAAGAGCGGTTTCGTATCTTCCTTCTTCTGTGTGGACTGTATTTTCTGTTAAGATACGCAGGGCTTGCTCTTCTGGATCTGACTGTGGTTTCTTCGGATTGATGCAAAGTGTGTCTAAAGCGAAATACTGTTTCATCAGGTCTTCTAAGTTTTCCTCAGCTGAAGCTTCCGCAACGTGAGACACGAAGTCGATGCTGCGACCGAGCGTTCTGGTATGACTGCCATGTAATACCCAACCTAACGGCGTGAGCGATGCCACCGGCTGGTTTCTATTCCCCTTTCTGGTGCTCGATGTTAGGAGGAGATGACAGTTGTCTTGATCGATGAGTATCTGAGGTTTCGCGTGTTCGTACGTAAGACTGTCGCTGATGTCGTGAAGATGCTTGCATCCTTCTATTTCTATTTTGAAACTTCTTGTGCTGACACGTGGAAGTTCTTCACTGTTCTGGCTTGAACGCGTTCTTCACGACCATTCGATCCCTGTAGCGTAATGTTGACTCTTCTTGATTTCGATTCTGCTGTCTTCAAATCGTTGATCGCTTCTATACGGAGTGGGTCGATGGGTCCCTTCGCACCGATGCTTTCAGCGAGGGTGTGGTCTATTAGAGTAACTGTAGACCCATCGTCCAGTAAAGCGAACGTGTTGACTGTGCCTACTGGTCCTGTGGCTCGTACTGGAATGATTTTTAGGTACGACTGTTTTCTGGCCGAAGTCCAGGCGGAGTTGATGGCTTCTGTTGCCTTGTTATCACTATTATCTGTCTTCTCCGCTGGCTTCTCTGTTTTTCTCACGAAGTGTAGCAGCTTGCTGTGAGTGTACTTGCAGCTGTCGATGCCACAAACCGTTGGCCGGCAACTGTGAGTCTTGTTCCTATATCGAAGACACCTGAAGCATAAGTGCCGGTTCTTCGCGATGTCCCATCTGGAACTATTATTTGCTGTCTTGAACTTCTCGCAGTCCGCTGTTGTATGTCCCTCTTCATCGCAGACAGGACACTTCGATGTTGACCGTTTCTCTGTGACTGTGTTAATTTTCTGTGGTCGTTTCTGTTGATTCGACTGTGTGTGTTGAGAGGCTATTGATTCTGGTTGCGCGTACGGTCCGCATATTTCAGCTTCTCTTTTCAAGAACTTTTCTATCTTCAGTAATCCAGGTTCCTCATTCGGTAGTGCAGCAGCGAAGTCGTAATATCTGTATCTGATTGTAGGCACAAACTTCTCGGTGATATCTCTGGTAAGTCCCGGGTCGTAGAGGTAGTAGATGCAGCCCAATGCACGTAGAGTAGACACGGCGTTCGACACCTTGGTTGAATATATGCAGATGTCTCTAGGCGACTCGTTCAGACGTGGCAAGTTCCGAAGTGTGTCCGTCTCCAGCATGGCGATCGATTCTGGTCTTCCAAATCTCGACTCGAGTGTCTTCATGATTTCTGTGGGATGTGTGTTGGTGATTAGTAGACTTTCCACTGCTTCTCTGGCTTTTCCCCTGAGGTTTCTCCGAAGGCGGTTGATGTTCTCGACTGTAGTATGCAGCTGTTCTGTTTCGAAGTACGAAGCGCGGAATGACAACCATTCTTGATGTGACCCGTTGAATGTCGGTAGCTCGATGAACTTCGGTCTCTGTGCGGCTTTGACGGCAAGTGTGATAGCCGACGCCAGTTGACTGAAGTCGGACCGAGTGCTGGCTCCCGCCGGTAATTTCTGTGAGCGGTGAGCTGGCCTGCTATACTGTTGCTGTTCCTGTTCCTCCATAGCCCCCTCTGGAGCTGGTAGAGGTTTAACTGTGGGTTCCACCTGTGGGACGTGATGTGGCTCGTTTGTGATGGCGAGGATGGCTGGAGGGGCTTGATTCGCCAGCCAAGTGTCAATCTGTGCATCGTTTTCTATCTGTGAGTACACGGAGACGGCGTCCTCTTCATCGCTATCTTCTGTTTCTATTGCTGCGAGCCTGGCCGCGGCTAGTTCCACTTGAAAGCGCAGTAATTCTTCCTTCGCTTTCGCTATTCTATGCGATTTTGAGCGCGAGCGAGTAGATCCGCCCGCTCCGCCCACTTGCCCGGGCAGTGTATGTCTGTCCTTTTCTAGCACGCCGGGCACTATTGTTCTCTGTTCCTCTCGTAGCGCAGTGTCACGATGAGGCTGTCCTATTCTTGAGTCAGCACCCGGCCCCGCACCCGCCGCCGGCTTGGAAGCGTGCTTTGCTGTTGTCCCTGTTGCCTCCGTTGCGACGGACCTAGGTACCGATGACTGCGTGGCCGCCGATGTTTCTGTATTCGCTGTAGTGACTGTACCCGCCGAGGTACTCGTATAAGCTGTCTCCCCGGAGGTTTCAGTGGCGGAGGTCCCGGTCGTAGTGGCCGTTGTCCCCGCTGACGATAATGATGGCTTCGGGTTCCTTCCCTTTCCAGTGGAGCGGGTGATCGGCATGGCAGCTGTGGTAGGAATTTGATGGCAGTACTCCCGACGAATCCGGCTTCTCGAAGGACCACACAATGTGCAGTATGCACACCAGTGCGCTGGATTGGGGAGTAGGGATTGTTCAAATAAAATTCCTGGCTTGCTGATTCTTCACTTTATTTTCTTCTTACTATTATTACTATTCACAAGTAAGGCCGGATACTGAATGAATTCGCTGGGCCGACCCGCTCTATTTATATCTAAGCGTGTTATCGCAGTAGTAGGGTCGGGAACGAGCTAATCTATTAAAAACTATTTTCCTCTCGCTCTATTCTCTGTCTATCCCTTTTCTATTAGGCCTTGAAAACTAAACATGTTTGAACTTGTCTGAGCCTACTAAACGTACATACTTATTTATTATTATGTATTTAATATTTATTTATTTCTATTCTAATCTATGCTATTTTTTGATATATATTTATTTATTAAATCTATGTTATTAATCTATAAACTATTCTATGAACTATACTTATATAAATGTCTATTTACAAATAATTAAATCTATTTGTTGTCCTGCACACTACATGATATGCACTAATAAATCTACGTAATAAATAGTATTAAAAGTGGTTTCTATCTTTAATATTATAAAAAAGGTTGTTTTCCTTTCACAGTATTGCAGAATTTTCTTACTTAACTCATGTTAACTGCAAAATATCAAAAAAATGTAAACTGTATAGTGACACAGTAGTGGTTTGTTTTTGGATTTTCATAGTCTGAATGTTTACTTTCAGCAGTACCTAATAGCTTATCTCAAATATCAAATCTTGCACCCAGAACTGTTCCAAGCGACTGACTTGACTTGCTTCACTCAGGTTCACTTGAATATAGTAAAATAGATATAGTATGTTATCCTGAGATAGACATATGCCATCGCGGACTTTTTGTGTAGACCTTTTTAAGGTGTACAATACTGTAGTACATTATTTTGATCTATCTCGTAGGGTTCAGCCAGCGTTTGCAATGTAAGCGTAAAAAATTGTGTTTATTTACGACATCATATTAGAAATCTCTAAAATTATCAGTGTTTCTCTACTATATTATGCATGTATTATACATATAAACCTTCCTCTTGAATCACTCTATCTATTAAAAAAAAAGCATCAAAATCCGTTGCGTAGTTTAAAAGATCTATGCATATATAGGGAGAGACAGCGGGAAGCGATTTTGTTTTATACTATGTAGTGATGTATTTCTTCTACTGAATATCTTAATGGTAAATACTTTCCCATGTAAATTAAAGTATGAGAAGTATGTCCTTGCAAATATCATAAGAAACATCAGCACTGTTATTTTAATTCTTGCCTGCTTGTAAACATTAAAATATGATTATCGTATGACGAATTGACGATTACTAGATGTAATATTAGCGTATGATTTTTTGCCTGGAAACAAGTGAAAAACTCCTCATGTAAATGACCCTTAAGAGGATTGTGAAGTGTCTATACGCGCGTGTAGGTTTTAAAAAAAATGTTATCTGTTTCATACCGCTCGCTTTGCCAACCCTTATGGTGCGATAGAGAGAAGCAAATCTTAGAGGCAATTACCTACATTTCTTGTTTGAAATATTGTTTCGGGCGATAACGTTTTCACCCCCCTAAACATTTACGAAATGAGACAATTTTGGTCTCATTAGATTAATACACCTTAATCTAGGTCTGTACGTTTTCATTTTATAGTAATTCAGTTTAGTTTAATTAAAAAACAATAAAAACGCTCGGAGAAGTTTTTAAGTCAAAAATACAGATATTTAGATGCTAATAACTTCTATCATACGCAATATTTCTTCAAAATAAAAACGTACGGACCTAGTTTTTCATTATACCTATAACATGTCCAAAAATTACGAAAATTAGACTATGTTAATGGGGGGGGGACGGACGTTATCGCTTTTTGTATGAAAATTTACTTTTTTATTTAGCTTCACAATCCTCTTAAGTGTAATAGATCACCAAAGGTTAAAGATGGTAAGGAAAAATAACAACACACAAAAAATTAAGGAACCATGTATGAGATAACTTAAGACTTGAGCAGTGACGTCACAGCCATGTGCTTGTACAGTGTGGAAAAAAAATATACACAATACGTAATGTTGTTTAGCTAATATCTCTATTTAATGGACATTTACATAACCTTACAGTACGAATGTCAACATCATATATTGCAATTGTTGTTTTTTATTAATTTATTAACTTAATTCTTAAATGTGCTAAAATCGGATAAGTGCGAGTTTGCTCACACCAAGGGTTCCGTAGCATGAAACAACCTTCATCAATATTATATGAGTACTTGTCTTACAAAATATACAGATGAAATGTTTATTTGTCTGTACGTACAAATCTCTGAATCTATGGACCCGTTTAAAAATTCTTTTGCTTTTGGCTATTCATATAACTTTGAAAAAAGAACCTCAATATTGATCAAACTTAATGAATTATGGTTGATTTTTAACCACGGGGCCATCACTAGTACTAATAAGAATAGCAGATATTAGCATTACGCCACAAAAATTCCAACTCCAACATAAATAAAATTCAAAGAACAAAGAACTTAATACTTACAATTAAACAAATTGGCAATACACCCTGGTTCATAAGAAACACAGAGGTTCACGAACACCTAAACATACTGATAGTAAAAGAGGAAATCAAGGAAGGTGAGGAATATCTATATATTGGAAAACCATATTAACCAACTTGCAGTCTAGCTCACATTACCTGATAAATCGGTTGTAACGACGCAGAATCCTTGAACTCGGCAACACCAACTAAGCCACTGTAATTAAAGAAGGCAAAAATTCCTAATGAGGAATACCTTCCCCTGCCACTGACATTCTTACACCACATCTGCTCATAGTCAAGAAGACCGATTGCAAGATCAAGAAAAAAAACGCCACAAAAATTCTAGCCTCTTGTAATTTGTCAAGACAAACTAACAAGCACGTAAATATTTAGTTAGAATTGATTTTAAATAGAAATTACTATGGTTGGTTTCGATTTGTTTGTAGTCAACAACAAAATATTATTGCTAAGATGCTTTTGTAGTTTGATAAGAGATAGGTTACATATATAAATTGGGTCAACATCCACTTGAAATGCCGCATTAATTTACATTAGTGACGTCAATACATCAATTTTCTTAAATTATGAAATATAAATTAATATTTTATTTGGCGCATTTCATGATAATTCTAGTTTTTATAAAACATGTAATTATTTAGTGTTTCCCATTTGGTAGGTCGCGACCCGGTATCGGATCATCAAAATAAAATACAGTGTCGCAACATTCCCTACATATTCGAGACAAGACCATTGATAGATTTTTTTTTTATCTTGTCGTCAAAAATACACAAAATTAGCTAATCAAGCAATAACCTCACAACCTATAAATGTGAAGCTGGGTTTTCAAATTTCAACACTAGTTTTCCTTTAAAATAAATATAGAAACCGACTTGAAGTGAAACCAGACCTTAGAATGAAACTTTCATCATTTGCGGCAAACTTGGATTCTTTGGTAAAAAATAAGCAGCTCCTTATTTCGCACTAAATAGCCGATACCGAAATATAGTTTGGAAAGTTATTAGTTTGGGGGTTTTAACTATTGAGTGGTTCTTGATGGGGCAGTATGAAAATTATCGGGTCATGGCAGGACAATGTCTGGAAAACACTGATCTAATAAACCCAAATTCGAACGTTTTTAAGCAACCACTGAAGAATTTCACTATCCACTTTCTGGCTGCTCCATCAGATCAACTCGATGGCACTAAATTATTGTATTGTCACTCGTATTTCATGTACCTACGTACCTATAGAGATTCAAACGATTCAACAATAAGAAGCAGATTGAAAACTGCTTACAATACAATACTTCACTATATAGTCTGATAGTTAATAATGAAGCTAAATAAAAAAGGCATGTTAAAAATATCTAACGAATATATACATATCTGTTTGCAACCGGTTATGGCTCGTTGAGCTCAATTTATTATATTTTTAGTGTCAATTGTTAAACAATGGAGGGAACTAGAATGGTCACGCCGGGTGAATACTTCATAATATATTTTTATCATTTGTGGTATTTCGTTGACCCAACGCGTAAAAAATAAAGTAAATTATAATATACAAGATGATAGCTACACCGAGGTGTAAAATAACGGGACTTACCCTGTAAAATATTTTATTTTGATTTGATATACATTACTTATTATATCTTCAATATACACCTTTCAGATTTAACCTTACAGATTTTCTTTTGGTAAATAAAAGTCCGATCTGAAAAGTTCTGGCAAATAAGGCGGATGGTCGAACGCTGGGATACTGTACAGTGTATCTATCTCTATGCCAAATTTCATCCAGATCCCTTCAGCCATTTTGGCGTTATTGAGTGACAAACATCCATTCATCCAAACTTTCGAATTTATAATATTAATTGGATACAAGTCTCATCTATACTAATATAATAAAGAGGTAACGTTTGTGAGATTGTAGGGGGTAATCTCTTGATCTACTGAACAGATTTAGATGATATTTGGTAAGAAGATAGTTTGAGACCCTGGGAAAGACATAGGATACTTTTTGATCCCGGAAATCATCCCTTAAGGGGGTGAAAATGGGGATGAAAGCTTGTATGGGGAATCAACTTAGGGACAAACCCGAGCGAAGCGAGAATGAGTCTAGTACACTACATAATGCACATAAGAATTTATTTTTTCTAAAAGTAATATATGTATGTAGGTGCGCTTTTGTTATTTATCTCTGTTTCTTTTTTAAGATGTGCCAATTATTATTTTATTAACATAAAATAAATAAGAACGATAAGTAACGACAATGTATGCGCTAATTATAGCAGTCACGGATTTAACTCAGTCATTATGCAACTGCAAGAATGTCATTCACTGAAATAGCTCATCGTTGTTTATTTTCTTCAACACTCTTTAGTTTAGAGCTATAAATAACATGTATAAATTTTTATTTCGACTTAACCTTGAATTATTCGATTTTATTTGCGTTTACTAACGATTTCTGATACCTTTAAATAATAGTTTTAATTAAGTTTTCTATCAGAATTGGACATTATGAATAGATAAAGATGAATTTAAAGATAACGTAGCAACGAGACAATATATGATACTTATACTATAAAAATAATATTTGCTTCTGAAATAATAGGACTTCTACCTTTGATGAATGCCAATTTAGAATCTAGGCTCTTATTTATGTATGTATTCAGCCCTTTTTAACGTCCCACTGCGGGGCACGGGCCTCCTTTGAGTACGAGGGGAATCAGGCCATAGTCTACCACGCTGGCCAAGTGCGAGTTGGCGGACTTCACATGTCTTTTGAAATCTTGCTAGGTTCTCTCAGACATGCAGGTTTCCTCACGATGTTTTCCTTCACCGTAAGACAAGTGGTAATCATATTGGAAATGATTCGCACATGAAAATATCAGAGGTGCGAGACCCGGGATTTGAATTCGCTATTGATGTACCTACGCGGAATCGGATCTCCAATAGTCTGGCATAGTAAACAGTATCTCACTATGTCCCACAGTGAGACGTGGTAATAGGTACTATATGGCGTCATAGCGTTTGTATTTTCATGAGTAATACTTTAAAAAATGTATAGACATTTTATTCGAAAACTAGCGACTCACCCTCGCTTCGCTTCGGGTTCGTCTCTAGACAAAAACAAATCTGTCCCACGGGAACCGTACATTTTTCCGGGATGATATATAGTCTATAGCCTTCCTCAGTTAACGGGCTATCTAATGCAAAAAGAATTTTTCAAACCGGATTAGTAGTTCCTGAGATTAGCTCGTTCAACCAAACAAACAAACAAACAAACTCTTCAGCTTTATAATATTAGTATAGATATTATAACTTTAAAATAAACACATGTGTGCCTATTACTGGTTGATATTCCTTTATTGTTAATTATAATCGATACATTATTTTCCTCGTTTATCTTCAACACACTGTATTGTTATCTATCGAAAGATTAAAATTTCATAATTTTTATTATATGTAGCCATTTTCCGCGGCTACTATCGCCTATTCTTATTTATTTTTACTTTCATACTTCAATGAAATAAATTAAGTATATCAACAAAAATTATAATACTTTCCATCTCGTATCACGCTATTCGTTTTCTGGGATAGAATACTCTAATGTAAATAATATTAGGTTTTTGCATAAAACCTTTTGCAACAGACTTATACTCCCACTTATTTTCCGAGATAAAAAGTAGAAGTACTAAGAAGAAGTACTTATGATTATGTAACTCTTTAGCCCATACACAGCTCGTATGTAATTAAATAAAATAAAATTAAAATTTTAAAAATCCTCCTACGTAAAAAATACTTACCTATAGTTTAAGGAACAACCCTTAAAATGTAAATAATTTTGGATAAGAGCTGATACTCTTACACTGTTAGATCGATATTAACCAAACATAGCTAAGAACAACCGCAAAGAAACTGGCTTCCAAATGAATAAAACCGCATCGAAATCGGTTCATCCGTTTGAGAGCTACGATGCCACAGACAGATACACACACACAGAGACAGACAGACATCGACGTCAAACTTAAAACACCCCTCTTTTTGCGTCGGGGGTTAAAAATATAATAAATTGTTCCATATCTCATATCTGCTTAAAATAAATACAAATCAACAAAGCACTTTCTCACTTCACTCAAAATTCAATATATTTCAACTTTCAACACCCAGTTATAATTATTGGGTTAAACAGAGACCCAAGTTAAACATTCCATCCAGCATTTTCGTCTTCAAATCTTC
Source organism: Argynnis bischoffii washingtonia (assembly GCA_033884665.1). Lineage (NCBI taxonomy): Eukaryota > Metazoa > Arthropoda > Insecta > Lepidoptera > Nymphalidae > Argynnis > Argynnis bischoffii. Next base: position 4,132,314 of record CM066610.1, read on the forward strand.
TCTACGTCAAACAATTAAAATTAATAATATTATTAGTAAAAATAATGTCTAGTTTTACACAAATATTGCGAATAAACCATCAAAATAACTTGAATAGAAAAACTATCTTCTCTTTTTCAGGAGGGATAATTAATGTTTTGTTGATTAGTCATTAATTATTATTATTGATGGACGGACAGATTAAATATGTTTTGTAGATAGGTCTCAAACTTTTCTGATACATATCTACTATCTACATACATACATACATTAGATTTGTCGAAAAAATTATTAACTGATTTGATTTTTAAAATATTGTTAAATGTTATTATGTGGATGTACGAAATGCATGTATAAATAAATAAATAAATAAATAAATATGTTGGGACATTAACACACAGCACCATCTAGTTCCATGGTAAGCTACGAGGCCTGTGTTATGGATACCAGATAGTTGATAAACTATACATATATAACTTTAAATAAATACATATTATAAATATAAACACCCATGACTGGAGTACAAACATTTGTGCTCATCACACAAATGAATGCCCTCGCGGGACTCGAACCCGCGACCGTTGGCACAGCAAGTAGGGTCACTACACACTGAGCCAAACGTGTCGTCAAAGTGTATAGTTAGAGAATGTATATATATAAAGAATGCAAATCGTTTTTCCCATTTAAAGCTGTGTATGAGTGAGAATTTTATACTAAGCAACAGCTGGTACATTACGTTTATTTCACATATTCTTATCTTAGAGTATCTTATATCTATAGAATTTTTTTATGGCTACTATGATAATTGTATAGATAATATATTTAAAAACAAATCCTACTTGGATATCTAATGCTGTAAAAATATGAAAGAATATCAATAAATACCTTCTTTTTTTTTTAATTTTAATGAAATATGTGTTTAATATGTAAAGGCTGTATGTCTTTAGTATTAAAGTACATTCTGTTCTACCTATTTGTAATAAAAAAATATTATTTCTTTATGCAGGCTTAGAACAGTTCAGCAAAGCATCTGTGTCGATGCTCCTTGGAGAAGACAATCCTGCGATAGCCGCTGGACGTGTAAGTTTTCTTAATGTACCCTACATTTAAGTATAGAATTAAACAATTATTTACTACAATTATGTACATTACTCGATATATTTAGATAGTTTAAACTCTGATTTAATTTACAAAATAACTAACGATAACATTAAGTCAAACTTGTATAAGACAAATATATATGTGTGTAATACTCTAGTAATATATTTTATACCTAAAAATATATTATTAGTATTATGTATGCTTTGAGAATAAAAATAACAGTTTCTTTATGTATGTATATAAATAAAAAGACTTTTTAACTTACGTCTAATTAATCTATTTAAAGAGGAAAGGTTTGTTTGTTTGAACGCTCTAATCTCAGGAACTACTTATCAGATTTCAAAAATTCTTTTTGCATTAGATAGCCCGTTTATTGAGAAATAAGGCTATATGCTATACATATCATCATGCTACTACCAAAGGGCGCGGAGCAGTAATCATAAATGTCAACAAATGGGGCAGACTTTCATACATTATTACTAATAGCATAAATTCTCTTTGGATTTTTTTGGATTGGTTTTTTTATAGTTTTAGCGCGAGTGAAGCCGCGGGTTCTGCTAGTATAATTATATAAGTCATTGTCATTGATGACAGTTATTTTTAGAGGCTATCAATCATACGGAGTAGTTTGGGATGCTTACACTACACTACAGTGCTGTGCACAGTGATTTAACTTTTTGATGGGTTTTCAGGGTTCGATGGACCATTGAATTATGATTGTTACTTTGCATGGTGTATAGGCGTAATAAAATAAAAGGTACAATCTGTAGGCAAATAGCCTGAGATGTAATATGTACCATATTATGGTACTTTGGGGGTTCGATTTCCATATGGCTAATGGGGCGAATGTTTATATTTGTTATATTATAATGTATTATGTATATGATACATACTGGTAGAGGTGAAACAGTTTTCTCTATGTACATCGATATAATTTAACAAAAACAAAGTAAATGCAATAAAAACGTAAAGAAAACATATAATTTTTATATTATAATATAAAATTATATGTATAATGTATATGTATACTATACTTATATATCCTTTATATGTTTACTTAGACCTTCGGTGTTCAAACATTATCAGGCACAGGGGGTCTACGAGTTGGCGCTGAGTTACTCAATAAACACCTCAAGTACACCACTTTCTACTACTCTAGTCCTACATGGGGTATGTTCTTATTTTGTGCAAAAGTATAGTTTTTAGTATTTATTAAAAAGTATTTTAAATCCTTAGTACTTGAAATATTTTTATTTTATTTTATAACCTACTTATTAAAAAAGGAAATGTGAGAATCATTTCTCAACTTGTGAACATATCTGTACTAATATTATGAAGAGGCAGTTTGTTTGTTTGTTTGTTTGTTTGTTTGTTTGTTTGTTTGTTTGTTTGAACGCGCTTGTCTCAGGAACTATAATTTGAAAAATTCTTTTTGCATTCGATAGCCCGTTTATTGAGGAATGCTATAGGCTATATATCATCATGCTACTACCCAAGGGAGCGGAGCGGTAATCATAAATGTCAACAAATCGGGCAGACTTCCATACATTAATGTAAAACTGATGTTTATAGTCAAACAAATTTATCGCGAGTGAAACCGCGGGCACAAGTATATTAAAATAAAAACGTATTTTTAGAAATCGTTTAAAACGAATGTTAAACTCGATAAGACAATGAAATAATGAAAATTTACTATCTATTATTATGTAAATCCTTAAACTTATGCTGTAACTAACAGCTACAATATAATGTGAAGCGATAACATTAATTATTAGGTATTAAAGTTATTATCGCTGTGTTTAGTCAAATAAGACGGCGATGTTTGTAATAGGTATTGATAAATAGTTTTTTTTTTTTAGCGCGTTCTTCTTTTATTTTTCGCGCCTTTTGTTGGTGTCATATCAATTTACGTTATATTTATTTATTTTTATTTAATTTCTGCAAACAATAGTAATAAAGAAAAAAAAATACAAAAAATTATTTTCATTTTTGAAGTTATACTTCTTTTGGCACGTTTGGAAAAAATTATAAGAGTAAAATTTTACGATGCGCGCGCACACCGACAGCCAAAAAGCGACATGATGAAGTTAGCTGCATTCCTTTTACAAACAGAGAGTTGTGACATACGGGATGAAATCTTTAGCTATTTTTGTTCTGTTACACCAAAGATGTATAGCTTCTTACGTGCGTACATAAGTACACACACACGTTTTTTTTTATATATTTTGGGTGATGGTGGTATATAGCATGGTCGTGTAATTTTTATATATTTTCTTATTATGTATTAAGCTTTATTGTTGGATCTATATACATATAATAAAATTGTAACTAAGCCGAATCTGTACATTAAATATTTTTTTAAAAAAATCTTATTGAAATTGACATTATTATCGATACAGAGGCCGAATCTGTACATTTTAGAATTTTTGTCTATCTGTCTGTCTGTTACCGCATCACGTTATAAACACTGAACAGATTTTGATGTAATTTGGTATGATGATAAGTGGTTATCCGGGTCAACATATCGGATACTTTTTACTGCGTGAAAATTTCTCATCTTTGAGAAATCTATACTAAACTTTAAAATGTAAGTAGGGACGAACCCGAGCGGAGCAAGGGTGAGTCGCTAGTATATGTTATACGTATATATTCATATATATTTCTAGAAAACCACCATCTTGTATTCGTCAATTCCGGTTTCACACAACCCCGTACATACCGTTACTGGGACGCGAAGAGTCGTGCCATCGACTTTGCAGGCATGATCGAAGACTTGAAAAAAGCACCAGAGAACTCAGTAATAATATTACACGCATGTGCCCACAATCCCACGGGAATCGATCCCACACAGGAGCAATGGGAGAAGATCGCTGATGTTATGGAGGTACGTATGTTTTTTTCTAAATAAAAAATAAATAAATACATATGTTAGGACATTGACACACAGCACCATCTAGTTCCATGGTAAGCTACGAGGCCTGTGTTATGGTACCAGATAGTTGATACACAACACGTATATAACTTTAAAAACATACATATTATAAATATAAACACACTTGACTGGAGTACAAACATTCGTGCTCATCACACAAATGAATGCCCCTAGCGGGACTCGAACCCGCGACCGCTGGCATCTCAAGTAGGGTCAATACAAACAGACAAACGTGTGAATGATGCCCTAAGTGTTGTATGTGTAGGAGCGCAAGCTGTTCCCGTTCTTCGACAGCGCGTACCAAGGGTTCGCGTCGGGCGACCTCGACCGCGACGCGTGGGCCGTGCGGTACTTCGTGCAGCGCGGCTTCGAGCTCGTCTGCGCTCAGTCATACGCTAAGAACTTCGGATTGTACAGTAAGTACGCTTTTTTATGTCATTTTAGTTATTTTAGGTAGATAAAATAAACTGAAAGTATGTAATAGCTTTTTTAAAATGGTTTCGTTCATATTGAGATTGCTTTGATTTAATTTACGCTGTGTCCACCACGCTCGATGTCTGTGCGAAAGTTTAACGAGCTAAGTGACTTCAGCTTCTCCAAAGCCAAAGTTCAAAAACGCACACGGCAATAGAATTTACAAATGACAAAATTTACCGAATATGTATTAGCGTTCTGAGCGCATTATTTATATATATATATATATATATATATATATATATATATATATATATATATATATATATTGCCTGCCTGCCTGCCTGCTGACGCTATGTTTAACCAAGGCTATTTAAAATAGTAGATTATTCTTAAGTAATTATGTTTCCAGTATTTATTAAAGAAATAAAGATATATGTAATAATTGGGTAACAATTTACGACAAAGCTAATGCTTAAATAGATAGGCACTGAATACATTTAACGACTTGGTTTTACATTTATAGATAACAAGTATTGCGTACTAACAAGTATTTGCGGTAGGAGGCATTAATTAAAAAAGTACTAAATACACAATCAACGACAAAAAATGTCCTTGCCGAATGAGCGCTCATTTGAACATTTGAGCGCACTTTTTTTTTTGTTAAAACAACTTTAAGCATTACACTTTAGGTTCAATTTGCACTGTTGTATATTTATTTCAACTAAAATAATTACCTAAACACAATTGGTGAGTTTTAGGAGAACTTTTGCATAGGATTGTGGATCTAGTATTTTTTTGATCGATGGTAGAAGAACTGTGTTGCGAGATTTGCATTTTTTTACATAATATGTTTTTTATCAATAATATGGGTGTTCCTTAGTCTGGTTCATAGTGTGATTTTACATCAAAATTGATATAATTGGAACTACGTCCTCGTCCCGCAGACGAGCGCGTCGGCAACCTGGCGGTGGTGGTGGCGGACGCGTCGCACGTCCCGGCGCTGAGGTCGCAGCTGACGTGGATAGTGCGCGGCATGTACTCCAACCCGCCGGCGCACGGCGCGCGCGTCGTCGCCAACGTGCTCGCCGACGGGAAGCTGTTCGATGAGTGGTGGGTACTGACTCTTAGCCCCTCCCTCCACTAGGGTGGAGCGAAAAAAATGTTTTTCTTCGCTTGGCGGTAGAATTTATAGCTTATGATTTTGAAAACAAAAAAAATTTTTTTTCTCAACATTTTGAGGTGGCCCACTAATTTTTAATTTAATAAATATTAATAATATATGCAATAGCATTATTGCAATTTATTAGTAATATTTTACAATGTAACCCCCTGATGTGGAAAGTATTCAAACATTCCTTTGAAATCCTATACAGACTTTTGATTAAAACTCAAAGAGCGCTCGGGCTTCGACTTACGTATCGCGTGAGGGAAGCCGCGGGTAAAAACTAATTAGAAAATAATTTGTTTTAAAATTAACAATAAATATCTATGTATATGTATTTAACATCCAATTATTATTATTTCAACACAGACAAACCAACATTTTTTTTATATCTAGTTACTAGCGACTCACCCTCGCTTCGCTCGGGTTCGTCCCTAGGTTGATTCCCCGTACAAACTTTCATCCCCATTTTCACCACCTTAAGAGATGATTTCCGGGATAAAAAGTCCGGAAAGTTCCGGGATAAATCCTATGTCCTTCCCAGGATCTCAAACTATCTTCTTACCAAATTTCATCTACATCAGTTCAGTAGATCCATAGATTACGTCCTACAAACTCACAAACTTTAGCTCTTTATAATATTAGTATAGATAACATAAGGAATTAGTAGAATTTTGTATTTGAAATTAAATGATTCATTTTTTCCACAGGAGAGATCACATCAAGATGATGTCTTCCAGAGTCATTCAAATGAGAGAAGCTTTAAGAGCTGAGCTTATTAAGTAAGTTATGTTTTAACTTTTAAATATTATTGAAATATGGAATAAAGTACATTCTCATACACAATTCGAAATAACATCATGTTGGAAATGATTTGCACATCTAAATATCTGAGGTGCAAGACCAGAGATTTGAAACTGTCTCATTCGGTTACACAAGCGGGCAAGTTACCACTGGGCTACTACTAACTAAAAACTTATATGTTAAAATAAAATGTGTTAATGTCTTTAAATGTGTGCATGTGGCTTGCAGATGTTCCAGGTTGGAACAACCTTTTTAGTATGGAAATAATAAAATACTATAAAAATAAATTTTCCTCAGATTGGGAACCCCTGGCAACTGGGACCACATCGTGAAGCAGATCGGTCTCTTCTCATACACGGGCTTGAACGAAAAGCAATCCGAATATCTCATAAACCAACACCACATATACTTACTTCGGTCCGGTAGAATCAATATCTGCGGCCTGAACCCAAACAACGTGGCATACGTTGCGAATGCCATTCACGACGCAATCACAAAGTTCCCGGATAATGAGTAATTGGCTTTATTTTTTGTTTTTTTAAGGAGTTTGTGTAAGCGATTTTTTTTGTATACATATAGTATATAGTCTGTGGACTTAAGATGTATTTTTTTAATATATTATGGGCTGTAAAATATTTGTATGCATTGGTAATAGAAAATTGTGTTCTTTGACTGTTTATACATTTTGAGATTTTTATTGTGTTTAATAAACTTCAACTATTTCAATCTGTAAGTAAATTGTATGGAATTTTATACATTATTATAATCATTATTTAACATTATTATAATATAAAATTACTTGAAAAAAATAAAATATACGGCAATGTTGCTATATCACAAAGTAGAAAAAGCATTTAAAATATTATTTCATTCCTGAGGCAGCTCTATAAATACTCAACATGGAACGAACAACGAATATCGCATTTAAATTTCATATATTTACAAATGATTTCGCTTACACGACCTCCAGTGAATTATTTAATTTACATTTATTATTATTATATAATATTTAGTGCTATTTACCACTATACACTAATTAAACGTAACGGCTTATAACTGGCAACACCAAATGTACTAAACAGATTCATAAATATATTTTCCCATATTGAAATTAAATTATATTTTTTAATTCCTAATAATGGTAACACTGCCGTTTTAGAACAAGTGTGTTCAACAGAAAATAGGGGCCTTATTGGTCGATATTTAATCTATATTTTGGACAGCTTTTCGCACTCGCTTTACTAACAGCTCAGTATTAGGACTTTTGAGCAATGTTTTTGCTTATGAGACCGATAGGAGGAGATGTGATTGCCAAAAATTGTTTATTTTTTAAAATATATTTATTACTAAATTATTGATTTAATAATAATCATTTTGATTTTTCAACATCGATCAAAAAATTACTAGATACACAATCAGCGACAAAAAATGTCCTCGCCGAATAAGCGCTCATTTGAACATTTGAACGCGCTTTTATTTTTTTTGTGAAAACAACTTTAAGCATGCATTTAAGGTTCAATTTACATTGTTATATATTTATTTCAACTAGAATAATTGCCTTAACACAGTTAATGATAGTTTTAAGAAAACTTGCATGACATGGTGTATCTAGTACTTTTTGATCGATGTTTTTCAAGAATAAATATTGTAGTTTAAATCAGTTACTTTTTTTAATATACAATTTTTAATATTATAAAAATCATATTTAATCTGTAATATCTAATCCATAGATAATGTGTTTTTTTTAAATGTAATTTTATATCTTTCTGTTGGTCTAATAGGTGAGTAGTTCCTTAAATGTAATATTAGTAACTTGGCTTCAGAATTATAATAAATTATTTTACATAGTTCATATTTATTTTGTTTTATTTAGATAATTTTAAATGATGTTGCAAATATAAAATCTCAGTTACAGATGTTTGTTTTATTTATTTCTTTTGTCATATTATCTGTACACATAAAAAAATCTGAGTCGAATCTGTACGTTAAATATTTTTTGAAAAATCTTATTGACAGTCATTATTATCGATACAGAGGCCCAATCTATAGTTTTTAGAATTTTTGTCTGTCTGTCTGTCTGTTACCGCATCACAGAAAAACCACTGGAGGGATTTTGATGAAATTTGGTATGAGGATAGCTGGATGTCCGGATCAACATATAGGATACTTTTTACCGCGGGAGGATTATCTCATTCCCACGGGAATACACGTTATAACACAACCCAAAAAATATCTATGATCAGAATTTCTCGAAACTTGGTATTAGTGCTCTTCAATACAATTAAATAAATACGTGTTTTAGCGTTTTTTTGAAATTCATCCCATAAGGAGATAAAATAAGGGATGAAAATTTGTATGAAACCTACTTTTTTTAAGCTTTTTGTTGTAATTTTAGCGCGAGCGAAGTCGCGGGTTTCGCTAGTATACTATAAGATAAAGAAAATTTGATAGCAATACATTAGTATTTTTTTAATATATAAACATATTAAAAGACAAGAAAAATTGCACTAACAAAAGTTTAGTCCTTATTAATTGTCATCAAAATACCAAATATTAAAAAATATATATATTGAAGTAATTTTTTTAATAATCGTTGTATTGATACAAAAGAATATATTTATCTTAAGGTATCTTTGTTCGCAGCGATAAACGAGCCAAATTATAAGAACGTGATATGGCAACACTTTATGGTGTTTCAGGATAATACAGTGAAGGTGAAACATGTCAGTTTTTTAAATTTAGAATAACATTATACAAAAATATATGAATGGTCCAAAATATTTTAAATCCCAATTAATTAAATCAATATTATATGATATGAATAAAATATTAGTAATAATTAACATACATATATTTGATAACGTCTGATTTCCTTCAACCCATAGATGATTATTAGTTGTAAAGTTTTATTTTAATTCTTAATTGAAAATAAAAGGTAAATTATCTATATATAATATATATTTCTATATAAAATATTTAAACAACAATGTCTATGTCTCCATAGCTTCGTTACTCTGTATCACGCCAGACGCCTGCGCTCGCGCACCAAAACGATTCATCACTGAAAAAAACATCAAAATATTCATAAAGATCCGAATGAAAAACAAAAATAATTCAAACTTAAAAGGGTAGAAATTTAGGCATATTCAATTACTAAATTGATCGCTTTGTTATTATAGCTGTGGTTGAATCTTGGCTCAAAAAATCGATTGTTATATCGATTACGTCAGTTTATTTTAATCCTCTCGTAATACATAAAAAATACACGAGTATCTTTGCAAAGTCAGTGCCAAACAAAAACAAACCTTGTCCCCTACTGCTAAGGTCCACAATCTCTATGGCACTGTATGTATACAAAAAAAAAACACTTTTCTACAAAGTCAGTGGACAAAGGAAAACAAACCTTGTCCCCTACTGCTAAGGTCCACAATCTCTATAGCACTGTATATACAAAAAAAAATACACCTTTTACAAAGGCAGCGACAAAGGAAAACAAACTTTGTTAATTACTGCTAAAGTGCATTGCAGATACAAAAAAAATACACATATCGCACACAATATATTTATAAGCCAGCGCCAAACGAAAACGAACCTTGTTCATTGGTACTAAGGTCCACCATCTCGATGTAGCACTGCTTGTTGTCGCCGCCCAGCGCGAGCGCGAGCGGCGCGTCGGGGCACGCGGCCGCGCACAGCGCCTGCCCCACTTTGCACGTACGCTCGCTTATCTGAAGCGGACTCGATCTACGACCATGAAACACTTTTTATTATAAAAAACGGGTTATTTAGTAAATATCATCATAAACATGATATCTATACTAATATTATACAGAGGCAGAGGTTGTTTGTTTGTTTGAATACGCACGAAAAAATGTTTATTGAGGAAGGCTATAGGCTTTATATCATCCCGGAAAAATGCACGGTTCCCGTGGGATAGATTCGTTTTTGTCAAGCGACGAACTTGAAGCAAAGCGAGGGTGAGTCACTAATATATTATATACCTATTGTGTTTCTAACTTACTTTTACTGTGCTTCTAACTTACTTTTCACTTCCCGATATTTCGACAATGTTATAAGCGCCATTGTCACGGGTAACTATGGTAACTATAAGAGACTTATATATACTTAAATATTAAAATTATCCTACTAATAAAAAGCCCCGTCCGGGACTTGAATCCAGGACTTCTAGATACAGCCGTACATATTAGCAACTAGACCACCTAGACTTCTGTTATTAATAAAATTTGCCAAAACGTGTCGCTGCCTGTAAATAATAAAATAAATATCAGACAATTCATGAACACTGAATTTCGATTCGGCCGAAGGTTCGTCTTGTGACCGAAACCGAAACTAGATTTTTCGGCCGAAACCGAATCTCCGGTTGGTCACTATAAATAAGTAAATTAGGGACACACTCGAACGAAATGAGGATAAGCTCAAGGGATAAGGGTTTTGCTGGGATTATATAGATTATTTTGTTGACTAAAAATTCTTGAGTAAAATTTAAATTATAGTACAGACTACCTGTCAGTCATAAACTGAAGCCTTCAAAAGAAAAAACAATAAATTGATCTTTTTTTTTGTTTTGAAAGTGTGTTAAAACTAAATAATTTTGTTATTTACCCGGATATATCCCAAGTCTTAAGTTTTTCATCGGAGCTGACGGTTATCATTAGTCCAGGCATGTTTTCACTTAAAATAAGACCTGAAACGAATACAATTGTATTACAATTATTTTATGAATTTCACACATTTCCTATATAAAAAACCACCTCTACTGGAGTAATAAGATTTCCCTACTAACGAGTACATACTTCCTATAATACTTTCTTAGATTTACGCGAATATTTGACATTTTAAATAAAACTATCTTTTCGGATTTTTTCGCAGGATTATTTTGATTACAACAAAAAAAGTAAAACTTCATAAAAACGTATAAAAATGATAATTAACAGGTACCTGTAACTTCTTTCTCATGCGCGCTGACCGTCCACATCGCCTCGTCCCGCCTGCAGTCCACATACGCTACCTTGCCTTCGTTGTTACTTATCTGTAATATCATATCTTTAGATCATTTTTTACGGTGAAGGAAAACATCGTGAGGAAACCTGCATGTCAGAGAGAAACTAGCAAGTTTTCGAAAGACATGTGAAGTCCGCCAACCCGCACTTGGCCAGTGTGGTGGACTATGGCCTGATCCCCTCATAATTATGAAAGGCCCGTGCCCAGCAGTAGAATGTTGAAAAGGGTTGAAGACATACATACATTTCAGATTTTAGAATATCAGACTGAAGCTTTGCTTAGTAAGTACAGAATCTTCGAGACGAAACACTGTAGCTTCGTTTGTATGTTCTACAATCTACAGCATTCGATAGAATGTACATTGCTTTATATATTTAATTCTTAACATACTAATCGCTTTACGGTGAAAGTAAACATTTGTCGTCACGTTTGGCTCAGTTTGTAGTTTGCTGTGCTAGAAGTCGAGGGTTCGAATCCCACGGGGGGTATCAATTTGTGTGATGAACGCAAATGTTTGTACTCCAGTCATGGGTGTTTATATTTATAATAGGTATGTATTTAAAATTATATATGTGTAGTGTATCAACTATCTGGTATCCATAACACAAGCCTCGTAGCTTACCATGGAATTAGATACTGTGTGTTAATGTCCCAACATATTTATATTTATTTATTATTTATATTATGAGTTAACCTGTCTGAGACAACCCAACTAGTTTATTGATCATGTGAAATCCACCAAACCGCATTTTTATTTTTTCGATTTCCACGGTAGCCTTTATGAAATTCGCCATCCTGGTTTTTTATTATTTGTTGTCATAGCAGCAATAGAAAAATACACTCTGTGAAAATTTCACATACAGAACCCTAAAAATGAATTATGGTCGAAATCAACCACTGGACGGACACAAGTGATCATAATAACTCACAGCAAAACAGAATGGGTTGTTAGTGTCCCACACAACCCTCTCTATCTCCGGGGGCAGCGCCCAGGCGCGGTGCGCGTGCGGGGTGCGGCAGTCCGTGACGCGCGCGCGGCCGTCGCACGCGCCCGACAGCAGGGTTTGGGCCTCTAGCGGGTGGAAGGCTAACGATTGGACCTGTTGAGTTCACAACAATAGAAATAACATTATTGAAGTGAAAACTTCTATAGGCAGGTTTGGATGGGGAGTAAATTCATGTAAGTCATCGACATGGTCACGTGACGTGTTGACGCTAACCGCTGCCGATAGATGTTAAAACCAGGCAAATGGAAACAGTTTTAATTTGCAAATTTTAATTTAATAATCAAACAATTAATAATTTGAATATCCAAAAATAGCAACTGTTTGTTGCCGGCAGTCCTCGTGACTGCTTTTTCTTTGTATATATTTTTTTGAATTAATTTTATACTTTTGTGGGTAAGTAGTGTCTGTAATTATATAATGAAATTTAAGACGTCTAAAAATGTAACAGGTGTATTTACTTACTTTATCTTCGAAATAATCCAATTTAGTGTGCGGCGTGCCCTGATCTAGGTCCCACAAGAGCACCGTGTTGTCTGCGGACCCACTCGCAAGGACATGGCTGTAGCAAAAATCAGTACTTTACATCCAAAGAATGGAAAATGCCAAAATTTTCATATTTTTGTTTTGTTTTGTACTGCTGACAAATCTATGTCTATTGTAGTTGCAAATACTCAACAGATGTCGCTAAAAATACGTTTTTATCTATGACCAAAGAGAAAAGAACTGAGAATATCCATGATATACTGGTAAAGAAGGAGGGTTGTCCAAAAATGTACATAGTTAACAGTTACTACATACTTTTATTTCAATAAAAATATTATAAGTTCTAAACTTTAAATTTATTTTGCGCTTTTCTCATAATCTATTCATTAGGACATTCCCTGTTCTTTGCCTGTACCGTTCACTTTAAGTACGCAAAAAATTGTAATGTACAACCATATCTTCGCCTTAGCGCTATTTGATCTAACTAATAATACTTATTCTACTTTACAGTAGTTTTTTTGCTCTATTTAAATAAAGAAGTTTTATTTTTAAGATTTACATATATATATATATATATATATATATATATATATATATATATATATATATATATATATATTGTGTTAGTTTATATACACAATATATAAGTTTTTTGTTAAGTAAAATGTATATTTAATACCAATAGAATTGACATTTAAAAGTCAATAATTCTGTATTAAAAACTCCTTCGGTAAATTGGTCATTTGGACAAATACGCATCGAGACGACAATATACATATCTATATATATGCATATTACTTATTCCCATGTATTTCTATTTAATCAACATTTAAATTCAACGTAAATATTATAAGATTAAATGTAGTCAGTATGTTGGGGAGCTTTCATTTGCTCGTAGAGAATTTCTGCTGAAAAGAGCTAACGGGAAACTCAACAGTTGCTTTTATAAAAATAATATTTGTTCACAAAAGATCATGTAAATCATGTTTAAATATGATGGTTATAGATTAGAATATACTCCACATAATATTAACGCTAAGGAGTACGAGTTTGTCATTTTTTAGCTTTATTTTTGCTTTTGCCAATCATTATAATGCGATGGGTGCTCATAAGTCAATGTATGTGACAGTAACTAAGTAAAATATTACATGTACATTGTACAGTATATTTACATAGTAAGAAAATTTAATCTTACACATCGATAAAAAAGTACTAAACACACTATCAGCAACAAAAAATGTCCTCACTGAATGAGCGCTCATTAGAACATTTGAGCGCGCTTTAAATTATTTAATTTTTGTTGAAAACAACTTTAAGCATTGCATTTAAAGTTCAATTTACATTGTCGTATATTTATTTCAACTAGAATAATTACCTAAACACAATTGGTGACAGTTTTAAGAGACCTTTTGTATGGGATGGTGTATCTAGTACTTTTTTGATCGATGTTTTTCAAGAATAAATATTGTAGTTTAAATCAGTTACTTTTTTAATATACAAGTTTTAGTATTATAAAAATCATATTTAATCTGTAATATCTAATCCATAGATAATGTGTTTTTTTTAATGTAATTTTATATCTTTCTGTTGGTCTAATAGGTGAGTAGTTCCTTAAATGTAATATTAGTAACTTGGCTTCAGAATTATAATAAATTATTTTACATAGTTCATATTTATTTTGTTTTATTTAGATAATTTTAAGAGAACTTTTGCATGGGTGTATCTAGTACTTTTTTGATTAATGATTATACATCACTATATGTATATAAATAAACATACCTGAAATTTCTGTTCCATGAAAGATCTAGGACAGCATCCTTGTGCCCAACTCTCTTCGTTTTCTTCTTTTTATTCGGCTTCTTACCGAGTTTGAAAGCTGGCTCGAGGCAATTTTCAATATCCAAGTCCCATACTTGTATAACTGGGTCCATACCACCTAAAGCACAGAGGTTACCTGAAAGGAAAACGAAATTTAATAGGCAGAACAAGTGTACTATGTCTAAATTCTACTGCTTAATTGAGTTGTGGTCACAGGTTCTATTCCCAACAATGTCATGAGAATCACATTCATATTATGTATTTATATTTGTATATATGCCAAAGTTAGTATGTGTGTATTGTTGTTATTCCTTAACAGTGAAACAGCTGAATGAATTTTGATGAAAATTAGTACAAATAAGAACAAACTATGAGGCAGTGGTAGTCCAGTGGTAACGCGATCGCTTGGGAAACCGAGTGAAGCGGGTTCAAATCTCGGGACTCGCACCTCTTATATTTTCATGTGCTAATCATTTCTATTTTGATTACCACCTGCCTTACGGTGAAGGAAAACATCGTAAGGAAACCGGCATGTCTGAGAAAATCTAGCAAGTTTTCGAAAGACTTGTGAAGTCCGCCAATCCGCACTTGGCCAGCGTGGTGGACTATGGCCTGATCCCCCTCGTATTGAAGGGAGATCCGTGCCCAGCATTGGGACGTTAAAAAGGGCTGAATACAAGAACAAACTTAGTATAAATAGACATGGAGTAGAACAAAGGCACTTAGGAATGTTCCCAAGGTAGAAAGGAGAGAGATAGTTAAAAAAATAATTTCCTAAATGGGTTAAATGTCAGATAATTGTTTGAATGTGGAAACCATATTTTTTTTGAAGTTAGAAATGTGGAAATTCAGTAGTTATGTTGCTGAAGAGAAAATATCAGGCACAAGACCTGATTATTTGTCTATACCACATAAAATTTATATTCTCGACTAACGACTCACCCTCGCTTTGCTCGGGTTCTTTCCTAAGTGATTCTTTAAATAGACATTTTTTTTTATTTATGAACCGATTGAAATAAAACAAATACTTAATGTTAAGTGAAGCATACCACAATACATTAGTGAAAACCGCACCCAAATCGGTTAAGCCGTCTCTGAGATTAGTGCGCACAAACGGACAGACAAATATACAAAAATTGTAAAAGTCATGCACAGACAGCGATCAGTTACACTTTTATTATAGTAATATAATAATAATAATATATAATGAATTTATTCTGTCTAATATCTAAAGAGACTTTTTCCCAAACATCGGCAATTAGAAGTTTTCAAATTTTCTTTTTTTATATATTGTATAGATTTTAATTAATTAAATGCAAAGTGTTTTTGTAAATTGTGAAATAACATTATATCCTTACCAGGTTGTGGGTCCGAGGGGTCATGGCTGAGCCACTCAATACAAAGGGGAAACCATGGCAATATAATATCATGATGCACATAGAATGACCCTTCTTCTTTGTTGTAAACTGTAATAAAAGATATTATTAAGCAAATATTTATAAAGGTAAAAGTTTAAATACTAGTAGTTCTACCAATATTGCTCCATTCAGTAAATAATAAGCAGTGGTAGCCCAGTGGTAAAACGCTCGCTTGCTAAACCGAGTGAAGCGGGTTCAAATCCCGGGTCTTTCACCTCTGATTTTTACATGTGCGAATCATTTCCAACATGATTACCACATCTCTTACGGTGAAGGGAAATATCGTGAGGAAATCTGCATGTCTGAGAGAACCTAGCAAACTTTTCGAAAGACGTGAAGTCTGCCAAGCCGCATTTGGCCAGCGTGGTGGACTATGGTCTGATTCCAATCGTATTGAAGGGAGGCCCGTACCCAGCAGTAGTACGTTAAAAAGGGCTAAATACATCAATAACGAATTCATATCTCAAATGTAGTATTACGATACAGGAAAAGAAATCACAGGGCAAGGAGTTATTATAAATGTATATTATTGATGAACAGAGATCTGTCTTACATCAACTTTCGTTTAAGACTAATGTTTTAACATCTTACAACCAGACATATCGTCTTTACCAATGTCCCTCATCCCAGCCTAATTGTCTTCAGTCATACTACGCATACTATCTTAAACTTACAAATATTTGTTAAAAAAGTGTTTACAATATAGTTTTGTAATTTCTTAAGCCCTGCTATAAAATTAAACTCTAATACAAAGAATACAAGCCTACAAACTTTTTTTCCAATTGCCATTCGGCTATCCTTTGAATGATATTTGATATTTTCAAATGTCATTACCTGACTCTCTGTTTGAAATGACAAAACCTTAATAAATTAGATTTATTACAAGTGCTTTTGAATCATCAATTGAATGTACGTGTGAGTGCAGTTGGTCCGTGAGGAAGCTACCACTGGCTCAGAAAGGAGTTCTGCTGAGAAGAACCCATAAGAAACTCAACAGCTGCTCTTATAAATATGGAAGTTACATTTATTTTATCAATATAACAATATAGATAGCCCGCATATGAGTCAATATTTCTCAATTCGACAACACTTCCATCAACAAGAAGATTACTTAAGGGTGTGTGTTTTCAAAGCTTAAAGCTAAATGAACAAAGCAATTATAATTTTATTATTATTATTTAAAATATACTTACTATAAACTTCCAATACACTGGCGTCTGTTTCAACATGTCCCACTAATAATAGATTGTCATCAGGTTTAATTATGTCATCCTCTTCATCACTATCGGGTCCTTCTGTCTTTAAGGATACAATACCGATTAAATTAGTTTTAACCATACTTTTGTTAGCGTCACTGGCAAGTAAACAAATGTTGACTACAATAATAGCCTACTTTTGACAGTCAATAATTATCTATTAATATTGATTCATCTTTACTAATATTATATCTGTCAATCTGTATCTTTGCACGCTTTATCTGCTGAGCCGAATAGGATTAAATTTGATATGGAAATAGTTTCGAGATCCTAAGAAGAAAATAGTTTTTATCCCAGAAATCATTCCTTAAGGGAGTGAAAATGGGGGTGGAAATATGTAAGGGAATCAATAATTTAAGGGGACATAAAATTCGTCATAAATATATTTTTGGTAAGAAATAAAGAATGTTTCATTTTTGACCAATCAAGTTAAATCAGGGATGATTTCAATTGTTTTTAATGTACTTACCTATGTTTCTATACCTTTGTATATATAATCTATCTACTTCATTCTAATCATTAAAATATTCCTAGGGATAATGTGTATAATAAATGAGATCCTAGTGTATAATAAAATTATAAAAAGCAAAATGAAATAAAATTTACCTAAAAGAGTATTATATTATTTATTACTTAATATAATAATTTAATGAGCTTACTCGTATTTGAACATTATCACCCAAGTCTCCTAAGTTTGGTAGTGTTGCTATTGTGCCAATACCCACAGGATTTGCTAAAAAAGTAGAGAGAATAATAAGAATAGAAAAAAAAAACAAAAAAGATAATTTCTTCATTTCACTGTAGTATTCTATATAGAAGCTATAGTTTTTTAAATAATAGTTCTTAATGGTAACACTAATATAATAAAAGCGAAAGGTTGGGTATGAGTGTTTGTTATTTTTTCACATTATAATGCCTAGTAATATTGTAATAAACAGTAAAAATATGGAATAAAGATAGATATATATGCTGTATTAACAAATAGGCTTCTTTTTTTGGATCCACAGACAAGTGGATCTTTTCATTAATAAAATAAAATGTGTTATCATCGTTAAGACTTACTCGAGTCTTCTTGGTCATAATTTTCAAAATTAAATTCATCATTTGGATCTGCTGGTGGGTCTCGGGGTGCTTCTGTGTTTTCATTATCTTCATCACTTTGATCATCTCCAGCTTCTGTTAGTCTAAAAAATTTCTATTACTTTAAGTATATCAATAACATGTTTTTATTAAAACATGTATTGATGTTGAATACAACATAATAACTCAGTATATTGCTAAAAATCTTACCGTAACTCATCAGCTGTCTGTTTTATTATTTTCTCCAATTCTTTTTCAGTTAACTCAATCTGTAAAATATTTATAATGTTATTTACTTATTACAGCTGTAAGTTATCAGTAATATTAACATACAGATTACCTTTTCTGGAACTGCTTTCGCTACACCACGACGTACAAAATGCATACATGATACTAAACTAACCGTCGGCGTTCCTTCTTCTTCCATTTTGAGTTTGGAATTGAGAAACTTTAAGGAAATTGTTATTTATTAATTAAATTATTTATTACAAAGATTGTTGTTTTTCTTTTAAGGTTATGTTATGTTCTCTCAAATCTCAATACTCACATTTTATTGACATATAACGATTGACAATTGACATTATAATAATAATACGTATGACGGTATGACCTTCGAGCAATAGCAAACATGGAGGACTCGTATTAAAATGAACCAATAGACGTAGAATTTTACTGCTTTATCTTAATAAGAGATAATGTAAGTTAGAGAGAGACGTAATAATAAAGCAACATAGTCTTAAACGATGTGAAGGCACGATTCATTTGTCAAATTAACCAGCTGGTGACACACGGTGTTTTTGATATTTGTGATTATTTTAATAATAAAAGAGTAATTGGATGTAACAGACTTTGTTTTAAGGAAACTTGAAAACATTTTGTCTCCATGGCTTGTGTGGCTTACGGCTGTAACAGCCATAGTTCAAAGAAAAGTGAAGATAATCGAAATGTAACATTTCACAGGTAAGTGTTTTTTGGGATTTTTCTGTTAAAATACTTAGCATTTTTATGAAATATTCAAATATGTTTAAATTGATTGTTTTAAGACTTACAATATCAGAATAATGTCCAAATTCTTGTCAATCTCTAAATTCTTGTCAATTTAAGAAAGTAATTTTGTTTTTTAATCATAGTGATGTGGTATGACGTAATTGCATAACTTTTCCGATTCGTTTTTAGAATACATGTAGACAAAATTTCTTAAAGTATATGAGCATGTATAGACATAATCATCGCGCTAGGCTGACGTCATGTGCGATCACCAAGAGGTGATCGCAGTAGTCGGTGATAATACATAGGAAAATGCTTCTGCCCATATTCTAGACATAATGTACCTTTGTCGCCTTTTATGACTGACACCTTGTTATTACAGCGGGAGATGCTATATTTTTAATCTGTGCCGGAGACTTTATGGCGCATATAATATATTTATCTTATTTATCTATTTATTTTCCTATTAATTTAAAAATATTATACAGATTTCCTGTAGATCAGAATGGAAGGAAGCTTTGGATAAAAGCTTTAAGGCGCGACAATTGGGAACCAACTAAATATTCCCGTCTCTGCTCAAAGCATTTTGCACCTGAATGTTACATTCAAGGGTCGAAAAGGAAGACCTTGCGTAGTGACGCTGTGCCTACAAAATTTGAAGGTTTACCTACTTACTGTATAACGGTATGTGTTATATTTTACTAATGTTGTGTGTGAAAAAAAAAACTATATTTTGCCACTATTGGCAACGAGTCATACTGCGACAGGTCGCAACTTTTTTTCTGGTGTTAGTTTAACTATAAATACTTCACTCATCTTTAAACTCTTACTTCAAGATATCGTCATCATATAATTATAATTTTTATTACGAAGTCACACTCATTGACACTACATATTTGTATCGAAACAAAAGATAGTTTTAAACAGTGGAGAAATGTGTATAACCAAACATTTTTTTGAAATTAAAAACTTAGCTGTTTCCGAGAAATTTGTTTTATGGTCTGGGGAGACTGAAAATTACCCCCAACTTCAAGCGGATGTTTACATTTAAAAAAGTTTGCGTTCAATTTTCAGGTAGGGTTTAATTTTTTTCGTCATGAAATTTTTGAAGAAAAATCAAATCAAATAATAAAATTGCGATAAATTGGAAAATATAATAAGAAATAGATTCCACGGGAAAAATACAAAAGAACAGATATACTTTACGTGACTTCCAATTTTTAAAGTGAAAACTTCTATAGGCAGGTTTGGATGGAGAGTAAATACATGTATGTCGTGATCGATATGATCACGTGACATGTTAACGCTAACACTCAAGAGTGCCGATATAAGTCAAAACTAGATAAATGTAATAAACAGATTTAGTTTAAAAATTTTAATTTAAGATTAAACAATTAATTTGAATATCTAAAAATAACAACTGTTTGCTTATAGTGTTAAGTTTTTACTTCTGTCGGCAGTCCTTTTGACTGTTTTTTTTTTAACAACTCTTTAAATTGCAAAATTGGAATGTTTACGGCGACATTGTATATATAATAAGCGTCAAATTTAAAACTTAAGTACGCAATTATTTTTGTTTTTTCCCGCAAAAGATATTGGTGTAATCAGTATGTAAAAATTTGGTTCACGTAATGTCCCACGTACAGGCATAGTCGGGGGCCTGTTTTCCCGTAATAGGTTTTTACGGGTATTTTATGGGAATATGACGATCTCGCGAGATTTTTGTTTTTAAATTTAGATTGCTTCCATGATCTATGCAGGTTTTATTTGGAATAAACTTTGAGTAAATGTGAATTTAAATATTAAAGGAAAGTTTCAATACGACCGAATTAAGAATTATATTATCTGGAAAACTTATGACATTGAAAATGACTAACATATATCTATCCCTTTCGAACAGTGACCATTTCTCTTAGTTGCATTTTTAATGGGCAGTTAAGTATGTTGCTGTTTGTACATAAATCGATTAACACGAATATGAAATTTTTAATCAATCTTTAGATTAGCCCAGCGGATGATTCTGTGAAGTTTGGTAGTGATCGGAAGTTTGAACGCAGGCGAAGCCGCGGGTACTGCTAGCTTAAAATAAACTGAAAAACATTACCCATAGACAAAATAGTGACTATACTTGATACAAATTCAAGTTATGACTTGCCCTGCCGGCAATCTCTATATAGTCAATCCACCACGAATACGTTTTAACTCTATTTATTTATTTAGTTTAATATGCTTGATAAAAGCCCGAAGAAATATAAAGGAAGATAATGTAAAATAAAATTTTATAAAAAAAAAAAAGTACACCATTTAGCTTAATCTTTTGTCTTTTGATATTTTATGGTTACCAAATGGTGTCAAAATTATATAAAATGATTTACGTGATATATTAATTTAAAATTTAATTTATAACACTTCCTAGTATTTTAGTAAAATATCTATTTTATTTTTATATTAATCAATTTTATTAAATTTCCGAAACATGATAGATTAAAAATTTATTTACACTATACGTAATGTGACAGACATAGACTAAGTACCTACAGGTTTTAGTACGCTATCATAATTGGCTATTTGACAGTTTTCGGAAAGATATTTTAAAACATGCGTAGGTTCATTTTATACCTCGTACAATTATTTTTTTCTGAAAAAAGCGTTATTAATTCGGAAAAAAAATATTAATCTTTCAGTAATTTGAAAGTCGCGTGAAAACAGCACATCTTGTGACATTCCTGGCTGTGACGTCATATTTCAATAAACTAAGTAAAGCTAACTACGATGCATGGAGAATATAACATGTTATATATTTTCCATGCTACGATGCTCCAACTCTTAAACATATTTTAAGCTAAAAGTTTGCAGCTTTTTATATCATCAGAATATAAATATTTTTTATGAAAATGACAAGCTACAAGACGTGTGCCGTACCTATGTGTAAAAGTTCTACAATTAAACATCCTGACAAATTGTTTATACACGTCCCTAAATGTCCTAAACGTCGAAAGCAGTGGTTAAAATTAGCACGCCGAGAGTTGAGTTTTACATCTGATAAATCTACAATTTTTTTTTGTGAAGATCACTTCGATGTAAGTATTTAAAAGCAATCAATTTAGCCTCTGATTTACTGAAAATAAATTAAACTTAATCCAGTATTTTGTACATAAAACATGTCATAAAAACAATTCTTTTTATGACATTATTTTTATTAATTTTAAAAGTATTATTTTTATTATTTTTAAAAGTAATATATACATATATATTTATGTCACTCAACAGCTGCCTAATGATATGGAAAATTACATCCAATACAGTGTGATGGGTTCTGTCGGCAAAATAAGAATGAAGCCAGACTGTTTGCCATCAAAATTTCAATGTCAATCAGACAGAATCAAACGTACCGCACCACCACAGCCCCGATCAGCTGTAAGTAAAAGACAACGTATGGACATAATACAAGAAATATTAGCTGAGGAAACTGAAATACCAGCAACATCAGGCATGACAAGCAATAGTGGTAAGTAAAAGAGTTATCAGTTCAATAGTTTAAAAATAGGTTCGTTTTCAAAGTTTCATCTGTAGTATAGTTCTTGGGTAGTAGAGTACCTTCATATTTTTTTAGCAGGAGTTGATATAAAATATACAAGCTAGTAAATAATGTTTTGGTTTTTTCAGATTTTCTATCCGCTTCTGAGAGGAATGACTGCTTTAATTTTCAAGATCAGGCGATACAAGTATGCCCTGAAACATCTAATACGTCAATTCAAGTATGTTTGTCTACAAAGTTTAGAAGCAAATGTGTACAAACTTCTAGTCAAGCTAAGGATAAAAATACTTTTCCTTTCAAGACTGATATCACGACTACTGCAACATCACCTTTTAAAATAAAGCGTGGAGTTGAATTAGCAGGGAATATGTGCATCAGAAAAAAGTTACTGTTAAACGAACATGTAGAAGTGTCATCTTCGAATAGTTCATCACCGTCAAAACATTCACAGTTAAATACCGACACTTCACCATCTGTTCAGTCCTTTAATTCCATAATTACTTTGTTCATTTCGGTACTTACACGGAAGTTTTTACATTCCGAAACTCGGCTGAGCAAAAGTCAGGATTACATGCCAAAAAATTTGCAACCATAAATGAATCTATTTTTGGTAAATTTGTACTATCAGCTTTTGTGTAACCCGGCTCCATTTCGTTAAACTTCTCACAAGCACTAATTAAAATATTTTAGAGTGATCTTCTCAGTAAACTGCAAACGATAAAACACACGATGTTTTGTTATGTTTCAGTATTTGTAATCCACAGATAAAAAAACTCAAATTTATTTTTCAAAAATGAGATATTTACAATTTATTTTAATGCAAAAAACATATTGTATAATTATTACCAGAGTGAAGTTAGCGTGTAAATATTTTATTTAGTATTCTGCTATATGCTAATAAATTGCTCTTAAAATGCTCCACCTAAATCTGCAATTGCTCCAGGTCTAAAGTGATTAGTTAATTAATTATAATTTTTTTTTAAAATTGCTCACTCAAAAATTAAATTTACTATAACACGAGAAGTAATTACTTTTTATTAAAGTTTTTTTGCTTAATAAATTGCCCTTAAAATGCTCCACCGAAATCTGCAATTGCTCCAGGTCTAAAGTGATTAGTTAATTAATTATTATTATTTTTTTTAAATTGCTCACTCGAAAATTAAATTTACTATAAAACGAGAAGTAATCACTTTTTACTAAAGTTTTTTGCTTAATAAATTGCTCTTAAAATGCTCCACCGAAATCTGCAATTGCTCCAGGTCTAAAGTGATCAGTTTATTAATTATAAAATTAAATTTACTATAACACGAGAAGTAATCACTTTTTTTTAAAGTTCTTTTGCACAATAAACTGCTCTTGAAATGCTCCACCTAAATCTGTAATTGCTCCAGGTCTAAAGCGATTAGTTAATAAATTATTATTTTTTGATAAAATTGCTTACTGAAAAATTAAATTTACTATAACACGAAAAGTAATCATTTTTTTTAAAGTTCTTTTGCTCAATAAATTGCTCTTAAAATGCTCCACTAAAATCTGTAATTGCTCCAGGTCTAAAGTGATTAGTTAATTAATTATTATTTTTTTTAAAAATTGCCCACTCAAAAATTAAATTTACTATAAAACGAGAAGTAATCACTTTTTAGTAAAGTTTTTCTGCTTTATAAATTGCTCTTGAAATGCTGCACCGAAATCTGGAATTGCTCCACATCTAAATTGATAAGTTAATTATTTATTATTTTTAATTATTACAATTTCTTAGAAAACTATTGTTTAGTAATCTATATTTTGAGTGTTGCTATTATTATATTTAAACTATAAAGAAAAATAAAATATTAATTATTTAAGCCACATTATTAATCTATATTATTGATCTATATAAAATTAATTAATAAGTACATTTACAAATAAAAAATATTTATTTGAATTACTAATTTGAAATACTGCTATTTTGATCTGAAAAGATAGTTTTATTTAAATGTCTAATATTCGCGTAAATCTAAGAAAGTATTAAATTAAATTTACTAATAAATAATTAACTATTCAATTTAGACCTGGAGCGATTACAGATTTCGGTGGAGCATTTCAAGAGCAATTTATAAAGCAAAAAAACTTTACTAAAAGTGATTACTTCTCGTTTTATAGTAAATTAAATTTTTCAGTAAGCAATTTTTTTTTAAAATAATAATTAATAATCACTTTAAACCTGGAGCAATTACAGATTTCGGTGGAGCATTTCAAGAGCAATTTATAAAGCAAAAAAACTTTAATAAAAGGGATTACTTCTCGTTTTATAGTAAATTAAATTTTTGAGTGAGCAATTTTTAAAAAAAAACAAAAATTAATTAACTAATCACTTTAGACGTGGAGCAATTGCAGATTTCGGTGGAGCATTTTAAGAGCAATTTATTGAGCAAGAGAACTTTAAAAAAAAGTGATTACTTTTCGTGTTATAGTAAATTTAATTTTTCAGTAAGCAATTTTTAAAAAAAATAATAATTAATTAACTAATCACTTTAGACGTGGAGCAATTACAGATTTCGGTGGAGCATTTTAAGAGCAATTTATTAAGCAAAAAAACTTTAATAAAAAGTGATTATTTCTCGTTTTATATTAAATTTATTTTTTGAGTGAGCAATTTTAAAAAAAATAAAAATTAATTAACTAATCACTTTAGACCTGGAGCAATTGCAGATTTCGGTGGAACATTTTAAGAGCAATTTATTAAGAAAAATAAACTTTAGTAAAAAGTGATTACTTCTCGTTTTATAGTAAATTTAATTTTTGAGTGGGCAATTTTTAAAAAAAATAATAATTAATTAACTAATCACTTTAGACCTGGAGCAATTACAGATTTTAGTGGAGCATTTTAAGAGCAATTTATTAAGCAAAAAAACTTTAATAAAAAGTGATTACTTCTCGTTTTATAGTAAATTTAATTTTTGAGTGGACAATTTAAAAAAAAAATAATTATTAATTAACTTATCACTTTAGACCTGGAGCAATTACAGATTTCGTTGGAGCATTTTAAGAGCAATTTATTAAGCAAAAAAACTTTAATAAAAAGTGATTACTTCTCTTTTATAGTAAATTTCATTTTTGAGTGAGCAATTTTTAAAAAAAATAATAATTAATTAACTAATCACTTTAGACCTGGAGCAATTGCAGATTTCGGTGGAGCATTTTAAGAGCGATTTATTAGCATATAGCAGAATACTAAATAAAATATTTACACGCTAACTTCACTCTGGTATAATTATTGTGGACGGCTCACCAAACTTGGCCCCCCAGATTATTATTTTTTTCTAATTTTTAAATTTTTATTTTCTCATATCGTTTGTTCGTCGTTTGTTCTTGATTGTTTGCCATAAATAATTGTTTGTTCGTCAATTGTTTCTTTATAATTAAATAAACAAAAATGTACCCTCAAAATAGCCCCCTCAATCGAAATATATATTTTTTATTGTTACTAGGTGTCTTTAAATATTCATTAGTATTTGTTCTTTTATAAAATACGTTTGTTCTATCGTTAAAGTGCTTATTTTTTGTTTAATTAACAATTTTCATTTGGCCCACAGGATTAATATTTTTCTAAATATTTAATTTTTATTTTCACACATCGTTTGTTCGTCGTTTGTTCTTGATTATCTACCATAAATAATTGTTTGTTCTTAAATTATTTATTTAAAAATAAATAATTAATCAAAAATGTAACCTCAAAAATCAAAATATCCCAATCAATCGAAATTTATATTTTTTATTGTTACTAGGTGTCTTTAAACATTCATTAGTGTTTGTTCTTTTATAAAATAAGTTTGTTCTGTCGTCAAAGTGCCTTTTTTTGTTTAAATAAAATTGTTTAATTCGCTCAAAAAAAAACACGTCATGTAAGAAATTTGAATATTATGCAATCTATATATTTTTAATTTGTAATTCTATAACTTTAAAAGATAGTAAAAGCGATTAAAAGAGTATCAATTATTTTGTTTTATTTTAGTGGTTCATTATTATTTTCTTACATTACAGGCTATCTATTTTTCGCTCGAGAGTCGCAGGCACACCGGTATGCCAGTTAACAATTAATTTCTTAGAAGATAACCAGGGAGTGCTAAAAAATACGTTTGTTCTATCGTCAAAGTGCCTATTTTTTGTTTTAATAAAATTGTTTATTTAGATTTATTATATTCGCTTCGATAGACCCCAAATCCTCGCGAAAGAAAATCGATATCGCCCTAGAATGATTCGGCAAGCCATAGAAGTTAAAAAACAACTAATAATACAAAAAACAAATAAAAAACAACAAATTTCAATAGGAAAGATGGCTGGGTACTACCATCGTCGTGGGATCCTGTTATTAATATTATAAAACCTAATAATAAATCTAAACATAACAGACAGATGTAGTAAATTCTTACTATGTAAATCAAAATAACAGTATTTCAAATTAATATTTTTCATTTGTAAATGTAATTCTTCATTAATTTTACTTTTCTAAAGTACACATAGAATAATAATGTGGCTTAAATAATTAATATTTTATTTTTCTTTATGGTTATAAATATAATAATGGTAGCACTAAAAATATAGATTATTAAACAATAATAGAACAATAAGTTTTCTAAAAAGTTGTAATAATTATAATAATAATAATAGCTAAAATTAAATAAGCAATATTCCATATTTCAAGTATAAAATAATTAAAATTATAAAATGATTAAAATTAACAAATATTGTAAGGTACTTAGATGCCAATTTTCGAAATTTTGAATTCATTTTTGTTATTGTGTGGGGTAGGCTGTCTGTAACAACTATATAATGCTTTTGAGACACTAACACCTTAGTCTCTCCCGTGACCATGATTGCTGTAAAGTAATCGAAACGTCGGGAACCAAAAATAAAAATAAATCTGCGAAAGAATCCGAAAAGATAGTTTTATTTAAATAATGAACCATGTAAAATAAAACAAAATAATTGATACTCTTTTAATCGCTTTTACTATCTTTTAAAGTTATAGAATTACAAATTAAAAATATATAGATTGCATAATATTCAAATTTCTTACATGACGTGTTTTTTTTTTGAGCGAATTAAACAATTTTATTTAAACAAAAAAAGGCACTTTGACGACAGAACAAACATATTTTATAAAAGAACAAACACTAATGAATGTTTAAAGACACCTAGTAACAAGAAAAAATATAAATTTCGATTGATTAGGATATTTTGATTTTTGAGGTTACATTTTTGATTAATTATTTATTTTTGAATAAATAATTTAAGAACAAATAATTATTTATGGCAGATAATCAAGAACAAACGACGAAAAAACGATGTGTGAAAATAAAAAATAAATATTTAGAAAAATATTAATCCTGTGGGTCAAATGAAAATTGTTAATTAAACAAAAAATAAGCACTTTGACGATAGAACAAACGTATTTTATAAAAGAACAAATACTAATGAATATTTAAAGACACCTAGTAACAATAAAAAATATATATTTCGATTGAGGGGGCTATTTTGAGGGTACATTTTTGTTTATTTAATTATAAATAAACAATTGACGAACAAACGATTATTTATGGCGACTAATCAAGAACAAACGACGAACAAACGATATGAGAAAATAAAAATTTAAAAATTAGAAAAAAAAATAATCTGGGGGGCCAAGTTTGGTGAGCAATTGTGGACCCATAAGCTACTGTCTCCAACAGATTAAATATTTTATCGTTAGAATTGTCAAATAGCCAATTCCAATCATTCATAGTGTACTGACGATTCATTTGGCAATAACAAGATATAATTCTTGATAAAAAATATTTTAATTCTCTTGGTAATATAAAGATTAGTGAAAGGCAAGTTTATATTTGCAAATTAATTTCGTTCAGTAATATTATAAGGACTCTCGAATGAAATATCTCGAATATTTCATTGTTATTTGCTGTTCGTTCTGAGAAGAAAATATAAATAATGATCTCAGTGACGTAGTGAAGTTAAAGTATTAATATAATGTTATGAACTAAAATGTTGGTTATCATACTTGTTTTGTGCTAAATATGAAATTATTAAAATAAAATATTCTAAAATAAGTCTATTTTACTCGCTTAGTTGTCTATGCGTCTGTCAAAATATGTCAATAATCGAAAGTCCTTGTCATTAATGTTTTCAAATATTTTTTTGATTGTATTTATTAATTGTTTGTGAAGGAATTTTTAAATTAAACATGCGCTTTATATAATTATAAAGGATAAAATGTCTGAAGTTGAAAAATATGAAGAAACTTCGGCAGCAGAAGATAATCCGATTATAGAATGCCGAGCGTGTTTGCAAATAATGAATGCAGACTCGAGCTTCTTCAACATTTTTGATGGATGGATGCCGCCTTGGGAAGGAATGGAAAATACCATAGCTGAAGACTTAGCCAAGTTAGCAAATATTCAGGTAATAAGTAATAATTAATAATAATTTAATACTATTTCATACTTTAGTAAAAACTTAGTATAAATAACATGTGTGTTCATAAAACTGGTTATTGTAATGTATATAATTATGAAAAACTACTTTTATATTTATACCTTTACAGATATTGGAAAGTGATAAACATTCCCACATGATATGTGAAACTTGCTGTCAAGTGTTGCTCACAGCATGTAATTTTACTGAAACTGTTAGAAAAAATGATAAAATTCTTAGAGAGAGGTATGGTGAAAATTTAAAAGACTTCAATTTACAAAATGATATAATCTGGCCAAAGCCAATACAAGTGGATAAATCATTACCATTTGAAAATCCTATTGATATTGAGATTAAGCAGGAAGTTGTTTCGGACGAAGAATGTTCTGTTGCAAATGGTTCATACGAACTCCACAGAGAAGATGAACCAAGTTTGGATATTGTTAAAATTGAGCCTGAAGAGATGATCCAGCAACAGCCTTTACAATTACAGTTTACAGTTAATGGTAAGTAATATATGTTTATATATTGCTTGTAATAGACAAACAAGGTTACCGGTGGTAGGACTCTGTCAAGCCTGAGGAGTCCGACTGGATGGGTACCACCCCCTTATCTATTTTTGCCGCCAAGCAACAATGATTACACTGTTGTGTTCCGGTTTGAAGGATAAGGTAGCCAGCGCAATTACAGGCGAGAGGCATATCATCTTAGTCCTCACAGTGACAACGCACCTGTGGTTCTGCATTTTTGTTACTTAAAACCTAAGTGCATGAACCGAAGGTGTTATGGGTGACAGGTACTGCTTTCCATCAGGTGGTCTGTCTGCTCGTTTGTCACTAAATCTCAAAAAAAAAAAAAAAAAAAAAAGGATTTAATTATTATTTTATGATCAGCTTATGATTAACTCCGAACCCTTCATCACAAGGCGTCGGTAGGTACCCCGAAAGAAAAAGAGTGATTATTCAAGTCAGGTGTTAGATTTATGTATTGTTTAGCTGATTTTAATCTTATTTTGTTTGTCTCTATTTTTAAACTATTTAGTGGTACTAATTCGATCCATAATTATAACATGTCTAGCTGTGTGTTTGTGGATATTAAAAATTAATAAAACACTTCCTTTATATATTAAAACATTTATTAATTACATATATGTATATACTCAATATTATATTTTTAAGAAAAAAAAAACCTAATTGATCTGAACTCAAAGCCGGCTTGGCTGTAGGTTTCTAACTGAGCCACTGCTTGAGCAATTTTTTTCTAATTTTCAAATCTACATTTTTTGGAGTAAAATGATGATCATTCACTCGATCTTTGTTGAAGTATACTCTGTTGATTTCTATTCTAATTTTTTCTGATTGCTGCTATGTTTTCGTAATACAGCCACGTACAGCCGATCGATTTTTTAAAAATCGCTGTGTTTAGATACCCATTACTTTTTTCTATCAACTCGAAATCTATTGAAATCTGCCTTAACATTTCTCAATTTGCCTTAAAAATACCAACTTTGGTTTTGACGTGGTTACGGACCTATGAATTTTTAAAACTGTCAAATTTTCAACTTAATATGACGTTTTTCGGACTTTTATCATCAGTTTTATAATTTTACAGTATCAATTAATACTTATTCGAAATCTTATACTAAAGGAGGAGGCTAAATGGTTTCGTTATATTATAAGTAAAATAAATAACCAAGATGTCTGATATTGTTTTTTTTGTGAGTTTTTTTTTAAATTGTATTTAATTTATTTGAATTTATATATTTTTTGTGTTCACCAAACAGTGTAATGCTCATTTTGAAGATGTTTTGATTTATTGGTGTATAATAATGATGTTGTAATGATGTAGATTATATTTGATTTTTTTTCAATACAATTGTTATGTTACTAAATGGTATGAATAGATATCCCATGGCCGCATTAGTATGGGTCTCACTTTACAATATGGGGTTCAGGGCATAGTCCTGGTTAAATGCGGGTTGGTGAACTTCATATGTCTTTCAAAAACTTGCTAGGTTCTCTCAGATGTGCCAGGTTTCCTCACAATGTTTTCCTTCACTAAAGGCAAGTAGTAAGTGTAAATAAATAGTAATCATGTAAGAAATGATTCGCATATGAAAATATCAGTAATGTGAGACCGGAGATTTGAACCCGCAACACTTGTTTTCTCAAGTGAGCTTGTCACCACTAGGCTATTATTTCTATAATGTATTATAATTTCTAAATCTGTTTAATTTTTAGGCACCCTACCAGATCAGCTAAATCCAGAGCAAATGGAAGAACATGAGATGCATTTAACAAATGGTAATAGTGACAGCGGAGATGGGGTAAGTGTGTTATAAAAAGTATTGATAGTTTTGACTGGAATTAAAGTACTAGTTTAATTTATTATATAATTTTACTTAAAAACAAGAACAAATCTATCCCACGGTAACCGTGTATTTTTCCGAGATAAAAAGTAACCTATGTGCTATTCCAGACTGTAACCTATCTTAGTGGCGAATTTTATCCAGATCCGTTCAGCCGTTCTGGTGTGATTTAGTAACAAACATTGTCTTTCAACATTGTCTTTAGACATTGTCTGTCGAAGTCTTTCATTGGCAAATAGCTGATATAAGTATTAACTTACCTAGGGATGCACGTGAGCGAAGCGAGTTTATAATGAAAATTAAATGATAAATAAATATGTTGGGACATTTACACAGCACCATCTAGTTCCATGGTAAGCTACGAGGCTTGTGTTATGGATACCAGATAGTTGATACACTACACATATATAACTTTAAATACATACATATTATGAATATAAACACCCATGACTGGAGTACAAACATTCGTGCTCACAAATGAATGCCCCCTGCGGGACTCGAACCTGCGACCTCTGGCACAGCAAATAGGGTACACACACACTACAAACTGAGCCAAACGTGTCGTCGAATTAGGAATGAACTGAAATTTATGATTGAGTATTTGTTGCTTTTTTAAAAATAACAATTATTCTTCATTTTTGTTGGTTTTTTTTTATTTTAGTTAAATATTGAATAATAATTAAATATTTAATTTGCAGTATACAGAAGCCACTGTTAAAAGTGAACCAGTCAGTGAAGAAGATGACTTTGATCCCATAGTATCTGATTTACCACTCGAGTGTATGCTTTGTGCAAAAGCATTTAATAGCGTTACTGGATTAAAGGTAAAAACCTATTTTTATATGTTAATTATTAAAAAGACTTAGAAAAGATAGATTATATTTGAAGTAACTATTGCTAATATAACAAATTAATTAGTAACCATCGATCAAAAGTACTAAATACACAATCCCATGTAAAAGTTCTCTTAAAACTGTCACTTATTAGTAATTATTCTAAATATACAACAATGTAAATTAAACCTTAAGTTAACAATTCTTAAAGTTGTTTTTACAAAAAGAAAAGGAATTAAAAGCGCGCTCAAATTATTAAATGAGCGCTCATTTGGTGAGGACGTTTTTTGTCGCTGATTGTGTATCTAGTACTATTTTGATCAATGATTTCAAGTTAACATTTTCAAATGGTACAGAATAGATCTTTAAAGGTGAAAAGTGAGGTATTCATAGGAATAGATATTTTATTTGGCTGTTTTTACATATAATATGTAAATGAATTTTAATCTATACTAATATTATAAAGAAGCAAAGTGGTGAACCACTTTGCAACTTTGAAAATAGATAAACTAAACTAACCAAAATTAGTTAATTATAAAACATCGAAATTAAGTGTTTTCTATATATTGATATTTTTAACCCCCGACGCAAAAGAGGGGAGTTATATGTTTAACGTGTGTATCTATATGTGTTTGTCTATGGCATCGTAGAACTGATAGGGATGAACCGATATTGATTTAGTTTTTTTCTTGTTTGAAACGTGACTTGAACCCTTTATAGATTTTTTTTTTGAAATATGTAAAAATAAATAAATGAAATATATAAAAATTTAAGTATATTAAATATTCACTATACTTAAATTTTTAATTTAAGAGTTATGATAAATATTGATTTTTACAATCGATTACTGAGTGTTATATTTGTTTCAGGCCCACGTAATCGCACAACATTCGTACAAGTCGGTTAAAAGAAAGAGCAGTACTAGCTCTAGCTTATCCCCGGAGAAGAAAAAATGTAAATATATCTGTGCTATATGTAGACGAAGTAAGTGTTGTAGTGCATGGTATTTAATGAGGATATAATAATAATATTATACTTAATTAATTAAACTTATTCATACGTATATATTTAAGTATACATAAGTATAAGTATGAAAATACTGATGTGTATGCCTGTCCGTGTGTGTGCATGTGTGTGTTTTATTACATACTCAATTGAAAGTTCTGAGAGACAGAAAAAGTATAATGTTTTTTTTATCGCATATATATATGTATGTATGTATTATATATAATAAAATAAATATTTCCCTTTTTTCATTTGTTTTGTTGTATATAATATTAGCGACTCACCCTCGCTTCGCTCGGGTTCGTCCCTAGATTGCTTCTCTATATAAACTTTCATCCCCATTTTCACTCCCTTAAGGGATAATTTCCGGGATAAAAACTATCCTATGTCCTTCTCAGGATCTCAAACTATCTTCTTACCAAATTTCATCTAATGCGGTTCAGTCATCTAATAGGTTTCGGAACCTATTCGATACAAACAAACAAACAAACAAAAAAATATATTTCCTCTTTATAATATTAGTATGGATGATATAAGGATCCACATGATTGCGGGTTTTATTTAATTGTATTGTCTTATATTTCATATCATGGATGTATAAATACTTATGTACACAATATTGTATAGAAATAAGTTATTATGTAATTTATATATATTTGTTCTGTGTAAGTATCTGACGACACGTTTGGCTCAGTTTGTAACCCTACTTGCTGTGCTCGAGGTCGCGGGTTCGAGTCCCGCTGGGGGCATTCATTTGTGTGATGAGCAACGAATGTTTGTACTCCAGTCATGGGTGTTTATATTTATAATATGTATGTATTTAAAGATATATATGTGTAGTGTATCAACTATCTGGTATCCATAACACAAGCCTCGTAGCTTACCATGGAACTAGATGGTGCTGTGTGTTAATGTCCCAACATATTTATTTATTTATTATTTTTATCTGCATGAAGTAAAAATAAATTTTTTTTCGTATAATTTAAAATGTTATCTGCATTTGATGTTACTTATTTGTATGGCATCTTTGAACCGCTTTTTCTATTTATGAATTATATCTATATATAGGTTGCTCGTAACCTAAATGGTTATGAATCAAGTTTATCTATTGAAATTGCGCAAGTGTAAAACATTTTACTGTGGATTATTTCGCGGATTCAATTTGATTTTTGGTTCCCGACGTTTCGAATGGATTACAGCAATCATGGTCAAGAGTAGCGCTGGATTTACACTAGGTCCAGGGCGAAAAATTTTTAGGGGCGGCAAAATTCGAAGAGCTAGGGAAAAAAAATTCGTTGCGTTATCGAAAATGCTCCTTTTCATTTTCTATTAAGATTAACTAGTAGGTAAATTTTTTGAAAAGTTGATATCATTTAAACAATTTTTTTTTGCATTTTTCAAAAAATTAATATATTTTTTTTAACTTTCAACATTTTATCCAATACTAGCGACTCACCCTCGCTTCGCTTCGGGTTCGTCCCTAGATAAAAAAAAATCTATCCCACGCGAACTGTACATTTTTCTGGAATGATATATATCCTATAGCCTTCCTCAGTTAACGGGCTATCTAATGCAAAAAGAATTTTTCAAATCGGATTTGTAGTTCCTGAGATTAGCGCGTCAACCAAACAAACAAACAAACAAACTCTTCAGCTTTATAATATTAGTATAGATTTCGATAATATTGGTGGCATTGTTTACAGTGCCCAGGGGCTGCGCTTAGGTTAAAACCGTTTTCAAAGGATGCTGTAAAACAAACGATAGTATAATTTTTATGTTATTATTTCATATTATTTATTGGTACTAAATATCTTATATACTCTCTAATTTCAACAGTTGGATTATGGGTATTGGCTTGCGGCTAACTTCACTTTGATTTAATTTTTAATTATAATATTTTATTTATAGATTTCACAACTTCCACCGATCTAATGGTGCATGAAACCTGTCATAATAAGAGCGTGTGTTATGGGTGTAATGAAAGTTTTGATACGTTTGCACAGTTGACGAAACACAGACGGACATGTAAGGCTATTGCTAGTAAAGAACTCACTAAGCTCAAGACACTGGATGATGTTTTAAGGTAAGTGTCAAAATACATACTTAGAGTGTTCTGTAGCGCTATTCTGTAAGAACTTTTATGTACTCGACAGCTGAATCCACGTTTATACTTTACAAGCGGCTCACCTTCGCTTCGCTCAAGTTCGCCTCTAAAAAACAAAAACAAATCTATCCCTCGGGAACTGTAATTTTTTCCTGGGATAAAAAGTAGCGTATATGCTATTCCAGAGTATAACCTATATCTGTGAAAAATTTCATTCAGATCCGATCTGCCGTTCTGGCGTGAAAGAGTAACAAACATCCATACTCACAAACTTTCACATTTATAATATTTACAAAGATTAGTAAGATGTAATATGTATTATATTCAGCCTTTTTTATAACGTACCACGGCTGGGCATGAGCCTCCCTTCAATACGAGGGGGACCAGGCCATAGTGCACCTAGCTGGCCAAGTGCGGGTTGGCGGACTTCACATGTCTTTCGAAAACTTGCTAGGTTCTCTCAGACATGCAGGTTTCCTCACGATGTTTCTTTTTACCGTTAAGACAAGTGGTAATCATGTTGGAAATGATTCACACGAAAATGAAAAATGAAAATATAGGACTTGGAATTTGAACCCGCTTCACTCGGCTTCCCGAGCGAGCGCATCACCACTGGGCTACCATTGCTTTCTTACAGTTTTGGGTAAATAATAGGGTTTTTCAGACAGGTAATAAAATATACTTGATAGAAAAATATATGTATCTTTATTATTAACTAGCGATTCAACCTCTAGTACCTCTGTAGGTTCGTTTTAGCGGTTAAGAGGATTGTGAAGTGCCGATACGCGGCGCGAGTAGGTTTTTAGAAAAATGCTATCTGTTTCATACCGCTTAGCCTTCCTCCGGGCGTGAACAACACAAATACAACATATGCAAATTCTCACGCACACTATGATAGCGGCAGCCGGTGACGCGCGGGCGATCGCGGGGGGCGGCGCGCGGGGTTCGGGGGGACATTTCGAAGTCTATCGTTATTCGGACATTTCGAAGTCTATCTACAGTTTGCGTACATACATTCCCTACAAATTACATCTTGAATTTGTTTGTGTTACTTTGAAATTAAATTGTACCTTTACCTAGAAGTGAGCTGCTGTTTTTTAATGTAAGTATCCACCTATCTATAGCTGTCTAAGGTAAATGCCTGTGTTTATGGTGAGCTATATACATATCTTTAAAAAAAAAATCAAATCATTAAAAATATACCTTTTAGAATGGAAGAGAAAGATCATTATAGACGAGGAAAAAAAAATCGACTGCGTTTATCAACAAAACGAAAAAAATGCAATTTGCTTCGTAAATCGAAAGAATGGGCAACGCTAACTTCTAAAATTTAACAGGTAAGTACGCGTAGGTACTTGCTTACTTTGATTGCGTACCACCTAACATATTATTGTAAATCATTTTATCCCTTACATACACATGTATGTATGTACTAGCAGAACCCGCGGTTTTGCCTGCGTTCAAACTACAAAATAACTCTTTGGCTTTATGTTATACAGTGACTTACCCTTACTTCGCTCGGGTTCGTCGCTATGTATTTGTATCATATATGTATATAGTGTTACAATAATGTATGAAAGTCTACCCGATTTGTTGACATTAATAAATTACTGCTTCGCTCCCTTGGGTAGTAGCATAATAATATAATATAGCCTTCTTCAATAAACGGGCTATCTAATGCAAAAAAACTTTTCAAAATGAATTAGTTAGTTCCAGAGATTAGCGCATTCAATCAATCAAACAAACAAACAAATTCTGTCTCTTTGTAATATTATTAGTATAAATGTTGTAATTGAGTTTTATTGAAATCGGTTGTCGATGTCCAAATTTTTAATTTTACCACTAGTCTAGTAATAATATTAGTCCGTTTATCAATCAAATAAGTACTAGATACACAATCCCATGCAAAAGTAACCGTCACCAATTGTTTATAATTTAGATAATTCTAGTTGAAATAAATATACAATAATGTAAATTCAACCTTAAACCTTAAACCTTAAGGCTCTGGGAGCGATAACATACCGCCTATAATTCTCAAAAAAATGCGCAAAAAGCTTGGCTAAGCCACTTACAATTATTTTTAATTTATCCATAAATACTTTTGGTTGTTTTCCTACAAAATGGAAAGAAGCATTAGTAGTTCCACTTCATAAAAGTGGATCAAAAACTTTAATAAAAAATTATCGACCTATCTCTATATTAAATGTCATGAGCAAAATATTTGAGAAAATTATATGTGATAAAATTTGTTTTAACATAAAAAAATGCATTCCTATTGAACAACATGGATTTATGCAAATACAGTAACGAATTTAGGAGTTTTCACTGATTACGTTTTAAAAGTCATGGATGAAAAAGATCAAGTTGACGTAATCTACACTGATTTCGAAAAAGCTTTCGATCCAGTTGATCATGTAATTTTATTGCGTAAACTTGACCTTCTCGGTATACATGGAAATCTTTTAAGATGGTTTTCATCATATGTTAAAAATAGAATGCAGGCAGTTAAAATGGGAAGTGCTAGGAGTAACTTCTTAAATATATCATCGGGCGTACCTCAAGGCTCGATCTTGGGACCTCTATTATATAATGCAAACTTATTTGACATAGGTAACTGCTTTAAGCACTCTCGTTTCTTAATGTTCGCTGATGATAAGAAAATATTCCTCAGAGTTCGCACTATTGAAGATTGTAAAAAAGTACAAGCAGACTTAGATAGGCTAGCTACCTACTATGAGACAAATAGAATAACGATAAATGTTAAGAAATGTCATCATATTACGTTCACCCGAAAAATTAAACGTATTGACTACACTTACAATATTAACGGAACAACAATTGGGTCTCATCAGTGAGGGACTTAGGTATTACATTAGACCAAAAATTAACATTTAGCGAACATTATGAAATTATAATTAACAAGGCTTACAAACAGCTCGGGTTTATTAAGCGTGCAACTTTAAATTTTAAAAATATAGAATGTATCAAGATGCTTTATTTTGCTTATATACGAAGTGTACTAGAATATGCCAGCAGTATTTGGTCACCTTATTTTAAATCACATATACAGAGAATCGAAAAAATTCAAAATGTATTTGTAAAATACTTACAATTTAAAAATTACAAAGTTTTTGATACAGATCATGAAGCATGTGAACATTATCATATAGAAACACTCGAAAGTAGACGAGCACAAAGCGATATGCAACTGCTGCACGCAATATTAAACGATAAGACTGATAGCCCTGAACTCCTATCAAACATATCCCTTCAGGTTCCAAAGAAGCGAACGCGCCATACACCCTTGCTATATGTACCTCCTACTAAAACCCAATATGCCAAAAAATCCATTTTAACGCGATCAGTTAAAATTTATAATGAACAGTACTCTGATTTAGATATATTTAATTTATCTGAAATAGTCTTTAAAAAAGAGATTAAAAAAAAGGAGTGTCGCCATTATGTCATAATACGTGAGCAGTCATTGACTTGTTTATTTTAAACAATACCTAATAATAGAAATTATTATTTGAGCATACACACACAACTTCACACCACACGCGCACACACAACAGACACCCACAGATAACATACACACACCTTTATATTTTATATTTTTTACGTATGTACCAACATAATAGATTTTATTTTTAGATCTAAGATATCTTTCGAATATCTAAATTTTTGCTTTACCCTTTTAATGTCTGTTGTTCATTATTGTTGTATTTTTAGTGTAATCTAATTTTGGTAATCAAACGCTGTTTGATTCAAACGCTGTTTGAAAATAAAATAAAAATGCAAGGCTTAAAGTTGTTTTCGCAAAGCTATGTATAAAAAGCAAAAAAATTTACGACCTTTCATGACTTTCTCGTACATCAAAGCAAATTCAACCTTATACGCATGTCAGAATTACAAAGTGTCAAAAAAATCCAATAAATAGAAAAGAAGCAACGCACATAACCCGAATAAGTAGGCATGCGATAATCTATACATACTAATATAATAAACTTGAAACTAAGCCGAATCTGTACATGAAATATTTTTTGGAAAGTCTTAATGAAATACATATTATATAGACATTATTATCGATACAGAGGCCGAATCTATAGTTTTTAGAAATTTTGTCTGTCTGTCTGTTTGTCTATTACCGCATCACGAGAAAACCACTGGACAGATTTTGATTAAATTTGGTATGATGATAGCTGGTTATCCGGGTCAACATATAGGGTACTTTTTACTGTGGGAAGATATCTCATCTCTGAGATAAACGTGAAAACGTAACTAGGGACGAACCCGAGCGGAGCGAGGATGAGTCACTAGTATGATTAATATGTTTAGTAATTAGTAAGAGTCTTTACAATTGAGATGCTTTATAACTTCTACTGTTTCTTACGACTTTAAAAAATATTTAGAAACAGTTTTTACGACGATTTCTTGACAAAATACCAGTACATATCTACAATACAGTAATAACCATTATATAATGATAATGACGATACTTACCGAAAATATGAAAGGCTAGACGCGTGATTTTTACAATTTTTAAACGACCACCAAAGCATGTTTACTGTTGGAGCGTTCGAATTCTACAAGCGCGCTCAAATGTTCAAATGATCACATATGCGGTGAGGTAATCGTTTGTCGCTGATTGAGTATCTAGTACTTTTTTGATCGATGAATCCGTTAGAAGAAGTTGTTTATATTACTGTGAAATTTCGATGATTATAAGGAAATCCTAAAATTTTCAAAATATGTATAAAGATTTGATTGCTAAAGTTTTGATTTCAGTTCAGCAAAGCGCATTTTCCAAGTATCTACAGTGTAAACTCAGTACCAATACTATAACGTCTGCTATTAATGATAATATGTACATTAACTAATTTACTCATTTAAATTTAAACAATTAACTGAATCATAGGTAAATTAGCTTTTCGCCCGTA
This sequence comes from Argynnis bischoffii washingtonia, assembly GCA_033884665.1. Classification (NCBI taxonomy): domain Eukaryota; kingdom Metazoa; phylum Arthropoda; class Insecta; order Lepidoptera; family Nymphalidae; genus Argynnis; species Argynnis bischoffii. The sequence goes on from CM066610.1 coordinate 4,173,018, forward strand.
ACTTCGTCCGTTAGGCGTAATATATAGTTTTAACTATTATCATTCTATTTATTTTTCAGTGGCTCCAAGATTGGAAAGGAATTACCAGACAGTAATGTGTAAGGACGATGTATTCCAGCTGGCGAAAGAATCGAATCTGACAAAGAAAATCAAAAAGATTACAATAGTAACATGTCATGTGATACTTCGCCGTCTTCTACTCTTAAGCTAATTATTGAACTAGAGTTAGTCGAGAATGAGTGAGATAATTTGTGCGGACGAAGAATTGTAGAAATAAAATATTTGTTTGATTGTATTGCAAATATAAAACACAAACCTTTAGATTGCAATTTCACGCATTTAAAATTTTGCAAGGAATCAAGATTAGGAAACATAAGTAAGTTTCATTTCAAGTGTACACTTTGCAATAAGGATGAAATCATCACATCCGAAAGTACAACTGGAAAACTAGATATAAACAAGGCTTTAGTGGAGGGTATCATTTGTACTGGAAATGGTTATTCGCAACTAGAAGAAATCTGCGGCGCTACAAATATTCCATGTATGTCTAATCAGACATTCTATAAAATTGAAAAAGACATGCAGGATACATTTGAAAGTTGTGCTTTGGACGAAATGCTTGCAGCTGGTGAGGAGGAAAAGAAATTAGCTATATTGAATGGCGACGTTGACAAAGAGTTATCTAAGCTATCCTTTAGTTAAAGTTGTCGCGGATGGATCTTGGCCGAAAAGATCTTTTAAGACCGGCTTAGTTCTCTTTCTGGATGTGCTTGCATTATTGGTTATAGAACCAAAAAAGTCTTGTTTTTGGGGATAAGAAATTGTAAATATTGCTGCATTTGCTCCAGGGCCCAGAAACAAGACTTGCCTAAACCCGACCACAAATGCTTTAAAAATTGGTCTTACAGCGCTACATTGATGGAAGAAGACGTAATCGTGGAAGGTTTCCAAAAAAGCCTTGAAATGCATGGCATTAAATATAGCATGCTGATTGGCGATGGTGACTCTGGTATCATAAATAGACTCTTGGTTACTATGCCATACGGTCCTAATCTCGTGGTGAAAAAAGTGGAATGCCAAAATCACCTATTAAGAAATTTTTGTTCCAAACTGAAGCAGTTGTGCAAAAAAACTAACAACCACAAAGGTTATGTACCAGTACCTATAAGAAAAAAAGTTGAAAGCAATGTTTTGCGTCTCCGAAAAGCAGTAGTTGGCGCCGTTAAATATTGGAAGAGCGAAGATATTACTGATGCAGAAAAATTAAAAAATATCAAAAGTGACATCAAAAACAGTGCCAATCATGTATTTGGCAAACATGATGATTGTGCAAATTATTTTTGTAAACGTCCCGCTGAGCCTAACATAGTTCAAGAACTAGTTGAAAGTGGAATATGGGTGGATATTCAACGACATTTATCCTCTTTGGTTAAAAATGCGAGCAATCTTTTACTGGACGTCACAAATAACTCGGCTGAGCAATTTCATTCGATAATTGCAAAATTTATTGGAGGAAAGCGAGTTAATTACACTTCTCGGGGATCTTATCAAACACGATGTCTTGGTGCTGTCACATCTTGGAACAGCAAAGCAGCAACCCATAACCTGCTCCAGAAGAAAATTTCGAATCACAGTCCCGGTCAGTTTATCAAAAAATATACTGAGAGAAGGCAAAGAATATTGAAATATTCCAGTAAAAGAAAGCTGGATATTTCGGGATCGTTAAATCCAAAAAAAAAAAATCGAAAAGATGCGACCCAGATGAGCACTACGGTGTCTTAGAGCTGGAAGAAGATATCCCTTACTGTCTTTTTGAGAAAATGAAAGAAGAATTTTTGGCTTCTTTGCAAAAAAACTAAGACGAAATAAAAGAATTGGAATTGGCCACTAGAGGTCAAAAAGATAATGATTTGTGGCACACTGAACGGACAAAAAAAAAAATAACTGCATATAAATTTGGTAAAATATGCAAAATGCGCTCAAATACGTCGTGTTTGTCTACAGTAAAAGAGTTACTTTATACTTATTTCAAAGGAAATACCTCAACCGAATATGGAAACCAACATGAAGCAGACGCCATACGAAAATTTTCCACAGTTACCAATTTAAAAGTTACCGAATGTGGACTGTTTATCGATTCCTATGATTATTATTTAGGGGCTAGTCCCGATGGACTTATCGGAGATGACTCTCTAATTGAAGTCAAATGTCCTATTTCTGTTTCCAATATGCCACCTCTGGAGGCCATAACTAAAAAAAAGATTAAATTTTGTTTGATACGAGAAGGACATATGATGTTAAAAAGAAACCATGATTATTATTATCAGGTTCAGGGACAAAATTACATGTCACTCGTAGACAATTTTGTTTCTTTATAATATGGACGCCACATGGTTTGGTGTATGAAAAAATTAAGCGCGATGACCAATTCTGGACGGAAAAAATGCAGCCAAACTTCACTCATTTTATTTTGAATGCTTACTACCAGAACTGATTGACCCTCGAGTTCCTAGAAATATGGCAGTTCGAGAAAGAATGTAATAAAGTAATATGTAATCAAGTAAATAAACAAAATAATAATTACTTCAAGTTGTTTTTTTAAAGAACGAGGTTCTCAATTCGACTGTATGTTTTTTTGTATGTATGTCCGTTCATATCTTCGCCAGCTGTGAACTGATTTCAATGATTCTTTTTTTGTTTGATAGAATATGCCCCCAAATTGATTTCACATAAATTTTATTTATATCGGTTTAAATCAAAATAACTGGAAAAATATGTTAACCAAGTAAACGAAAAACATTTTTTTGTTTTTCTATGGCTTTTTATAGTTACCGTTTCTTAATAGATTTCGACGATAAGAAATAGGCACTAAAAAATAAAAAAAAAAAACAAAATATGCAACCGCCTTCAAAAACTACAAAGTAAAAAATAACTTTAATTTTGGAAATCGGTGGCAATACAAAACAACAAACAGTACCAAAGGCGCCAACTTCCGAAATTAGAGTTATTTTTTACTTTGTAGTTTTGGAAGGCGGTTGCCTTTTTTTAATAAAAAGTTTTTTTATTAATTCACCTACCTACTTTAGTGTAAATTCGAAATATTTTTAATAAAAGACTCAATAAACTTATTCTCAGACATTTTGTTCATGATAGTTATTATTTGTGTAGGTTAATATAATCCTGATTGATGAACCTTTTAGTATCGATCGATATATCGATATTATTTTCTCCTCCCTAGGCGATGATAATAACGATAACACCTTCAACATCACTACATTATGCCCCCGCCCCCGACCCGTATGGTGCGATAGAGAGAGTTGCAAGTCTTAGAGGCAAATACCTACATTTCCATTTTGAAATATTGTTTCGGGCGATAACGTTTTCACCCCCCCTAAACATTTACGAAATGAGACAATTTTGGAATCATTAGATTCAGTACACCTTAATCTAGGTCTGTACGTTTTTATTTTTTTGTAATTCAGCTTAGTTTAATTAAAAAAAATAAAAAAGCTCGAGGAAGTTTTTAAGTCAAAAATTTAGATATTTAGATGCTAATAACTTCTATCGTACGCAATATTTCTTTAAAATAAAAACGTACGGACCTAGATTTTCATTATATCTACAACATTTCCAAAAATTATGAAAATTAGACTATGTTTATGGGGGGAAAAACGTTATCGCTTTTTGTATGAAAATTTACAGCTTCACAATCCTCTTAATGTACAGATTCGACTTAGTTAGAATTTTATTATATGTATAGATACGTATGAACAGATAGATATAATGAATTATTATTGTGTACTTTTGAATAAAATCAAAATAAGTAATTATAAAAATAAAATTTCGCTGCGTAATTATTACTGACAGCAATTTCATTCTATATTTCAGTGGTTGTTATGAAATATCTAGTACGGTTGTATTGTATTTACTCTATTAATTAATAAAAAATATTGAGCATGAGACAACATTTTATTTCAATTTTACTCCATTTTGAATGAAAATTTCAAATGTTTTATCGATTATTTTTGACCATTGAATGTCTTACATTACGATATTTTACTGAAGAGTTATACTGATATGCTTAATTCAGGTTGAAATTTTTTCTGGATGTACGTCCTATTTAGAATAATTACTTGAAATTAAAAAAAAAAACCTTACACAAAAACGATTGAACCGATTTTGATAAAATATGTCTAAGAACCACCGCTAGAAAACCTGCTTTCAAATAAAAAAAAACCGCATCCACATCGGTTACCCACGATTATTATTACATACACACGCACACGCACCCGCAACGCACGCGCCCGCGCACGCACACATACACACATAGCGGTGAAACTTATAACACCTCTCTTTTTGCGTCGGAAGTTAAAAAAGCCTTCGCTCACCTTAAGTTTTAGAGGACAATAAAAAAAAATTTTTTTTTCTTCCGGTATTATTACTATTTATACTTTTTTTTATTACAGACCACAATCCAAAGAGCCAGCTCAAGAACTAAAGTGCACATCTTGCAACGAAACGTTTACAGATGTATATTATATGAATATTCATCAAGAAATTCATCATAATACTGAAGGAAGTGTGAGTGAATCAACACCTATGAAAGTGTATCAAAGAAAAAAGTCATAGACAATGATTTTTTTTTTAATGTTAGATTCGAATTTCTATTAGTGCTATGCCTAGTTTTTTATTGATTTTAGGTTAAATTATTTTTAATCGCCTCTGTTTATAATCTGTGGTGCAAAAAAGAATGTTTCGTTTCGATGGTACTTTGCTACATCAGATTATGAGATGATTCATTATATTTTTAAGCTCTAAAAATACAGCAGTAAGCTGAGGAATTTTGTTTAACACTGCTGAAGTAAAAGGTTTTTTTTAAATAGAACATTTTGGCTATTGTCCACAGATAATACTATGTCAAAATTTAAAAAATTGCAAAGTATTAGTACATTTTTGAAGAAACATTTAAAATTTAAAAAGTCAACAGCAATGAATACCTATACAACTTAGTTTAAATAACATTTTTAATTAAAAAACTCATTTGATTACCACAGAAATCGCCTTTGATTACCGTAGAAACCTTTTGTAGGGATATTTCTGCGAAGAAAAAACATGAAAATTCAAAATTTCTATACATATGTATGTAATATGTATGTATTAATAATGGTAATGTTTCATTGAGTGCATTGTCGTTATACTTGCGATGATTTTGTAGACACTTATGATTTTTTTCTCATGTTTTTTTTTTTATTTAGTACATCTGATGATAGCTTTATAGTCTGTCTATTCATCTGTGACAGCATAATTTCTCCAAAATAAAAAGATTGTGTCAAACTTGGTACACGTATAGAGTTAAGTGGCCCAATGGCGGACGTAAAAAGCATAAATAAATAATACTTTCTTAGATTTACGCGAATATTTGAAATTTATATAAAACTATGTTTTTGGATTTTTCGCGTATTTATTTTGAATCAAACGAATGTATCAAAAATCAAAATAAATCCGCGAAATAAAAACAGATCCAAAAAGATAGTTTTATAAAAAATAAATACCTAAATGAATTTGATTTTATAGTTATATTCCACACATTATATATCATGTATTTAATGTGTTGAAAATGTTATTTTGTTCTGAAAAGTAACTGCGAACAATTTGTTTTAACCATTTTAACCGAATCATTAACCGAATTTATTTTTGATAAAAAAACGCAACAAGAATGATGTTAATGATATGTATAGACATTTTATAATAGCAAAAGTTGTGTGAATGTAATTATGTACATTTAGTACTTGCAAATCTATGCTGCAGTCATAATAAAGAAGGTCGTAACTAACAATTTGGCCAGAATTACTTGAATGTATATTCGGTTTTAGCAAAAAAATGCTACTTCCCTATTTAAAAACTCCAATAATATCTCATCAAAAGCGACAGAAGCCACATAGAAACCAATAAATATTTATTGGTTTCTATGTGGCTCTTGTTGTTTTTGATGAGACTCCTATTGGAGTTCTTCAATAGGTTTGATAGTCTTACTCATAAGGCTCTAAGTCTTGTGAATTCGGAGATACCATAACCATTTTCATCGTAACTACGTATAAACTACTACTAAGTACTAAGACAAAACTTCAAATATCTCGAAATCAATTTTGTCGAAGTTGTGGCCTTCTTTTTATGACGGCAGTCTGATTTTCTATTGGAAAATATTTTATGTGACCCTTCTAAAATTAATAAACTGTATCGTTTTTTTTTTGGGTTTATAAAAGTTCATATGCATTTGTAAATCCATTTTGTCATTTCATTGTATATACGTATTTTATCAAATAATGTAATTTAATGTAGAATACAGTTCTTTTGCAACTGACCTATGAGTTTTATTTACTTATCTAAATATTGGTGATTTGTTTTGATTTAGCTTAATCTCTCCAAGATATCTAAGAAATCCGTGTGAATTTCCGAGAATTCAATTGTTATCGTACACGCCGGCGTGTATGCAGTCCTCGAGGGGTTAAGACTTAATTAATTGTCAGTTACTACTATTAACATCGATCAAAAAAGTACTAGACACTAATGACACTCCCCCCCCATATGTTATCTATCTCCCCACCATAAGGTGAACGCATGTTGGGGGCGAGGGGTACTGAGAATTTTGCCTGACTCGGGACCCAATCCCATGACCTGGTATGTATGACATGTACATCACATGTTAGCCTAGACTGACAGGCAGTTGTTCAAATGTTAAACAATATCCCATTCACACCTGCAGCTCCGCAAGTTACTTTACAGTTCATAATTGACTGAACTAGTAACATTTATCTTAATTATAAAAGTAGATGGGCCATACAGATACAATAACTATTACTTATATTGTATAACACAATAAGGAAAGATCAGGGTCGTCTTAAGCCTTGCAAAAACAATTTAGGCCCTTTTTGAAAGGTGAAAAAAATTTGATCAATAATAAAAATTTAAGTATAGTACAAACATCTCGATGGTGTAATAGTGAAAATATTGTCTAGTCGGGGCCCTCGAGAGGCTGGGGGCCCCAGGGCCTCACATGCCTAGGCATGTGCCCCGTATGCCCGTATTATGGCAAAGACAACTGGGAGAGATAAATATCACTATAGCATATAACTAACATTACTACTTTATATATTTATATATACAGCTACTAAACTATACTACGTCGCTTAGTACCTATAATTTTCTAAAATAGCAATACTATTTTAGAAATAAAACATCAATTCAAACAAGTAATTAAAATTTATTTAAACATATTTACATATCGTGTACAAAAAAATAAACTATACATTTATAACATTGTGTAATTCGCCGTTTTCCTTCACAGCCTTAGACCAAGATTTCATTGAAAATGTCACAATTTAAAAGTAATACTGTCATCAAATAAATATTTAATTTCGTAAATATATAAATGCCAAATATAATATTAATGTTTGTACCATTATAATTAAGTACGGAAGAGAAATGGAATGATTTTTAATAAATAAAAAAAAGTTTTTTTGAAGCATATTTTTATATTTTAATAGATTTCTCTTAATTTCTTCAGAACAGGGAGCATAGACAAGATGTCATTCTATAGGTTTACCGAGTGGACAATTATATTTCTTTGCCAGTCGTCAGCTACAAATGGCGGATAGGCGCGACAGAGACAAAACGTATGTGCGGCCAGAAGTCTCCTGTGTTCATTGAAATACGATTAACGAAGATAGATATTCATAACCATTTTACATTAAATTATAATTTTAAAATTTAATTTACATTCAATTTCTAAATTCAAATTGGAATAAAAAACATATTGGCCGCACATTCGCTTTCTCTCTTTCTAGAGAGTGATCCATTCTTTAGGTCTATGGTTTCTACAAATAGTCTAAACATAAATATTCAAGGCAATGATATAGTACGATTCTGACATAATACTGTAATATGTCATTTCAATACAATTTTAAAAATGTCTATTCCTTAAACACTTGTAGAATTTTCATCACGTTTAAGCCCGCTATAATATACTGAAAACTCAGTTTAAATTTCTGATAATACTTTTTTACAATAAAATTGTGCCTTTTGATGCAATTTTTTTTATTCTAAATTGCACTATTAGTATCAATTATTCCTTTTTTTTGTGTTTTACTTAAAATAATTTATTTTTTTTGTAAACCTATTTAATTTAGCAAAATAATCTTTTGATTACATTTTTGCTATTATAAATGTTATTTTTGATTTGTTTTTGAATGTGCATGTTTTTTTCTGTAATGCTGCTGGTGGAGGGCGTTAATGATTGCGACACAGTTTCTTAACTTCTGCAATTATTATCGTTTTTATCTGTTTTTGCCATATATGTACTGAAATTTCAATAAATAAATCAAAATAAATAATTAAAAATAAATAAATAAAAATAAATAAATGTGTTTAATTTTATTTAATATATTTTTTTCAGTCATTCATTAATGATACATATAAAATTATTTCATTTTCGAACAAAGTAATATGACAAAAAAATATTCAAATTTATATATATTTAAAATCAACGTCTTCATGTGCAAACACATGGTGTCAATCAACTACTAACATTAATTTAAGGGAAATACACTTTTAATGTGCTTGCAACACCAACACAGAGTGAATAATATAATATTAAAGGTGAAAGAAAAAATTGAATTGAGCTATCTTCTATTAAGGCGTGTTAAAGCAGTAGTAAAATTTTGAAACTAGATTTTTTAATGCTGGCAATTTAATTTCTGTTCAATTCGTTCAAAATACGCAAAATGTACAGGAACAGATTCAAAATGTCCATATACAAGTTAATTGTAGCAAGAATGTATTCCTCTGGTGAGAGTACGGTCATCATCTGTTGGGTGTCGAAGATTAGGAAAAAGCTAAAGAAAATGGCGCCCAAGAAAGATAGTGCTACTTCAAAGGCAGAGCTCTGCAGGAATATTTGAATTAATCCTCCAATAATGAGGACACTGAGGCCGGCGACTAGTCTAAAATTAAAAAACACAATTTAGTATTTAATATATTTGAAAAAAAAAAACTGAATTTGAAATAAAAAAAATAAAAAAATAAATTGTACATAGCATTCTCATTTTGTGAAAACCCAAATGATTTTGAATGATGGCAACACTAATCGGTATAAGTGTACACATATTTAAGACTCGCAGCAAGTAATATATAATATTATGTATGTCTCCAACTGCATAATACAATGTTATTTCTACACAACATGTTTTCATGTTTTTAGTTTGTTTTATATGCAGTCGGTTTTTTCAAATTATTAAATACATTTTTCTTATTTACACCTCTTTAGTTCTGGAAAGCAAGATCTTTGATTTATGCTTATATTTTTTATATGCATATTTTTTTTGCAATCAATTCTTTTAACTCTTCATTTTGACACCCATTCTTTAGATGTTTTTTTTTTATAAAACACGCAAGTCGGCGCCTGAAATCAGCCATATTTTATAATAAGCATTCACTCACCCATATCCAATGAATGAGAAATCTCGTTTGGTATTGAGAGTGTATAGGGTGAGAGAAAACACCACTGTAAATGTTAATGCCAGTGCCTGCAGTACTACAAATTTGTCGCAGTATGACACTACAACGCCAATGGTGAATGCTTGAACAACCGTCTGAAAAATAATACGGAATTCAGATTTGTGAATAATATGTTTTAATATCGCGCTCGTTTGGGGAACCAAGTAAAGCGGGTTCAAATCCCGGGTTGTGTTCATGTGGGAATCGTTTCTATTACATGATTAACACTTGTTTTACGGTGAAGGAAAACCATCTGAGGAAACCTGCATGTCTCAGAGAACCTAGCAAGTTTTCGAAAGACATGCTCAGTGCGACCGCACTTGGTCAGCGTGGTGGATTATGGCATGATTTCCCTCATATTGGAGGGAGACCTGTGCCCAATAGTAGGACGATAAGAAGGGGGAGAATACATTATCACACAAACATACCTTGACCAAGAATAAAACGGATATTTTTTATCCTAAAAATAAGTAAATTCTTGTAGTATTCAACTGCTGGGCACAGGTCTTACTAAAATACAATAGGGATCATAAGCCATACTTCACCACGCTGGCCAAGTGCGGTTTAGCAGACTTCACTTATCTTTCAAAAACTTGAGAACCAATCTCTTAGACATGTGAGTTTCCTTATATCATACCAGTATTGATTTTTGTGGTAGAATGCTCCTCTTGTTAAGATTAATAAAAATATTACTTTAGCTCTAAATCTAGCAATAGATGGTGTTGCTAAGTTAAAAAAAAAATCATATATGAAAATAAAAAAAAAAAATAAAAAAACATTTACCTAGAGGTGAAGTTAGTAACTTACATTACAAAATAACATTAATAAAATTAAATATAAATTTTACGTGACATTCTTTGAAAGTTTGAAGGTCACAGGACAATTAGAGAAAAACCTTCTAAAATACAACAAACTAAAGAATGCAAACTACAGTTTTAACAGCTTTTTCCTTAACACTCATTTATCTTGATGTTTTTTCCCTAGTCAAGGTGTGTGTATGATTCATACACTTTTTTTTAATACTTACAAATGCAGCTAAAAGGTACAAGTTGGCCGGGTAATCCCTCCTCTTTATAATTAAAGCAAATAGAGTTATCATGCTGAAAATGAATGCGATGAACACCAACCAGTCACTGAAAAATATATATAGCTTATAGTAAAAGATATTTAAAAAAATTAATAAAGGTGGATTTAATTTTAAACTAACTATCCTTTATTGAACTTTTGAGCTTTACTAAACTTAAATACTTTCAAGTGTTTATTGGTTTTCATATAGGCTATTATCAAAAATGTTTTGACTAATTTTAACTTTTTCATTAGGCTAGGGACATAGACCACTTATTTCTTGAAAAACTTAGATAAATAAGGTTTTAATATAAATTGTCTTGGCCTAGAATTTGGTTAATATTAGTAAAGGCTACTTTTTATTCAGGTGTAAGGACTCTTCCTTAATCATAATTATTCTGTAATAGGGTTTAGAAGTTTTATTGAAATTCAGATATACACAATAAAATATGACTTACTTTTGATGTATAAACCCTTGTACAGGCTTAACAAGCATAAACACAGAAGCTATTGCTACAGTTGCCAGCAATTGTACTGTAAGCAGACCATACACTTTTCTGATAAAACCCAAACGAATCTCTTTATCTGCATTCATCACATTATTTCTGTAAGCGAAGTCATCCTGAAAATTTGAATACACATAAGTAATTGTTTACTTATCATATTGAGTTCTTCATAAAATAGAGTACATAGTATTTTTAAGAAGAATACACTAATGTTGGCCTCCAAACTGTGACCAATTGTATAATAGTAATCCTATAGATTCAAAAAGCATAAAAATATGTCATTACTTAAATAATATTGTTGCTTTTCAATTTTCATTTTGTAATCAAAGTATTTTATTTTATTTAAGATCAAAGTGTTTATTGTATTTAAGAGTTCTTAACACAGATACAATATCATCTATATCTTATCTTTAAAATATCCGGAAATTATTAATAGATAAGGGATTCTTATTTTTTTTTTTTATTTAAATAAAACTATAACATTAGTAAGAAAAACTATAAATATAAACATGTGATCTATCATCAATCATAAATATTTTTAAGACTATGTTTTTGCTTCAGTTTTTATTTGTAAACGTGATAAACACAATCCTTGTTTAAATAATTGAAGGCCATGATGAAATGTACCATTTTGATTATAGTGACAAATTATAGAATTATACCTCCATACTCTCTTTTCCTCCTAACTCACAGTCCTCTTGAGCATACATTAGTGGTATGCCAGCCATTATGTTCACAATTTAACGACTTTATATAAGCAAAATAATTTCTTTATTTCTTTAGCAAAATCTTTAGCAACAATTCAACAAATAAAAATTAATAGTGAAAGTGACGTATGCAATTGCTTTGACAGATTGTCAAGTGTGACATATAAAAAATACAGATAAAAAATTAAAACCATAAATTAAAAAAACTTAAAAAAAAACGACGAAGAAATCCGCGAACTCACATAAAAAAAAATATATACGGTCGAATTGAGAACCTCCTCCATTTTTTGAAAGTCATTTCATTAGGTATTTTAAAGCACTACTATTTAATGAAGGCCTGGAGTCGATCTGATTATGGACCCGAAAGAGAGTCTAGAGAACTCCTCAATGATTTACAGCAATTCCCTGATGTTTGGGCTTGATTAATTTGTATTAATGAGAACTTTACACCTAGATGGGTTGTGACTGTCATTAGGACTCTGAATAAATAGCTTAGTCAATAAATGGCTTAAAAATGTTTTTAAAAACTTTCTTCTTAAAAATTACCTGCTTATTACGTCTACACTAAAAATGGAATAATAAAAACTTAAAAAAAAAATACTGACTTCCAGACACTAAAAAGTAAAAATTAACTAAACGGGGGCTTTCATCTAGAATAGATACTTAATCAGATATTTTCGAAGTCGGTGCCAGCCAATACAAATCAAAGCACACCGAACACACATGAAAGTTTCTATGAAAACTACCTTTTTAGAGTTTTTTTCTAGTTTTAGCGCGAGCGAAGCCGCGGGTTCTGCTAGTATAACACAAATAACATAGATACTAGGGATATCTAATGATCGTCAATACTGGTGATGATGATATTTTTCAAAGTGGCTATTTTTGGAATTAAGAACAGCGGACTTTGTCAATATGAGTAATTATAGCCAATACATAACTATTTTATCTAATATGCACTACATTTATATTTTGTATTTCTTCATAAGTGATGATGAAGTTTTAATACAAACAATTTTTGCGTGTTTTTATTTATTTTCCTTCAGCAGTATATCGATTGCTCTAGGCCATAGGGCGTTCCCGCGAAAAGTAAATTTGCACTTACCACTTTATTGACAGCGTGCCCTGATTCAATACTAGCCTCCACAGTATTTACTTAAGCAAAAATACTGAGCAAGTATGTAAAGCCTAAAGGTATTTTTTAGATCACATAATATTATATTATTTATTATAATATTTATACGTGTTTCTTTTTTTTGTATTTTTTCTGTTTCTGTAAAAAAGAGGAAGAAGAAAGAGAAGTTCAAAATAAAAAAAAAAATATGCGGATCAAATTGAAAAATCAAGATTAGTATTCTAAATTAGATTCTTAGATTAACTTAAATTCTAGATCTAAAAGTAAAATAAAAGAATTCAATGTATATATACATATGTATATGCAACTTTTGAGATAAAAAGTATAAAATATTAATTGAATCATTTTAAATTGGAAGCTTAATACTATGATTGTTGCAGCAATATTCGATTGATTAATCTATTTTATTAAAAATAGAAAATAAAAATCGTGCTTAAAATTGCATGTCTTTTTTAATTTCAATTTTTTTCTCTTCTTTTTTATTGGAATCTGTCACAAACGTAATTTATAAAAAGTAAATGAAAAAGGTCTTAATTAAAAATATAAAAGTATAAAAAGGATGTCTGTGTATGTTTGTGTGTATATATAGTTGTGCCTACAATTCCATTAAGTACTTATATTTAACAATATGTGGAGGATCGATTAATAGCCGGACATAATTTTTACGGGCGATAAAAGCTTACTGTCATCGGGAGTCGAAAGGTTGGGGTAATTAAATTTTTTATAGTGACTTCCAGTGCATTAGCAGTTAAGGGTTGTCAGGTACTTAAAAAAAAACATAATTAAGTGCAAGTCCCGACAACGAAACCATCTATATTATTTAACAATATTTCATTTGTATTTGTATGAGTAGTAAAAAAGAATGTTGGTACCTCCTAAACGTCGAGCTTTCTTTAATTTTTTTCCATTCTTATTATATGTTAGGATTTCCACTGTAATAACACAAAACTTGTTAAAAATCGGATATGTGTATATTTATTTCCATCACTTCTTAAATATTACATAATTTAAAGATGACAGACAGGCAGAATGACAATTTAGTAAGCGGTTATAAATGTACCCTATATCTACAGACCCTTTAAGTTACTCGTAGATCTAATAGATACTTACTGTTTTAATTTTATCTAAATCTTTGGAAAGACGCGTAACAAATCCCTCTGACTTCGCAGTTGTGCATAATATTCAACACAAAGATTGCGAGTAGACTGGCTATATTTCGAAACGACCTTGACGTGCCATCGTAGTCTTTGGAGATTTGAAGTTATTATATGTAAATAATCACTTTGGGGATTCGATAGAGAAACGCAAGTCTTGTGAGATTAGTTTCGTATCTATCCATCGTTCACAATGTATATTTCTAAATCTACTGCTACTGTATACAAATTCAAAAAAAAATAAAATTATATATGTAATTATATATCTATACGCTATGCCATGTAGTCAGCACTCAGCAATCAGAATATTTCCACATATTGTTTTTTATGCGAGCGATATCGATTGTAGAAAGCTAACTTGTCTAATTTAAATACAAAGATATATTTATCTTAATACTAGCGACTCACCCTTGCTTCGCTCGGGTTCGTCCCTAGCTTCCATCCCCATACAAACTTTCAGTCGCATTCTCACCCCATTAAGAGATGATTTCTAGGATAAAAAATATTTCATTCACTCATTTTTCATATCACGAGATTTAAATAAAATCTTATTTTAGTAATTTTTGAAGTAAAACTTCTTTATGCACGCTTGACTTCGGGGGTAAGCGGGTGAATGCGTTAGGAAAAAATGGACGTACGTTTTACCATGGTAACCGTTGTTATTGTCTGACAAATGATATATTATAATATTCTTTCCTTAAATGATATTCTATAAAAATATGATTGTAATATGCCTAATATGCGTTATTTTTAGAATCTCACCTATCCTAATTATTTAAAACATAAATTGAATTTCATAAAGAGTACCGACAACCTATAGAAGTTTTATTTCTTGCGCGTGTACATATTCATACGCGCACTCTTTAATTTTTTTTCTTTTAATTTACGTCTATACAAAGCTTGTCGTGATAATAGCAAACAAAAAAAAAAGAATTATCCAATTTGGTGCAGTCGGTCGGAAGTCATGCGTACATTTAGGCGAATCATTTTTATGTATATAGATATGATTTTAGGTGCAATTTGACTATGACTCCATTAGCTCATAAAATATTTATGTAATTAAAGTAAGAAAACATAGATATTTATCCATTTTTTCACTACAATTATTTATGAATTGTAATGTGGTGGTAGCCTTCAAGAATACTGCATTGGTACTTCGAATCAAGTTGTTTAGATGTAGGTACTCTAAGTATGCACTTCCTATAGGAATAAAATTTTATTTCAAACGTTAGAGTAGCGTTTAAATTTTATGTATTTACTGTTCTATTTAAAGTTTAAAAATAAATTAATCAAAGGCTCAATGCGAAATTGCATAGTATTCTATGGACTTGACATATCGGTATTAGTGGATTCAAATCCCGCACGCAGTACCTTTATTACCTTTCGCTACTCTACTATAATCTTCACTTCTCTTCTCTCCTCTCCTCTTCTCGTCTCTCCTCTCCTCTCCTCTTCTCTTCTCTTTTCTTGTATTACCTTATAATATTAAGTCAGCAATTCGTAAATGTAATATATTATATACATTTATTACATGTATCCTGAAAACGGCCCTAAAGATTTGGATCAAATTTTGTAATTAGATTAAGTTTTGCTTGTTTATGTATATAAGTGTCTTTTCTGAAAAAAAAATAGGTTCTAGGCTCACGATGTTTTCCTTCACCGTAAGGCAAGTGGTAATCATGTTCGAAATGATTCGCACATGAAAATATCAGAGGTGCGAGACCCGGGATTTGTCATAACATTTTAGGACGCGTTTAGTTACTTATAGTTTTAGTATTATAGTTTGTCATTTTAAAAATGATTTTCTCTTTATTTCAAAATTAATTAAATATAGAGAATATTGGAAACTTGGAAACACCAGCCTTGCTGGTCTGATACTAACTGTAGTAGGTAATAATCAGCCTTTCTTGCCAATTAATTTACCGCTCAGTTCACTAATAACCGGAGAACTGGAAAGGTGCCAACTACCTGTATATTTCATTTATAAAGTAATTCAAGTTGGCTTTTAATGTGTAAATGAAATTTATATCCTTTCTTAGAAGCAAAGCTTAGTCGATTGATTTTAAATAGTGTTTGCCCATTGGTTGAAATTTGATCAAAATCACTATTGAAAATTTCAGGAAATATATATGAATAGAATTTACTTATTTATAATAAAAAAACTGTCTCTTATTTTTTTTATAGATGGTACTAAAGCTCGTCAATAGCTATCAAACAAAAAAAAAAAAGAAAATGACAAACAGAGGAGAAAAAGGTACTGAAGTTAAAACTCCATCTTTTTTACCGCTACAAAATTATAATAATTACTAGCGACTCACCCTCGCTCCACTCGGGTTCGTTCCTACTTACGTTTTAACGTTTAGTATAGATTTCTCAGAGATGAAATATTTTCCCGCAGGAAAAAGTATTCTATATATTGACCCGGACCAGCCAACCGGCTATCATCATACAAAATTTCATCAAAATCTCTCTAGTGATTTTTCCGTGATGCGGAGATAGACAGACAAACAAAAATTCTAAAAACTGTAGATTCGGCCTCTGTATAGATAATAATGTCTATTTCAATAAGATTTTCCAAAAAAAAAAAAAAAAAATGTACAGATTCGTCTTAGTTACAATTTTATTATATGTTTAGATTATTATATTTATAGGTTAAGGGTTTCCTGTGACTCGTGTGCCTGCGTAGTATTAATGTGTAAAATATATCCTATGTGTAACCAATATTATTGTAAAGTTTCACCAAAATGCGTTAAATAGAGCCATAAGGCTTGATACAAACAACAAACATACATCCATACATCCTTTTTCACAAACTTTCGTGCTTATAATATTATTAGGATATTGTAAGTGCCTAAATATAAAAATTATATATTATATATTATAATTATAAAAAAAATATATTAGGGAGGAACTAAGAATTTAGATACGTTTATAAAGTTGAATAAATTTGTTTCTTATAATATTAAAAGTTGAAAAAAGAGTACTTTTTTTGGTTTTTAAATTATAAAAATTAAACTAGCGACTCACCTGCACTTCGCTCGAGTTCGTCCCTAGGTTGATTCCCCATACAAACATTCATCCTCATTCTCACCAGTTAAGGAATGATTTTCGGGATAAAACTATCCAATGTAAGGACATAGTCCTAGTCCATAGGACAAGTATCCTATGTCCTTCCCAGGGTCTCAAACTATCTTCTTACCGAATGTCATCTAAATTGGTTCAGTAGTTCCAGAGATTATAACTCCTACAAACAAATTCATAAACTTACAAAATTTACAGTTCTCGAGGCGTAAGCTCAGGTTTGCATTTGTGTGCCAAAAGTAAGGGTAGTCAAAAAATCATATAAAAATAAAATCAATATTTTATCAAAAGGAAGTGCTGACATTTTAATTTTTAATACGTGAAATACATAAATTAGAACGTGCCGCGGTTTAGGCCGCGCTTTAAAAACCAGTATAAACCGGTTTAACCCATGGTATTAAGTTGATAACTATCAACGCGATGGTAATTGTCGATAAATAATAAAAAGTACCAGTACCAGCTGCTTCCATTTGACCGCATTCAACGTAGGGCAGCTCGAGTTATCGACGATCAAGCTCTTTCCGATCGGCTTGATCCTTTAGCTCTGCGTAGAGATGTTGGATCACTCTGCATCTTCTACTGCATTTATCACGGGGAATGTTCTGAGGAATTGTTCAGACTGATCCCGGCCGCTGAATTTCACCATCGGACATCGCGTCAAAATAGCAAATTCCATCCACACCATCTCGATGTCCAGCGTTCCACAACAGTGCGTTTTCGTAGACACTTTCTGCCCCGCACAACCACTCTGTGGAACCAGCTGTCGCCGGCGGTCTTTCCGAACCGTTACGACCTGGCAACCTTCAAGAAGAGAGCGTATTCATTTTTGAAAGGCCGGCAACGCATTTGCAAGCCTTGCGGTGTTGCAGATGTCCATGGGCGGCGGTAATCGCTTTCCATCAGGTGAGCCTCCTGCTCGTTTGCCCCCTTGTTGCCATAAAAAAAAAAAAAAAAAAAGTTGTAAAAGGCCCTCATATCCATTAAATTGCTAATATTTGATACATATTCTAATTTATATAATTTAAATATAATATATTGTTATATTTCATTATTGCAGAAAATATTTTACTATGTAACAACAATTAAGCGAACAAACAAAATTGTGGACAGTTTTCTTCTTGTTATGAGCTTGGGTAAACGAAAGCAATCTTCAGTGCATCGAAACTATTCATTAAGCTGTTAGTTTTGATAAAAACTATGTATAATGGACTCTATTCGGCTTCAATAAGGTTAGAAATTACACATTAAGCATCTCAAAGCCTAGCCTTTCGTGACAAGCGTCATAAGGAGGTTATCATGGTTGAAGTTCCATTGTCGCGGACTCGACGCCGTTTCGAGAAATTTAATTAGAATTCCCACGAAAATTTCCCTCATAAAGATGTTCGAGATAAAAGAGTTTAGGAGGCTTGCGGGGCATATTCCAGCAACACTCGCTACGTCCTTGTAACTAATGCCTTAAAGTGCCGAAATGAGGAAAGTTCCTTGAAGATTTTATGAATTGCAGAAGTTTTGCCAATTAATGGGATGTAAGTCAACACGTAATTAGTCATTGTTCTCTGAGATTTATTAAAAATCTAGTGCTGTTTATAGTTTATGACACTTTAATAGCTAGCGTGATATATCTAAAATATATTTTGTGAGTAATAATGTGTGATTTGTGATTAATTTGTAGTTAGATGAAATAATTTCTCAAGCACAGTGTAAATACCATATAAAAGGGTTTAATTCATTTCATATCCATGTAGTAATGACTAGCGGCTCACCCTCGCTTCGCTTCGGGTTCGTTTCTAGTGAAAAACAAATCTTTCCTACGAGATCCTAATATTTATCCGGGATATAAAGTAACTTATGGGCTTTTCCAGACTATAGTCTATCCCTGTACCATATTTCATCCAGATCCGTTCAGCCGTTCTGGCGTGAAAGAGTAACAAACATCCATCTATCCATCCTCACAAACTTTACTTTTATATTATTAGTATGGATAGTACAAGTATAGTCGTTGTTAGGGGTACGCATTTATTATACTTTTAAAAGGCGTAAAAGATATTAAAGAATCCCAACTTCTAAAAGAAAATTCTGAATATAGGATTCCACGCACAGTTTACCTACGAAAATGAACCTTTACATAATGTAGCATGAATAGAACCTTTCCCTATCTGAATCCGACACGCACCTGTCATTTTTTACTTTACCTTGTCGTTATGTTGGTAACATTGGACGTTATGTTGGTATCATTGGTTAGGTGCAGTTCAACTTCAAATGATCGTGAAATTCAAAAAATATTTTTATTAAAAAAATTGAATCGTGCTCTATTTTCTATTGTGACGTTAGTAGTCTTTGTTTCTTCATCACACAAAAGTCTCGTAGTCAAACTGTTAGCGATGATATTTTTTCGCACGATTAAAGAATAGCAGCGCTTACGTTAAGTAAAGAATGCTAGGTGATATTTATCTGTAATTGAAAATGTACCAATTCGTCGCGTCGCATTTGTGAAATGAATGGAAATTTCATTCCGCACTCAGTTTTCAGTGAATTAAATGGTTAAAACTTCAGGTTTAATTGGGACACTGTAATTCTGGTTATTAAAGCTATAAATTGTTAGAATAGTGTGCAGGTGCAATTTGACCGAGTTCATTTTATTAATGAGACTGTATTTAGTCACAAAATTATAGTACATACCTATGTAATTGAAAAATCTATAGTATGTTACGTATCTAAGTGGATGTAGAGGATATTATTAATTTTTACTCGAAGAATAATATGATGGAGAGTGGAGAGAATAGGGTAATACTTATTACTTGCTAAGTGAAAGTGGAAGTGGATTTCGCATTTTTTTTCTTATAAAGGTTAAATAGTTTTATTGTAAAAGTGAATAAGTTGCATGATAAATATCGCAGTGCGTCTGCGATTGCATCGGCCCTGCGAAAATTAATTCCAATAATAATATACTGCACTTGGATTTTTTTAAATTACTGATAACCTTACTTTCGATTCTACTTACCCTCGCTTATAGTCAGGGTGATTTTTGCGACATGATATAAATTGAAAACATCGTCTTTTTTAAGATATACTATATAATAATTTGTATTTATCTTTTGGTGACTTATCAGTGCCACCTTTTGGCAAATTTCATAACTAAACTATACTATTTAGTGTGTTATTTCAGGTCATACGTGACGTGTTTACTGAATTTAATCCAAATCCATCCAGCCGTTACAACGTGAAGGTTTAAAAAACATACAGATACATACATCTCCCTATCACTCACTTCCTTATCCCAATCACTTCTCCCGAATTGTACTTTGGCAAAAGATAGTTTATGTAATTCTAAAAACTATATTATAATTCTAAAATCTATAGATTCGGCTTCTGTATTGATAATAATGACTGTTTCAATAATATTAAGATTTTCCAAAAAAAATTTAATGTACAGATTCATATCAGTTAGAATTCTGTTGTATGTATAGATTAAAACTATTACGAAACGTCAGAAAAGTCAAAAGCACTTTTAAAAATAAATGAATGCTAAAAGCCAAAGTTCGAATCCGGCTCGAAGGACCAAAAAATAATTTGCGGTAGTAACATATCAAAACTTAACATTGCTTTTAAATATCAATAGGCGCTATAATAACACTCAATTGGTTATATTAATTATAATATACTTTTATAAACATGCCCCCAGGCGTTGAAAGTAGAACTTTTAACAATCTTCAGGTTGCGGTAGAGGGCAGATTTTGCTGAAAGCCCTTCGGATGATTCCATTTGCAGTCTTGATATCAGCCACTCTAATTACACCATCAGTTCCTGGATGAACGTTCGTTATTCGACCAAGTCTCCATTTGAGTGGTGGTAGATTATCATCCTTTACGAGAACGAGACTATTTAATTT
The DNA here is from genome assembly GCA_033884665.1 of Argynnis bischoffii washingtonia. NCBI lineage: Eukaryota > Metazoa > Arthropoda > Insecta > Lepidoptera > Nymphalidae > Argynnis > Argynnis bischoffii. Next base: position 4,194,104 of record CM066610.1, read on the forward strand.
TAATTGGGCTTCAGATTTTTGCCATTTCATTCTTGTTTGAAGTTCAGAGATGTACTCTTTACTCCACCGCTTCCAGAAATGTTGGCGTAATTGTTCTATTCTTTGGTAACGATTCAGCCTATGAAAATTTTCATTCTCGTAGTTGGGTGTCGGAAGGGACGAAAGTAATCGCCCAATAAGAAAATGTCCCGGGGTCAATGGTGTCAAATCCGCAGGATCCGTTGATAGATATGTCAGTGGTCGGGAGTTTAGCACAGCTTCAATTTGTGCTAGTACAGTATATAGCTCTTCATATGTAAGATTACATTTGCCCAGTACTCTTACTAAATGATATTTTGTGGATTTGACGCCTGCTTCCCACAGACCTCCGAAATGAGGTGAATATGCTGGAGTAAAATGAAATTTTATTCCGTCATCAGCAACAGTCTCAGATAAAGTAACAGCGTTAGTTTTCAAAAAATTGGCAATATCATTAAACGCACCAACAAATGAAGTTCCATTATCTGTATATATATTTTTTGGTTTCCCTCTACGGGACATAAATCTACGCAAAGCTAACAAAAAACAATTACTCGTTAAATCACTCACTAATTCTAGGTGTATAGCCTTTGTGGAAAAGCACACGAAAACCGCAATATACGCTTTAACTAGTCTAGATCCACGTCCTTGACGGCTTACAATCATAACAGGCCCGGCATAATCTATTCCTACATTTTCGAAAGGAAAACTTACAGATATACGGTTTAATGGCAAATTTCCCATAATAGGGGTTACTATTTTAGCCCTAGCTCGAGCACAACGAAGACATTGCCGGTAACATGATTTGGCTAAATTCCTGCCTCCTATTGGCCAAAACGTTTCTTTAATAGTACTTAATAATAATTGCGGACCAGCATGTAGCAAGCGTTTATGCTCAAAATGAAATAATAATTTTGTAAAAGAATGCTTAGAATGGATTAATATTGGATGTTTTTTATTATAAGGAAAATCACTATGTTCTAGACGCCCTCCAACACGTATAATATTGAATTCATCCATAAAAATGTTTAATTTTATTAATGGACTTTTATTTGGTAATTTTTTATGATTAATCAACAATTCATATTCTGGAAAGGACTGTTTTTGTGATATTCTAATTAAAATATTCAATGCATTATCTAATTCATCTACCGTTAAAAATTTATCTTTAATAAAATCTCTTTTACAAATTCGAACAAACCGTAAAACATATGCTACTGTGCGTTTAAGCCTAGAAAAAATTGAAAATTTACTAAAATTTATAAAATCATTATCATCGTTATTTTCAACTGCTACGTTTACTGCTATAACAGAACGCAATTCTGGAAGTGGCCCAACAATAGTGGGATGAGTAGGCCATTGAGACATATCACGTTTTAAAAATGTGGGTCCAGACCACCAAATATGTAGTGACATAATAGTTTTAGCATCAACTCCACGGGAAATATGATCGGCGGGATTATCATGAGTGGGAACATGCCTCCAAATGCAGTTAGGAGACCTTTCTAAAATTTCTCCAACTCTGTTGCGTACAAATGGTTGTAATTTACTAGGTACCATTTTAAGCCACCCTAATACGATAGAAGAGTCGGTCCAAAAAAACGTACGTCTTACCTTGACTCGAAGTGCCTTAATCGCTTTTTCATAAAGCCGTAACGCCACAAGTGCTCCACAAAGTTCCAGTCTCGGTATGGTTGTAGGTTTGATTGGGGCAACTCGACTTTTTGCCATTAGCAATCGAACTAAAGTCTCACCGTTATCATTTCCGCTACAAATATATAAACATGCTCCATAAGCATATTGTGAAGCATCACAGAAAACATGAAGATCTATATATGTATAAGAATCTACTAAAACGTTACGTATAATGCGCAGATTATTAAGTAAGGGTAAATTAATAATAAATTCATTCCAAGATCTTGATATATCTGATGGTAAAGGATCGTCCCATGATAATTTCAGTAGCCATAATTTCTGTAATAAGCATTTCATACTAATAATACAAGGGGCGAGTAGGCCTAAGGGATCAAAAATTTGTGCAATTACAGAAAGTATACTACGTTTAGTCATGACACTGGGGATTTTATTATTTATGCTAAAACAAAGTTCATCGGAATCTGATTGCCAACCTAAGCCTAGAACTAACTTTATATTAGGATTATCAGAACCAATATTTAAATTTAAAGATGTAGTTGCAATTTCATCATTATCAAAATTTAATACATTTGACTTCCACTTTCTAAGTGGCATTTGAGCTGAACTTAAAGCGTTAGTAATATTTTGTTTAATATATGAAAGTTCATCAATGGTATCAGCTCCAGTGAGTAGGTCATCCATATAAAAGTCGTGTATAATGATTTCACGTATTTTATCATCAGCACAGTCGAGACCAATTTGTTTTAAACAACGAACCGCTAGAAAAGGTGCACTCGCTGTGCCATATGTTACAGTATTTAATTTATATATCTCTAACGGATCAAATTTACTATCGCGCCATATAATTTGTTGGAGATACCTATCATCTGGATGTACAGCAATCTGCCTATACATTTTTTCTACATCAGCAGATAAAATATATTTATGCTGTCTGAATCGAAGTAGTATGCTTAAGAGGTCGTCCTGTATAGTGGGACCGACCATTTGAATTTGATTAAATGAAATACCTGTGGTAGTAGGACTGCTAGCATTAAATACAACCCTTAATTTGGTCGTTGAACTACTATCACGCCACACTCCATGATGTGGAATCAGGTAATAAAATTCATTACGCTTTAAATCAGATTTTGACATATGTCCTAGTGCAATATACTCTGACATAAAATCATGATATTTAATTTTAAGTAAAGGCTGATTATCAAGTCGACGTTCAAGAGATAAAAAACAGTTTTTTGCACGCGCATAAGATTCGCCTAAAAGATCTACCTTGCCCTTTAAGGGAATCCTAACGCAGAAACGGCCATCTGTAAGACGTGACACATTATTAACAAAGTGCTCCTCACACATTTTTTCTTCCTCAGTATAATATGAAGATTTGTCGTTAATCTCTTCTAGATGCCAAAACTTTGATAAATTATCTTGAATGACTTCATTAGAATCAACTGAATCTATCGACTCAATTTGTGCCAAATTACATTTAATATGTGATGGTAACCGATTCGACACATGACCGCCTAATACGGGTCCTGAAACTATCCATCCAAGTCTAGTCTCAAAAAGTATCGGTTTGCCGGTACCTAATTTAATCATTTGTGACCCTAACAATTCCCAGAAAAGATCAGCACCTATAATTAAATCTATATCACCTGGTGTATAAAAGTTAGGATCAGCTAACACAATATTTGTTTTTAAATTGAACATCGAAATATCTACGTGACCGTTAGGCACTTTGCTTATTATCGATGGTAAAACAAAACATGTAAGATGTGCAGAATAATTATTGTCTAAAGATTTCATTTGCACACGGCACATTTTGCCAATAGGCAAAGTACAATTATTTATTCCTAACACCGACTTTTCGACATTATCAACTGGCAAGCTTAATTTATGACACATATCTTCTGTAATAAGACATGATGTACTTCCGCTATCAAGTAACGCACGGGCGATATATTCCCGGTTGTGTGAATCGTACAACTTGATAAGGGCAGTCGATAACAGTACATCATGATTGCTTGTCGTTGGATTATTTAAATATGCCGAAAAGGTTACGTTAGAAGTAGAACTTTTGTCAGACACAGCGTTATTTTCAATACATAATGATCCAGCATTAACTGGTGATTGCGATTTTGGATCTGTAACGTGAATAAGTGTATTGTGTTTACGTTTACATATTCTACAACCTAATTTTTTACATTGATTCGCATAATGTCCTACATGTAAACAATTATAACAAATTTTATAATTAGGTAAAAGTTTTAAACGCTGTTCATTATTAAGACCTAAAAATTGTGAACAATTTTTAAGTTGATGTTCACCTTTACATTTTGGGCAGGGTTTGGGGGTCGAAGAACCTATTGGAGATCTATCATCTCCTACCTGAGGTGAATTTGTGATAGAAACCATACTTTTAAACTTAGTATTAAGCTTCCCAGATTTATTTAAATAATTATTACAGCGTGGTAATTCTAAAGCTTCTAATAGGTCTGCACGGCTACGTAAAAATTTTAAAAACACATCTAAAGTTAAAGGTTCATCCTTATTAAGGTGGCCCTTAAATTCCTCCCATTCACGATATGTCTTACAGTCTAATTTTTGAGTAACAATATGGATAAGAAGTGTGTCCCAGTGCTTCGTTGGCTCGCCTAATGAATCTAAAGCTCTTAAATTTTTATTTAATTGATCAATCATACGCTTAATAGACATAGAAGACTCCTTACTGATTGAATCAATGTTGAATAATGCAGTTACATGGTTCTGAATTAACAAACGCTTATTATCAAAACGCTCACAAAGAATTTTCCAAGCAACAGGATAAGTTTTGGCTGAAAATTCAATGGACTGTATAACGACAGCAGCGGTGCCTTCTAATGACGCCCTTAGATAGTGAAACTTATTTATATTATCAATATCTTCATTGCAGTGGATAAGACTTGAAAAAGTGTCATGGAATTCTAACCAATTATCGTAAGACCCGCTGAACTTGGGCAGTTGTATAGTGGGTAATTTAACGAGATTATTGTTTTTATTAGCTCGCATGGAACTCTTATCACTATCAGAATTCGCGTCGCTTGATTTAGAAAAGTGCGTAATTATACCCTGGGCTTGTGCTATTAATTTATAATATTGAGACTCAAAATCATTTCTTTCAACTAATTGATTTTCCATGTCCTCCGTTATGCATTCTATTTTAAACTGTATTTCATCATATTGTTCAAAAATGTTCATCATTTTATTAATACGTAATTGTAGTTCGTTTACCTGAGACTGGCTCACTGATCCTTCCAAATGACTTAAATAATTACCAAACAACGTAAGACGGCCTTTAAAGCTTGCACGTTTTTTAATTAACTCTCTTTCCTCTCGGTCAGTCATTGTGGGAAGCAAGTATCAAAGCCTGGAACGTTATAATAATAAAAAATTATACTATAATATATAACTATATGATCATGTACTAAACAGTTTTAAAGTATAAAACAGTTTTAATTTACAATGAACTAAACTGAAATGTATATAAATTTTAATATACAAAATCAAATTAACAACTATTATTATTTAATCTAAAGAAATTTAATCAATCTAATCTTCTTAATACTGATGTACATATATGTAAATGTTTTAAATTTTACTTTATTTTATTACTTTATAATTTTTAAAGATTACCTTTTATTATTATTTAGATATAACTTATTTTAATCAATCAATAAAGCATAGAAAATGTACATATTTCATTTCAATTATAAGTATTATACTTATAATATCATTAAGACAGTGAATGTAATGTTATGTAATATGGAAGGAATTTAAACAATGAAATGTGAAAATTACAGATTAATATTGATTTATAAATTTACTAACCTTTATACATTTAAAACACCTTAAATACTACCTGAATTAGAGTACTGGGTGGAAATTAAGTATTGAAATTGCTTAAATACTGCATAAATTCCATAAACCACGCCTTGTCGAAGCCTTGATATGATGACCCCGGAACAAATTGTGATTTCACTTATTTTTCCACATCCAAATCCAGTATTATTATTTACGCCGGTTATTTTTAACTTTAATATCCGTGTCGATGGACCATGTCTTTGAATAAACGATTTAAGGTGTAAAAAGAAAGGTTAATTCACAAGTCGACTAACTTCCTTTAAGTATATTTTTAATTTTATAAAACGTAGTAGTGCTATTAATATTATGAATTCGGAAAAAACCTGAAAATG